>JAQNBH010000014.1:1971992-2329492 GCA_028752905.1 Cladorhizidae sp. MBARI D1340-BT2
AAACCTTCATCTCTTCCCTCCTCTCCTCTAGCTTCCTCCACCCCATATCTCCCCGTATTGCCACTCCTGCTACTGTATCACTTGCCCCCAACAGTCTCCTACCCACTCTCATCTGTGCTGACTCCAACTTCTTGCGAGCATTCCGTCCTCCTGTCCACCACACTTCGGCTGCATGCTCCATACTGGGTCGCGCTAGAAGCTCCCACACCATTCTTCCTCTGTCTACTTCCACCTGCCCATTCACTCTACTCATCCATATTACCTTTCCAACCCACTCTTCTGCCTTCTTTGTCATCTTCTCTAACTGAACATTACCCCTTAGCTTCCTATCAAACCATATTCCTAAGTACTTGAATTCTTTGACCTCTTCCAATATCTCCTCACCAATCCCCCAATGCACTTCTGCTTCCTTCTTCCCTACTACCATGATCTTGCTCTTCTTGCTATTAAATTTCATCTTCCACCTTAACACATACGCCTGTACCACATCCAACATAGCTTGCAATTCCACCCCTGAGTAAGCCAGAAGAACAACATCATCTGCATGCATGAGTGCCCCACACCAGCAGCCTTCCACTTTAACTCTAGCTCAGCTCTCTCCAATTCCTCTGCCATTCCCATCAAATATATATTGAAAAGAAGTGGAGGCAAAGGACATCCCTGCCTAAGTCCATTCTCCACAGTGAACCACCTTGACCTCCTTCCATTCAATATCACCGTCATCTCCAACCCACTATACAATCCTACACATGTCCTCACAAGTTTCTCTTCTACTCCATACTGCCTCAACTTCTGCCCACAGTCCCTCCCTCCACACACTGTCATATGTCTTACTTATATCCAGGAAAGCCATTTTTTCTCGCTCTTCCTCACTTCACAAACTCCTCTTAACACCAACTACTGGTCTGACATCTCCTCTGTCTCCTAAATCCTCCTTGTGCTTCCGTCAAAATCCTATCTGCAGTGAAAACTCCCAACCTCCTTGCCAACACTCTCACTAACACCTTCACCACACTACAACACAATGAAATTCCCCTACTTCGTCCTCGTCACCATCCTTGTGGAGAGGTTCTAGTAAACTCCTCTTCCTGTCCACTGGGCAGCACTCAATCCTCATCACCACATTCATCACCTGCACCATCACCTCCACCAACCTTCTACCTCCATACATCAGCAACAACATTCAATCAGGGCCTGGAGCCTTTCCTCTCTTCAAACACTTCATTACCTCAACTATTTCTTCCCAACTTACTTCTTCACACATACCCCACCCACTTCTCCCATCTCTAATTCTTGTACTGTGGCATCCTCTTTTTTCCTCCCCAGCTCTTCCCAGTGTTTTGTCATCACCTCCAACACCTCGACTTCCTCCTCCACCATCCTTCCCTCATCATCTTTCACTCCTTTTATCCTTCTCTCCTTCCTCTTTGCTCTTAAATCATTCCAAAACAGCTTACAACTAGTCCCACCCTGCTCTCTAATCTTCTCTATAGTTCTCTTCCTCAATTCCTTCTTCTCTATCCTAATAGTCTTTTTCACTTCCTTTCTTGCTTCTCTATAGTCATCTCATAGTTGTCTTAATGTGGCCTCTCTCTCCCCTCTCTTCCTGGCTTCCCTTAGCCTCTTACATTTCTCCTTCCTGACACCAATTAACCACTCCACTCCACTGACCACCATCCCTCTGACCTGTCTGTAATCTTCTTCCTTCCAATTCCTTTCTCCGCTGCAGCCAAAACTTTCTCCTTCCACCTACCCCACACCTCTTCAACTATGTTTCCTCCCAACTCTTGCTCAAGCTCTCTCACCTCCTCTTCCCACCCCATGAACATTTCCTCCACTGCCTCCTGATACTCCACCCAGTCTAGCCTATTGTCAACTCTCCATTTATGTCGCTCTCTTCTCACTTGTACCTCTCTCCTACCCCACATAATTTCTCCCCAAATAATGTTATGGTCCGACCCCACATCCAGCTTGCCTGAGTCCTCAACTACCACCCTAGCTACATCCATGTCCTTACTAAACAACATATAGTCTATGACCGATTTTCTCTCCCCACATTCCCACGTCCACCTGCCCTCACAGCACTGCAACTCGTTCCCCACAATCAGACCTCCAACCCTAACCAACTCCAACAACCACCTTCCATTACTGTTTGGGTTGTCCTCCACTCCTAGTCCAATCTTTGCATTGAAGTCCCCCATCATAACAACATCGAACCCTTTCTCTTCATACTTCACCACATCCTTCTGCAATACCTCAAACAATACCTCCGTCTCACTCACTCTCACTCCTTCTGGGTTCACATACACTACCCCTACCATGGTTTTTCTTCTCCCCGCTCCGCTTAACTCCACCCACAGCAAACCTTCTCTTGACTTCCTCACCCTAGATTCCAAACTCTCATGCACCAGAACTCCCACACCTCCACTCGCCCGCCTGCCACCCTCTCTATTCCTGCCATACCACTCATATCCTGCCACACTCACCTCATCCTACTTCTGCAAAAATGTCTCCGCTACTCCCAGCACATCAAACTTCTTCGTTCCCAACACTACCTTAAAATCCACCTCCCTTGACCACCATCCTCTACAATTAACAAATGCCACTCTCAACCGCCCAGTTTCCACATCTTTGGTCCCTCTCCCAACCCCCACCCTCCTCAACATACTCTTTGCTTGGGTTTGTTCATGCTCATTGACATCTTTGCTTTGGCCAGCAGGTGCTCCTTCCCTGGATGAATCCCCTCCCGGTGCTCCCCCACCTGACGGTTCTTGCCTCTCTCGATCCCTCTCTGTGTTGTTGTCCACCAGCGATTCTCCCCCTGACAACCCACATGTACCAAATCGCAGTAGATACGTTCCCCTTGACTTTTCCTCCTGGCCTCCATCCACTCCCCCCCCTCGCTCCACCACCCTTTTGCAATCAGACTTCTTTCCCAGCGTGCCTTCTCCTGTTGTTTCACTTGCTGGCGATTCTTCATATGCCGATGCTGATACATCCCTTGCTCCATATATACTCCATTTCCCCCCAGACTCTCTTTCCTCCTCTTGTATCTTCCTGTCTTTCTCATGATAAATGGCCTCCCCACCAGTTTGTTCAAGACCTCCTGAAAATTTTCTTCGTCCCTCTTCTTTATATCCTGATCTATATTCCTCCATCCTTGTCCGTCCTTCACCAACTTTGCTTGTCCTGTTTCCTTTACCACCTTCTCAGCTTTATCTTTCTTACCCACTTCCTCTACCACCCCCTTGGCCTGCTTCCTGTTCCCTCGAGTCCTTCTTCCGCCATCACCTGCTCTAACTTCCTCCCTAAGACTTCAATTCTTCTCTGTTCATTATTATGTGTTCAAAGTACGAGTTCTTTCTAGCGCTGAAAATGTTTGTTTTTGCCCAAAAGTGTTGATATATAATGTGTCTGCAGGTTGAGTTTCAAGTTTCAGAGTACATGTATCAGAAGATATATACACTTCACGTTCGCGAATCGAAAGACTGGTCCGTGGCCAACCCCAAATACCAATTTCACGTAACAGTCATTTGCGCAATGAATTGACCAGGCGGGGGTGTAGTGCGCACCTGGAAAGGCGAGCACTTTTTTTTTGCTTTTGAAACGTCACTTCCCAAGAATTGCTGGATTCTGTAGGTGAGGGTAGCGCACCTTGCTATCAATTGAAAATGTCTGAAGAGAGGCCAGTTACAGTGGTGACCCTAACCAGGAAGAAATTGGGTTCGTTCAGCTTCTTCTGGGGTGTTGCTACAGGATCTACTGGCTCCACTTCTTGGACTAGAGGGGTGTTGTGGAATAACTGTGTAAAGGTAATGACTCGGATAAGCTTAGACAGATCATAGAAAGTAGTAATAAGTGTATTCAATGTGTAGTCAAGCTCCCTTACAACTGAAGAAATTTTTTTCCCACGGGCAGGCATGGTGTCATATTTTGGATCAAGTGTCGTTTACGACTCCAGCCATCAAAAAATTCGTGCGCGTTTTTTTAAGTTTACGCACGCGCGTTTTGGGTGTTAAAATTTTTTTTTTAAAAATTTTATTATTATATTTTTTTACCGTGCCGCGTTTTTAAAAGTTGACGCACGGGCGGGGGTACACGTGGGAATTGAATTTTTTTTTTGGCATTGCAGCTGATTTGGAGGGGATAGTCTTTTTTCATGAAATATCATCCAAATAAAAATATCTGCATTGCAGCTGATTTGGAGGGGGTAGCCTTTTTTGATGAAATATCATCCAAAAAAAAAAATCAAATAAATAATAATACAATCAAACAGGGAATGCAGCCTCAGTATAATGGGATCTTTGCCATCAGGGTTGGGGACGAGCCATTTCCCTAGTCATCGCATGAACTTTTTAACTTTTTAACTTTAGGTATGGCATGTTGTTCTCTGTCATATGTAATTTTAATAAATAAAAATAAATTAAAAAATTAAAAAATCAAAAAAAATCAAACAGGGTATATTGGGTTTTAATTTCTGTTAAAATGTTATTGTAAGTTAAAGCTACAGTTGGTCCGTTTCTCTCCCGCCACATAAACTCATCCAGGTAGGATGGGAGCTGGTGGCGATGCACTCCTTTCATCCTCTTTAGCTTCACCTTCACCTGCACAATAATATAATAATAATTGTTGTTAAATTTTTTTTTTTTTATTGTAAAAAAAAAAATTATGTTCCACAAACCATACCCTGTTCCAATATGATTCAATATTTTGGGTGTGCACACCCGTACTCTGATCCACAAACTCAATCGAGTCGTTCACAGTTTCATGTGCCACAATCCCAGGCAGAGTAGCCACCTGCCTATAGGCTGCCCACTGGTCAGAATAGATTATCGATCCAGGTGCAGCATGGGCCTGGATAATGGGTAGCAAGGTGGCTGCATCCCTCTTATCCACAACTTGCATGTAACCTAAATAAATTTCATTGAATTAAAATCTTTGAAATAGGCACAATACGTTTATCAAGTGTACCAAGAGCAGGCGTATGCACCGTGTCAACCATCCCAAAAATCCAAGTCTCCTTAGTAGGTGGGCGGCCTCTATGATGCTAAACAGTCAATACCAAAAGTGATCATCCATTCAAGTATATCAATGTTACAGTGATACCTTCGGTTTTTGCGTGAACTGTGACTCGTCTATTTGAATAACGGATCAAACACCACCAAGCACAATCTGTGTTCGACATAGTGCTGCAGAGCACACTTCCCTCAGCCACTGGTACACATTTATTGCACTTTTCTTGCTGCAGCCAGACTCATCTGCTGCATCCAATACAGGGTACTGTCTCACCCACCAATATATCAATAGGAGCCATGTCTGAAGGACCATGTGCGATTTGGAGAAAAAACTCCCATGCCGAATTGAAGAGATTTACAACTAGGGCATGCCCAAGTTTTGCCATCCTTCAGGTCGCTTTTTTCCCTCATCACCATTGAAGTACTACACCTATACATGGGTATAACATAGTATAATAATTATGTGATGTCTTATAACATAGTATTATAATTATGTGATGTCTTATCTGGAACATGAAAAAGATAGACTTTATCTTACCTGGAACATGAAAAATCAATTGCTAGTAGACCTTACTGTTCAGATAGCCCATAACCTCTTCAGTAGTTCCAAACGCAGCAGGAGCAATGGACCTCAGTATTGCCATAATGATGCAGCATTTCCCACGTGTACCCCCGCCCGTGCGTCAACTTTAAAAAATGCAAAAAATAAATAAAAATAAATAAGTGATGGAGGAGGTGGGTGAGTGTGTTATGTATTGGGTAGGGAAGTGGTGGCAGAGGAGAAAGGAATTGTTGTATGGTCAGCTGAGGAATGATCTTTGGTCCACTCCTGTCCCCCCCTTCCTGAGCAGCGGGACACTCGTAACTTAATATTGTGGATAATTTTATTAATTAAGTTACTGTTGACTTCTTTTTAAAATATAGATTGTTATTAGGTTAGTTACTAAATAGTTTCACACTGTGCTGTATTATATATGTGATGGCCTTAACAGGCTCAGCAATAGCAACATTAAATCATAAAAATAAAAATAAATTAAAAACCCCAAAACGCGCGTGCGTAAACTTAAAAAAACGCGCACGAATTTTTTGATGGCTGGAGTCGTAAACGACACTTGATCCCATATTTTTTTAGTTTTTGTTCAAGTTGTGGTAACACTAAAGATATCTCAAACCCTGTATCTGTAGAAGCCCCTTCTTTGAACATCCAGTCATACTGGGTGCTCGCATTGATGGAATTAGTCATTCTGGTCTGGATGACATCACTGCAGTCATGGATATGTTGCCCCCTCTTAGTTCCACCATTTTTTTGGTGCTTTTTTGGTATATGGAATATACCAAGACAGTGATAAATGCAGTCACACAAATTATTATGTTGGATGCCGCTCATAGGTTACATGACATGATTTTTATGGGGTTGGGCATGAAGACATCATTGATGTTAGTGTTGGGTCATTCCGTGCCAAATCACCTAGGGTTCCCAGGTGACCCTCTCAGATTTTGATGAAACTTCATCAAAATGTTCATTTATACAAATAATGAACACACAAAATAAATTAGGTCTGGAGTCCGAGGCATTTTGAAGCTACGCCCGCCTGGAAAATATGCCATGCCCACATTTTCGGTGTCATCAGCAGTTTCTTGTTATTTTGAGAAGCTTGTATTTTTATTGGAAAAGGATATATACGAAGCTGAAAGTTGGTACCCTGGGTAATTTATACTCGATCATTCCAAATGCCATCAAAAGCAGGGTATCTTACTTTGTTTTATGGTTAGGGGCATATCAAAACACATGTTTTGCTGGAAAAACCGATTTTTAAATTACATTTTTCATGTTTGCCTAGTGGCTATATGTGATAGGATCTGAGAAAAGGGGTCTTAGGCAGAGAAAAATGGTTTTGTGCTATGACCAAAATAAGCTCAAAGTTATAGTTAGACAATTTTTATTTTTTTGTACTACAAGCATCTGCCACCTTTCCTTTACCTTTGTGTGAAGTCTGAAGGCTCCTGCTTGCTTTTTTGTATGCAAGTGTGGGGTTAGAAGATTGGTGGTCAAGAAGCTTGCTACGCGTGTAACGGAATTGGGTTAAAAAAATATATATAAAAAATAAATTAAAAAAATAAATAATAAATAAAAAATTAATAAAAAAAGTTGCAATGTAACGCGGAGAAAATACTGCCCGCGTATACGGAAATACGGGAAACCCCCTCAAAATGGGGGGATTTCCTAGCTGCTATAGACCGCGTGTTTAACAAGCGAACAAAGGAATGGCTTCATGAAGTGCACAGGAAGCCATTAATTCCTTAATGAAATTCTCTCTTGGAGAGACCAGCAGTCTCTCCTAGAAGTCATTGATGACTATTTTACCTCAAACTATGATTGTGATAGTGACAGTGACTCAGAGAACGAACAAGCAGGTATAATACATAATACATATATACACTATTAGACAATACAAAAGAATAATAATTAATGGATGCATTTATTTGTAGGTAATGTGGTTGATGCTGACAGACTTGAGCCACCTCATAGTGAAACTGAAGGGAGTGATGATGATCTGGAGGGCGTTCGAGAGCTGACCAATGACGAACAGGTCCAGGAAGCAATGATGCAGTTGTCTGCAGTTTCATCAGTGGGTTTTGAAGTTCGAGACGTGGACACTCAAGAAGAAGAGCTAGTGACCCAGTTTATGACTAGTGGCTGTGGCTGCTCACAGTTCAATGGCAAAGAGTGCTCCATCCAGTTCACTAATGAGCATGTGTCGCAAGCACGAGGACGCTGTCTGGAACTATCCCGTAATGAACTGGATATGGTCCTTCTTGGTCAGTTACAGGCATTCTCCATCAGTGAAGATGAGGTTCATCGTTGGCCATATCTTGCTGGGACGGAAAGGATGAAATTGCACTGCAACTACAGTCATCATGGCAAGCCAGTCTGCTTTAAGTTCTTTCTGTTAGTGAATGCCATAGGAAAGAAAAGAATGAGAAATTTGACTAAGCACTTCCAGGAAAATGGATTAGTTCCAAGAATCCATGGCAATGTGCACAAACATCCAAAACATTCGCTATCCATGGACGACATAGAGAGTGTTGTCAGGTTCCTCCTAAGTTATGTTGAGCAACATGGGCTTCTCCTTCCTGGCAGAGTTCCTGGCTATAGTCGTAGCGACATCAAGCTTCTGCCATCCAGTTCATCCAAACGAGGAATTTGGAAATCATATAAAAGTGCTGTAGCTTTAGCAACAATACAAACTGTTGCTTACAGTACATTTTGCAGACTGTGGAGAGAGCTACTGCCATCCATCATTGTGATGAAGCCCATGTCTGACTTGTGCTGGCATTGCCAGCAAAATAGCACTGCAATTCTCCGTGCAACTAACTGCTCTGAAAATGAAAAGACAAAAACAATACAGGTTGCAGAAGAACACCTAAGAGTGGTACGTATGGAGAGAGCACTTTACAAAAATACCTGCCAAGAGTGCGAACACTCAGTTCGAACCCATTTCTCAGTCAATAGTGAGTTTCAGGCACCACCTCCATCTTCACGAATTCCTGCAAACACAATGGACATTAAAGTGCACTATAGTTTTGACTATGCCCAACAAGTGCATTTTCCCTCAGATCCACTTCAACCAGGACCAATTTACTTTCTAACCCCAAGAAAATGTGCTGTTTTTGGCGTTAATTGTGAGGCCTTACCTCGGCAAGTTAACTTTCTCTCTGATGAGGCAGGTGACTGTGGTAATGGAGCCAACACCGTAGTCAGCCAACTCCACTACTACTTTGAAAACCACGGTTTTGGCGAAAAGGAAGTTTACTTGCACGCTGACAACTGTACATGACAAAACAAGAACAACTGTATGGTACAGTACCTTGCCTGGCGTGCACTGACAAACAAACACAGCAAAATCACCCTCTCATTTCTCGTGGTTGGTCACACCAAATTTTCCCCCGATTGGTGTTTTGGACTGTTCAAGCGCCTGTATCGAAGGTCAAAAGTTGGCAAATTAAGTGACATTGCAAAGGTCGTGAATGACTCAGCACAGTGCAACATAGCACAGCTAGTATCAAACGAGGACGGAAGTATTGTAGTGCCAACTTACAACTGGACAAATTTCTTTGCTCCACACTTGAAAAAGATCATCGGCATCAAAAAGTTGCATCATTTGCATTTTACATCGCTTGAGCCTGGTGTTTGCTATGTGAAAGAGAGAGCTGATACACAACAAACTCAGATTTAGCTATTGAAGTCATATTGGATGCCTGATGGGAGTGAGCTTCCTTCCATCATTGAACCAAAAGGCTTGTCTCCTGAACGACAGTGGTATTTACACGATCAAATCGGCCCTTTCTGCCCAGAGAATGACAGGAATATTACTTGCCCTTTTCCAACAGTTCCCAAACCGATCAGCAGGCAAGCAACCCCTGATCCTGGAAATGCCATCACAGCAAGTAACAGCCCTCCAGCAAAGCGTGCTAGGGTGGGTCGAACCAAGAAAACAGCACACAACAGCAGATCCTGCCCTAACAAAGAAATATAATCTAATAATTGTTATTATATCAGACATCTATATCTATCCTACACTAGACACCTTTATGGCTATTCTGACGTTATAGTTATCATTAGAGAGCTAACTCTAATCTATTTATCTAACTTTTATCCTTGTTTTATTGACTAACAAACACAGCAAACACAGCTTGTATTATTGTTACTCGTACTTCCATTGATCTAAACGTCTAAAAGTTACCTTTTCTGTTGCACAAGCTTTATCCAAGAATAGCGCGTTGTGCGTTGTCCTATCAGCAAAGAAATGTTTCTTTTCCACCTTCGCGAAGCAGCTCGGCCTAGCTAGTCCTCTTTCTCACACCTCTGATTTGCACTAGTTCACACCTCGACCTTCGTGTGCGGAGGTGCACGGAAATTACTAAAACAACGCGTTTAAGATTTACAACGCGTTTTTCTCAAAATGAATGCTTCAAGCCTCTAGCATTCAGGCTTTCATAACTTTTCTTCTGAATGGAAATAAGTGATGATTTGAGTTCCAATATATAGGCATTGCTTTGTTCTTTCACCTGGTGTCAATAACTCAGTTTTTTTTGTACCTAAGACCCCTTTTCTCAGATCCTATCACATATCGTGAACCTGAGGAGGTTTAAATTACAGATGCACTATTTCTAGGTACAGGTGTGTAAGTGTGAACCTGAGGAGGTTTAAATTACAGATGCACTATCTCTAGGTACAGGTGTGTAAGTGCCTATATTGTGAACCTGAGGAGGTTTAAATTACAGATGCACTATATATCTCTAGGTACAGGTGTGTAAGTGGCTATATTGTGAACCTGAGGAGGTTTAAATTACAGCTGCACTATTTCTAGGTACAGGTGTGTAAGTGTGAACCTGAGGAGGTTTAAATTACAGATGCACTATTTCTAGGGTACAGGTGTGTAAGTGGCTATATTGTGAACCTGAGGAGGTTTAAATTACAGATGCACTATCTCTAGGTACAGGTGTGTAAGTGGCTATATTGTGAACCTGAGGAGGTTTAAATTACAGATGCACTATCTCTAGGTACAGGCCCAAGCAAATTCAACTATTAATAAAGGAATGGGTGTGGCCCAAAGTCAGACCGACATGCAAAAAATCCAAATAATGCCCATCTTCCGGTGGATGGTTGACCACGTAGACAGTTATTAGGGGTATTGAAACTTACACCACAGGAATATATGTATCTGATCTATAATATATGTACCAAATATCAAGTATGTGATACTCCTTCATGGTTTGGCAGCGCTATGAAAATTATTATTTATAACGCGTCCAATGTATATAGCTAATGTCATGCATATTAATTTTATGTGGATATTTTATCCAAGTAATATCAGCCAGGTGTATCTTAAAAGTTGTTTTGGCCTTTAACCCTTTCATGGATAACTAACTTTACACGGGGTTTTATTTTTTAATCTTATCTTTTCAGAAAAGCAGTGAAGTACCTGGCAACCATAGTCCATGAGAAAGCTCCTGCTTTGAGGATCGTTTTGCACCCAATCATGGTTACTGAGCAACAAACCACAGTACTGTGAATATCATTATAATGTGTTACACCATTTTGTACTGCAGTTTTCTTTACAAAGATATGCTACATGTTACAGTTTGTTATATTTGGATATATATAATGCTGAATTCACAAATATGACATAATAATATTACATATACGTATCTATATATAATAATAGCTAACCTAACACGGCATAAACTACTATATATACAGAAAGAGACAAACACTACTCTATGAAAGATGTATTGAAAGATGTATGCAATGCACATAGCAGTTATTTTACAAAGGGGGGGGGGGGAAGTTTCTTTCTAACAAGGCAGGGCTGAGGAGGTATTCAGCTACAGTAATCCACATGCGTGTGTTATTTTTCGAAACACCTACGCTCGAGGTGGACTTGGCAGGTCGAGCACAAAATCGGTGATTCATGTCTGTTGCCACGCTATGGAAGCTGCTTCCTTCTCCAGGTACCCTCACACCGACACAACGCTTGACCTTGGTCACTGCACGAGGATAGTGGTCAAGGTCATGGTTCAGGTGGTATGCTCAGCATGTTCATCACTTCGAGGTCGTCCTAAGCGCTTCCTAGAAGTAAATGTGCCTATGAGCTCACTGGCAAGTACAAGGTGAAAGGTGAGTAGTCTCTCCTGCTGAAACTTGTGTGTGCTCAGCTGACCTAACATGTGACTCGATGATGAAACTATTCAATATAGAGGATTCAACTAAGTAATAAAAAAATACACTTCCACCACTTTATACTACGTCTCCCTATATTGTAATTTAATCACTGCGATCTACTCTCATGAAGCACTGGTAAACAGGGAGGGCAAGGCTTGGGTACCAGTGTTGGGGTTCAACTGCTGCCTAGTCCCAATATGGTAGGTATTGCTGCCACCAGAGCCTAACAGCTAGGATTAAGTAGCCTAGTCTACCCAGAGAGGGTTTAAAGTTAGACTAAATTTTATTACTCAAAGCAACAACAGTAGGCTGAAACAGTTTTGGCTGGCAGGTTTTTTTTTATAACCCCTCCCAGCGTCGCACAGGAAGTGACATAATGGCTAACACCATACAATGCACAGTCCCAAAGTCAAACATACAGATGACAGGTATATAGAGACACATAAGCCTGTATAAATCCAGGTGTGAACCACATCAATAACATGGTTAGCTAATTAGAACTTACAGATATAATAATAAGCTATATACCTCTAGCTACAGGTTATGGCCTGGCCATGTCAGGCGGCCCCTGACAACGAGTATTTATACCATCATGGTCTGTAGAAGACTGGTGACCTCCATGTCCTTGCAGTTCTGGAGCACTGATAACACACAGGATGTCTTGAAAAGGTACCCAGCACTGATTTCTCCTGTCTTGTGGCCATGACAGGGTTATTGTATCGTTTCATAAACTTCACATGCACGTCATTGTGTTCCTCTGAATGCTCAATAATGCTCCCAATGAACCACTCTTGATCGTACATGCAAGTACTACTTGCCAGGTTGAAAGTTATTAGAGCAGGAAAGTGCCTTGCTGGGAAGAGTGTCTAAACTCAGGGTTGCAGTCACCAAGTCATACATTGGCAGAAGTGTCATCTGCAGATAGCCGCCGCATTTCCAGTGCCCCTTCTGAGGTAGGTACAAAATTGATGAAAGCGTGTACCTGAAACAGTCTTTGACATGGAGTAACTGTTCTCTAGCTGGTATATATATATCTGTTTGCATTTCTATGCACATCATCACTACTGACAAAAAAGTACTTGATTCCGTCTATATGCTGATCAGCCCAGGTGAACATTAGGTGAGGAGTTAGTATTTGATCCTGTTCTGTCTCTTGCTCTGGTGACTAGTCGTTTTGTGCTCCCCCCTATTCCATCACAAGGACTCTTTCCATGGCTTGTAGCAAAGAAATGCCACTCAGTTTTGAGTCGATAATCAATCTGATGGTGGCATAGATTGGCAAAGTTTTTGTGATTCTTGTATTGACTTGCAGCCCCATCACTGTAACAGATCAGCCTTGTTTAGGTTGGCAGCTCCTCTTTAAAGTGTGATATCAACCTTGTAATGAAGGCATGCACCGTAGTTGTGTCATGTACCATGCTGTCCGAAATGATGCATGCACTCATACACTTGAGTTCATCTTCTTCCTTGTAATAGATGGCAAATGGGTGGAGGGTGGCTTGGCTATTATCCTAATAAAATCCCTGCACTGTATCTTGTACTATATACATTGCCGAATCATGTTGTAGAGTTTCTTTTATCGATTTCAGGTGAGCTGATTGTGATTTGGCGATAAAATGATGTTGTCTTAGGACTTCAAATTTATTGTCTAAAAATTATTGCAATGGGAGCTGTAAGTCCATGAGAGCAGTTCCATCAGTGTGCACTCACTGCTTGAAACTGATGGAGTCATCCATGTCTATATCATTATCAGAAAACAGTTCTGACAGGTAGTCACTCTTATCTGGACACTCATAACTGCATCATACAAGTTCTATTGTCTAGGCTGCAAACCATACTTGACAATGCTTTATAATCATTGTGACACGGAATGGCTGCAACAAGCAACTTTGCATTTTGATGTTGCTCGCAGACAAACAGAATGCATACCCCTCACGGCCTGCTGTTTACGGAAACACACCATTTCGGCCTAAGCTCACAAAATTTGGAAAAACCAATTGTGCCTCCTGTATTTTTCCAAGTATATACTCAAGGTGAAGTTCTTTCAGATTTACAAGAAGCAAACACTTCTGCATCTGGACCTTGCCACCATCTGTCCTGTACATAATCCTTCTTCCCTGGACACATGCGGGAATATTCTTCAGATTGATAAAATGCAATTACTCTCTCAAACACTTCTGTACTCAAGGTCCGTCCTTTTGGGAGGTCTGGCTCAACCAGAATCCCTTTGGTTATCTTAAGTTCTCTGGCTCTCTTCACTAAATGTTTGGATATATTAAACTCATTCATGGTCTTTGTGATACTCCAACTTTCTTGGAGCATGTTCGCATTACTTCTTTAACAAGTAAATTAGTCTATCTAAATTCTCGCACTTCTTACAAGGTGTTCAATTTCTGTGGTACTCAATTCATCTGTTGGTATGTCTAGGACTTTAGCCACCTTCACTTTAGCTGCTGTTTGGCCATAACAACTGACTTTGTCTCGCCTACCGACTGGTTTGATTGGAGAACAGCCCAGTAATGATGAGCTGGTATCAA
The DNA here is from genome assembly GCA_028752905.1 of Cladorhizidae sp. MBARI D1340-BT2. Lineage (NCBI taxonomy): Eukaryota > Metazoa > Porifera > Demospongiae > Poecilosclerida > Cladorhizidae > Cladorhizidae sp. MBARI D1340-BT2. The sequence continues at coordinate 1,986,272 of JAQNBH010000014.1, forward strand.
GTGACTCTTTCTCAGTATTGGGTGGTTCATAACAATCATCGGCTGAGGATTCTTGTCATCATGCTTCCTAAACCTGGAATTACATGAATTACATGTGGAACATAACTTTTGACCAGGTTTTAAAGTTAGCAATTCCGCCGTATCTTCATAGTGACTCTGCAACATAAAAAGATCAATTGTCTAAATAGATCAGCCTAAGAAGTATATATTAAGTACGACGAACTAGTGAAATACAACTTGGAGCAAAACAAGTATGAGAGGTAATTGAAATAGTAAACTTACTTGAGATACGTTTCTTGTGCATTTTGAAGGGATCGCAGCAATACTTTAGCAGACTTCCATAACGAGAGAGATACACTTTCTCATGGTGAAAGCACAATGTGCTGTCATCAGATACTTCTCCATTCCAATAGTTTCTTGTCTTCCTGTGATAACTCGGAGGCTGCAACCATTCCAACATTTCTGCTAAATGAAGTCCTGTGGCCATATCTGTCGGTATACTTCCAATGCTACATGGGTTGGACGACCTTGAAACATTTGCTTCCATGCTTGAATAGTTGAAAGATTCAAGGAGATAAGGTGACAATATACACATGCAAATCTCAAGGTGCTTTTTATACCATGGCAGTTATCACCACCAATCAACAATATGTATATAAAACACATCTGCACAAATTATCCTGCCAAACATACAAACAGGAAAAACATCTACCCACAAAGCTCATCAGCATAACTATCCTGCACAAACATCTACCCACAAAGCTCATCAGCATAACTATCCTGCACAAACATCTACCCACAAAGCTCATCAGCATAACTATCCTGCACAAACATCTACCCACAAAGCTCATCAGCATAACTATCCTGCACAAACATCTACCCACAAAGCTCATCAGCATAACTATCCTGCACAAACATCTACCCACAAAGCTCATCAGCATAACTATCCTGCACAAACATCTACCCACAAAGCTCATCAGCATAACTATCCTGCACAAACATCTACCCACAAAGCTCATCAGCATAACTATCCTGCACAAACATCTACCCACAAAGCTCATCAACATAACTATCCTGCACAAACATCTACCCACAAAGCTCATCAGCATAACTATCCTGCACAAACATTACCCACAAAGCTCATCAGCATAACTATCCTGTACAAACATTACCCACAAAGCTCATCAACATAACTATCCTGTACAAACATCTACCCACAAAAGCTCATCAGCATAATTATCCTGCACAAACATCTATATACCCACAAAGCTCATCAGCATAACTATCCTGCACAAACATCTACCCACAAAACTCATCAGCATAACTATCCTGCACAAACATTACCCACAAAGCTCATCAGCATAACTACCCTGCACAAACATACAAACATCTACCCATAAAACTCAACAACATATTCAAAACACATCACCACAAACTATTGCTCCCACCCAGTCCATGTGAATTCATGAAATAATTAATGAACTGGAGTATAAAGTAGATGGGAGTTGTCCCACCCCCAAATGATTATTCTAATAGTGCTATATTTAGTAACCAAGTCATATTTTCCATTTGTAGTATATGCAACTGCTGAGTCATTGGGTTTCCCCAAAAGAATTATTACAAAGGAGAAAATCGTGAAGTTGACTATATATATTTTCCTCATAAGTATATGTTAAGAGAATGTGATATCAGTGATCTGTGACTTTGTAGTCACTCTTTTTGATACGGCTATAGTCTCTTGACCGTAAAACGAGTTCGCAATGCCTAGATTGCTGAAGACCCAGGCTCTCTGACACATTCTTGAGGGACGAGCTAGCGTCGTTGAAGACAGACTGCAACAGCGCATGCAGTATCAACAGCCAATTTGCCTAAGAATAATTCTTTGGGACAAAGTTTCCAAACAATTGCATGTAATGATTCATTAAGATTTTGGGTGTATCTCCCAACACACCTCACGAGTAGGTCGTTGATGCCTAGGCATTTGTAGATTGGCTTTAGAAGATTAACTATGGCTGCAGGGATTGGCTTTTTTGTGTGTTTTGTGTGTTGAAATGGTTCATTATTAGCTTTTGCTTTTTGCCATTTACACCATCAATCTTTTCCCGGAGGACAATGATGTAGGGATGCTTGGACAGATTTCATCATTCCATGAAGATTACCTTTGCAACCTCTAATAGCCTGACCACTAATTCTGAAGAGTGTCAATTACCTTAGTAGTAAGTCTACCAACTCCTCCAATTGTCTTTCCATCAGAAAGTTTTTCACATCTTCATTCTTTCTTGAGATTGCGTAGGGCTGTTGATTGTGTAGGGCTGTCCCATTCTCTTTTGTACGTGACCAACACAGTCAACCTTTTCTACCTCATTATCTTTCAGAACCATATGGCCAAGCAAAATAGAATGAGTTTTACAGTCTCCGTCACATATAAGGCACTTGTACCTTAATTTGTAGTCAAGAGATCTGGCGAACATCATGCATATCCCTTTCGGTTCCATAGCCACAGCTGAACCCTCATGGTTTGCTTCACAGCACGACTCATGTTCCTTTTTCCACTCTTTGTACTTCTCGCTCTTGTGATCATATTTATCCCAGTACTTGCAACCAGAACAATGCCGAGATAAAACTTGGTAGTCAGCTACTTTACCGGACTCATGCTCAATTGCAAAAACAGCACCATATAAGGAGGAAAAACCACGCCTCTGCCAAGTACCATCGGAACTGATAATAATGTCAACAACTGCATCGCCTGATACATCATAGCATTCACAAACTTCTTTTCGGGCTTGACACATACTTTTATTAGCTTGTGCAATACCATGTGTATTGATAACCATTGCATGATCCCTGTATGATTGTTGGGAAACTGGTGAAGGTAAGTCAAGCATGGCACAGAAGATTTCGAGTGAACTGCGAGTTCCTCCTATGAACACTTGTTAGCAAATATGATTTTACGATTAATCCGTAATGCATGTCAATTGTAGAGAAAGGGATACCAGTAACAGTGCCACAGTCCTCACAGCGTAAGAATGGGTAAGTACAAAGGCCAACTGATATGATCTTATCTTCATGAAATTTCACAGGACCAGACAAACAGAACTTACAGACTACAGCTTTCTCTAGAGCAGGTACTAAACTCTCCCTCTCAAGAATAACAGCCTTACTCCCTTGCTGACTGGGTTTCAAACTGGTCTTCTTCTTTTTAGAGAAGATGCTACTGGAGGAGACTTCACAAGCTGCTGACACCTTTTGAGATTTGAGAAGGGGCCTTTCTCTTATGTGGAGGGAAAATCTTCTTTCTCTTTGCTGTCCTTTGTTTGATCCCTGGCATTTCTCCCACTGAAGGTTAGTCACTGAAGGTTAGTAAAAAACTTGAACAGTTAGTCAAAAACTGAACACGTAGCCGCATATAAATTGCGAGGTATAAACTTATTTCAAAGGCTTACTTCTAGAAGGGTTCGGAGTATTATTGAATGCATCATCTGAAAGAGCATGCTTTTCTAATTCTGGGAAAGTAAATTTAAGGGAAGTTGATGGCATTTTTTTAAATTTTTTTAATTTTTTAAAATTTTTTACTTGTGGTTACAACTTTAGAGCTCCGTAGATTCTGCAAACTTCATGGTATGGACTTGATATATACATGTAGCTCAAAAGATAGGTCTCTCAGTTGCTATTTCTGGTGATACGCAAATAATGGCAAGCGATCGATTTATTAGCGTCTATTACAGCGGTGAGAGGGTTAACATATATTTGAATCAAAAAAGAAGAAAAAAGTATTCATGTCAACTCTAAAATACATTTCAATGAGAAGGTTGTTGCTGTTTGTTATGAATTAGAAGTTGAAATTCTGGAGTTGTCTTTGATAAGGCAACACGCATGTCATGTCTAACATCCAATCGATTTCTACTTTTAGTCTTAATTGTAACGAGCTGAAAATCTTGATTCACAAAGATACATAGTTGCAAATGGTATCAAGGTCCCCAAGCCCTCTTTGCTAGCTGAGGATAGCCTTGTGTTAAGGAGCACCAAAAATCTCCAAGGCATTTTGAAACCGTATAATTTCTTTTGTTCTCAAGTCGATAAGATCATCTTTGGCAAGGTCTGCATCACTAATTTGATTAATGTCAGCAAGGAAAGGACCATGCCTCGACTTTTAGGTCATCTGAGCAGAAGTAACCATTTAAAGAGTTCTGTAGGGTTTCCAGGTGTGCACATTTCTGTATGCAGAGAAACCGACAGTGCTTTCTCTCTCTCTACTCCACTTGGCAGAAGCACTTCCTCAAGTATTGGAAAGTTTGCATAATTGTGTGCCTCCAGTCTGGTAGTTTGTCCAATAAAGCTTGTAGTGTTTCAGAAGCATCCATAATGGTGACTGCTTGGCCTTCGAAAGACATACCTCATTCATATGGCCAAAGAAATCTGCCAAATAAGCCAAGCCATGTATGAACTCCTCCCTTTCAAATTGTTCTTTTCTTTCTAAAAAAATTAGAAACTTCTGCCCTAAGTTCCATCAAACGCTTCAAAATTTGTCCTCTGGAAAGCCAGCGGACTTCTGTGTGGTAAAGAAGAACTTCATGTTCTGCTCCCATTTCTTGACAAAACATCTTGAAAAGATGATGATTCAGAGCCCTGGCTCTGATGAAGTTGACAACTTTCACTGCAGTAGACAATACTTCTTTCAGGATTGTTGGCAGAGTTTTTGATGCCAGTGCATGGCGATGTAGAAAACAGTGAGTGACAATGACGAGAGGAGCTTCTTTCTTCACTAAAGCAGCCAAACCAGATGTGTTACCAAGCATTGCAGGCGCTCCATCTGTGCATAAAGTACCCAAATATTTCTTCCAGTCAAAACCTTGCTTGGCAAAGACTTTTTACCTTATCAAATATGTCAATGGCTTTTGTTGTTTCCAATAGTGGCTCACAAAAATAGGAATTCCTCTTTAAAGGCATCAGCATGAACATAACGGACAAAAGCAAGTAGTTGACTACACTGAAAAATGTCTGACTTTCATCCAGTTGCATACTGAATTGAAAAGGTGTAGCTGCCAACTCTTCATGACTTGCTTCAAAATATTAGAACACATAAACTATTCTGGAATGTGTGACGTCATTTGACGAAGGGATTGCTTCGATTTTCTTCCTCTGCTACAATCCACAAACCAGCTCAACCATATCCACTGCACATGGCTTCACGAAAGTCTCCCCAATTGTGTGAAGGCTTCTTTTCTTTGGCAATCTGGATAAGCAACCTTGTAAGAAGCTTCAAGACAAGGCTTTTGCGTTGGGGCAAATCTAAGTTTTGGCAAAGTCCCAGCCTTCTCAAATCGAGCCGCCTTCTTTGCATGAAATATATCTGTACTCTCCAATACATTTTCAGGATGTACAGACATGAGGTGCTTCCTTCAACTTTGTTGTTGGCTTGATGCTTCCATTGGCAAGAACTTTGCCACACAAGAAACACTGGCTTTTATATCCCATCACGCTCAATGATGCAAGTAAAACCAAAGGCTACATATATAGTCTTCATTGTACTTCCTTTTCTTTGACATTTTTTTTGTTCAAGCTGTGCTAGAAGAAGTCTTGCTAGTGAAAGTGCAGCAAATCATGCAGGACTGCAGTAAATGTAACCCTGAATGAAGTGTGATGAGACATATGAACCCACATGAAGGAAGTGTGATGTCTGACACATAACAATTTAGCAAAGTATCAGTAAGTTTGGTCACCACCATATTTAAACAGGTGGTAATGCTTAGATTCAGAAAGCTTGTTACCACTTTGTGGAAATTAGATATTTCTTACTCCTGGGCTTCACCTTAGGGTCCTCCACAAATTATGAGCATTAAATCTATATATTTTAGTTATGTTGTGTACCTACCCCCTAAATCCCACATGGACCCCAGGTTAAGAACTCATGACCTAGAGTATCTATTAGCTCTCGTTTGGAGGAAGACAGGCCAGCCAGCCCTGTTTCAGAATCCACTGCTTGACAATGACAGCAACCTCCACAGCCCAACGCTCAAAGGGTTTCATACAGGGGGTGGGGAGACCTGGAATTTCCCCTCCCCAGCCAGAGTCCCCCCCCCCCCCCCCCGGATTTTCATGTCATATTATAATTAGTGCAACATTGACATTTTGCTAACATTTTGCTAACATTATAGTAATTTGGAAGACAGAATTTTATAAAGCAATACGTTTAGCAAGTGACTGAGTGTGGCCGATAAAATCAGTGGCTACACTTTCCAGCTATATACATAAGTATAGATTAGTGTGATAAAAGTGGGCATTGAAAAAAAATCTAAGCTGGATACTCCCCCCCCCAACCAAAAATCCTGTATGAAACTCTGCAAATCCATCTACAGTAGAATCTCAGAGTTACGAACCCCTCGGGAAAATGAGTGTTCATAACTCTGAAACAATTACATCATAATGATGTCGTGCTTATTTTGACTTGTTTAACAGTACAGTATATATATATGTACTTGTACGTACTTATCTACTCTTCCGCAGGTATTTCACAATTGTTTCACTGTTACAAGACTCTCCACTTACCTAAATGCTATGCCATCACATGTATTAAATTATATTCACTTGTACAAATTATATACCATCACACCAAGTATGTCTGTACTTTATAACCAAGATTATTTTAAAGAAATCAGTTTGTTTTAAAGAATCATGTCTCTTCTTTGCTGCTAAAGAGTGCAGTTCACGTAGAAGTACCAAGTTCTGCTTGTTGTTCCATCCATGTCAAACAAGTGCTGAAAGCTTCTTCAGCTTCAGTATGGGTGATGGTGACAGTAGTTTGTTCTTCCTATTCCTCCTCACTTTCATCAACTACTGATGATGCTCGAACAGTGCCTAGTATATCCTCATCAGTCATGTCCTCCACAACAGTTTCACCTTGGTCCATGGTTAGCCATTCTTCCATCTCAGCATCAGGGACACCTAACTGATTACATTCTTCAGACACCCCTGGCAATTCTTCTTGTTGACTACCAGTCTGGACCAAAGCCTAGCTTGTTCCAGGCATGACTAAGTGAGATTGTAGAAATCTCATCCCAAGGACCAGATAAACCACATCTTTGATGGCGAGGCTCTTGCTGAATTGCACAAAAGAGTCATGCTCCGAGTGCCCCAGTATATAGCAGCTTTCTTAACAGTCATTTCTTGTATCTACGCTTTAAGTTAAGTTCTCTGGCAGTAATAAAGAACGGGCAGAGCCGACATATTCACTCCAGAAAAACATGGCATATATAGCACTTTTGTGTATAAATACTAAAGGCAGGTGGAAATCTCCACTGGCATTAGCAGTGGACATCAATGTCACTCTATCCTTAGGAGATTTAAAATTCTTTGCGTGCATCGGCTAAGGTTTTGTTTGGAAGGATACGCCAGGCCTGTCTCATTACAGTTAAAAATCTGGTGTGGAGACGGCTCGTGTTCTTGCACAAATTCATGGAAATTTTTTCTGCAGCACTATATATATAGCATCTGCTGACAGGGATTCCACCTTGTTGACTCAACTGCTTTATTCCATGTCTCTTCTTAAATCGATGCAACCATCCATTGCTACCTTTGAAGTCATCTTCAGATTTATCTGGGTGGAGCTGTTGAAAAAGCAATCTTGCTTTTTCCATCAAGACACCCCTCTTATGCCGTTCTTGTGTGAACCACAAATGCATGGCTCTATCAAAAGCATCTGATCATCATCAGCTCTTCTTACTATGCACCTCTTTTTCAGGGAGCTAACATCTTGTGCTTCAGCAGAAACCTCGTGATCTTTTCCCTAGCTTTTTTAATGTCTGGCACGGTTGTTTTTCCAATTCCAAACTCCTTGGCTACAGCTGACAAAGTAGTAGCTGACAAAGTACTACTGCCTTGGTCCACTTTCTTCAAAATCTTAAGTTTCTCATCGATGGATAGCGCTTACGTTTCGTAGAAGAGCTTGAGCAAAGAAACTACACGTGCGAAGGAGAGCGAGCGCAGCTGCAATTCAGGTGCGCACGCGCGATAAATATTACCTGTGCGTGGGTCGAGTGACGATCCTTGACCCGTCGGATGTTGACTTGCTTGAGGTTTTCGGGTTCTACTGTACTCCCATTCCTGAAACTGCTTCCTTCTCAGGTAGAAAATCAAGACCCCCATATTCCCCATGACTCTTGAGTTTGTTTTGTTATAATTATATGCAACTTTCTTACATTAAATTCTTCAAAATCGAAATGGATGTTTATAACTTACAAAGTCTCTCCTATCTTCAAAACTTTGCCCTCGCTCTACCTACTTGGTTCCTCTCTTGATTTAGTCGCCGAGTTCAAGTATCTGGGTGTTCTCTTATCTTCAACACTATCCTGGTCTAAACACATATCCTTCATTTGTAGTAAGTCTCGTAGTCTCTTAGGCCTCTTATACGGACAATTTTATCATCACTCTGACTCCTCTTCTCTTCTGCGTCTATACACCTCTCTAATAAGACCTCACCTTGAATACTGTTCTTTTCTATGGGACCCACAATCTGCGCACCTCTCCATGTCTATCCAAAAAATACAATTCTTTGCATGCAAAATTTGTTCTAAAGACTGGTCCTCTGACTATTCCCTCTTACGTACTAATCTAAAACTCCCTACACTCTCCTCTCGTCGTCTCAACTCTAAACTCGTACTTCTCTTTAAGCTTTTGCATAATTACATTGACTTTCCAACCTCACTGCCTGCACATCAGCCTCCTCCACCTTACAACATTAGAACATGTGTGCACGTACATCGATCATATTACTACAATTGTTAATTATCTGTGAAACCAGAACTCAAAACTTCTAATTAGATTCATGACATTGTGGTTTGTTTCTATGGCAACTGTAGGTTACCACAATGTTGGTCATTATAAGGGCTTTCATGTGAACTATGGTTGCTAAGGACTTTAGTCATTAGATCATACCAGGGGTCCCCCTCAATCTTACTTTCATTTTCCCTCGTACTCAAGTCTTAATGTATCTTTTTTCCCTTCTGTCATTCGTAAGTGGAATGCTCTTCCGAACAATATTAAGGAATCCCATTCTCTTAGCTTATTTAAACATTACATACAAACAATTTCATAACATTCATAATGTATTTCATGTGTTGTGCGTATTGTGTGCTCTTTGCATTAGCCAGTGGCTATTGAGCATGTATAATTAATTTAAAAATTAATAATAAAATGCATTATCTGCTTGCCTAATCCCATCAACTTTTGTAGTGTCATTGGTAATCTTGTGTCCAGGTATATATATGCTTGTATTCTAAAAAAATTATATATACCATAAATAATAAATATAATAACTGATATTATAGAACATTATGTTATTGACTTCAGAGCAACCCTTTACAGGAATAAATGTGGATGTCACTGGAAAAGGGTCTGTAGATTTCTTCAGGATGTTCTTCACTCCTGCAGTGTTGGACATAATTTTCAATGAAACGACGAGGTATATATAATCATACATCAACTATAATATGTTCACAACTCCAGGTGTGCACAGCAACAAATGGATGCATCTAGGGAATACCTGAATGATCATCCATATGCAAGAAACCATGACTGGCTACGCTGCCCAATGAAAAGAGAGGAAATGGAACCTCTAATATATAGCAATCATTGCGATTGGTCTTGTTGGATACCCTACATTGAGGTTACAAAACTACATTACATAAAGCAATATAATTATGAAATATGAAATAAAAAACTTATGCAGGTGCTGCTGGAGTACAAGATGGCCATTTTTCTCCACAAATTTCAGCAGAATAATGTCTGGGAGAAGATTCGAGTTGCTGCTCAAGCACATCTCAATGACAGCAAAAAGCAGCCAGACCGCTCCAGTGACAACTATGACAAGTTGGACAAAATTCGACCATTTCTGGACAAAATAACAGAAGCATTCCAGTCAATATACACACCAGCTCAGAAATTGTCAAGGGAAGGGGGTTCTATAAACTATATGAATAAGAAACTCCATAATATATTATAATGTATATTATTGAACTTGCTGTGTATATATTTACCTTTTATTATAACTATAATAATAATAATAATAAATTGATGAGAGCATCATTAGTTTCAAAGGAAGACTCTTGGAAGTATATGCCAAAAAAAAAGAAAAGCCAACAAAATGGGCATGGGTTTTGGCTGAATCTAAAACTGGACACAGGTAAATACAATATGCTTGCTTACATTGTAAAATTTCCACTGACAATTTCTATTCATCACCATCACTCTTTGCTGATCTGATAAAGAACGACTTTCAAGCTTGTGGCACTGTGGGGGCCAACTCAAAGGGGCTGTCCCGTTCCTTCCAGGATATGAATCTTGATAAGGGTAATAACAAAATTGTGAACCAAATGGTAATAAAAGTATGCATTACCTTTTGACGGGTGAAGTGTACTCCGAGCTTGTCCAGGATGACAGCATGATGAGTCTCTAAGTGGCGGGGCATGCAAGTGGTCAACATGCTCTCGACTTTCCACTCAGATGACACGAACGGTTAAAGGAGGATCATAAGTGATCAGAAAACCACAAGTGGTTGAAGAGCACATGGGTGGAGTTGACAAACTGGTCGCTGGTTCTCTATTATGGCTATGCCCACAGATCAAATAAGTGGTGGAAGAGAGTATTTTTCATTTACTTGACCTGTCTGTGGTAAATCCTCATATATTATATAATATGAGTAACGATAATCCACTTGCGCAACTTGAGTTTCGGCTGGAGGCTGCACGTGGGCTCCTTGAAGGTCATCACCCAATAACCGAACGGCAGCGAATTTCCCCACAAACAAACAGATATGCTAACAGAAAGGGCATTTCCAGAAGAAATTCCAGAGACACGCCATTTGGAGGGAGACCACTCTGTGAAGTTTGCAGAGCAAAAAATATATATCTCAGACAAGATACCAATATGCAAAACACCACTGCACCTACTGCCATATTTTGAAGACTATCATACCAAACATCACTACTAAGACTGTTAGCTATGTATAACATATACAAAACCTGAATAACCATATCATAATATATTCATAACCTATAACAAAACCATGATTTAGCCTTATCTCATTGCTATATACCTAGCTAAACAAACTAGTGCTCAAAGGGTCCTGCAACAACACTTGGAGATTTTTTATACTTAAGATAGAGCTAACACAAAGGGGAACACTCAAGAATAGCCTTTGTTTAATAGTCTACTAGAAACAACAAAACTAAGCTCCTTAGGACAGAGGTAACCAAAAGGAGACCTCTCAAGGATAGTTTCACTAAATAGTCTAACTAGATACAACAAAATTAAGCTACTTAGGACAGAACTAACCCAAAGGGGAGCTCTCAAGTATAGATTTTGTTTAACTAAATATTCCACTAGATAACAACAAAACTAATCTCCTTAGAACAGAGCTTACACAAATGGGACCTCTCAAGAATAGCTTTTTAAGCTCCTTAGGACAGAGCTAGCCCAAATGGGACCTCTCAAGAATAGCTTTTGTTTCACTACATAGTCTACTAGATAACAACAAAACTAGGCTTTCTTAGGTTCTTAGGACAAAACTAACCCAAAGGGGAGTCCTGAATACCAACATGACCTCTGGTATAAGGGGCCAGATGCTTTTGTTCTTTTTGAGGAAATCAACGACATTTTGCAATGTATCACCACCACCTTCATCTTGACTGAAACTGCGATAGGACTCTGCCATTATAGATAGCTGGATTCGGTATCAGGGTCAAACTCAGTGTAGAACTCACATAGTTCGTTAACATTTTGTGAGACATCCTCTCCCAATGTTCCTTTCACTAGGACCTTCTCACAGGTTGCATATGTGGTGTAGTCCTCGCTAACTACAGTGTCCACAGCCTCAAAATAGATTTGGCGGTAAAAGTTCTCTACATTGGTATGGTGCTCATGTTGAGCATTACCCTCACTATACCTTGATGGCATCTTACGGTGACGTGGAAGTGAAGGATCTTTTAGTTCCAACTTCACAGCAGCTTGAGTTACTTTTGTCCAATGGAGGCTTGCATCCCTGTCTGATCGTATTCCTCGTAGGACAGTGACAGATAGCTTGGCATTCGCTTGAGCATCCACTGCACATACCTCTGCCCTCTGAAGGCAAGTGCTGAGGTTATCTGAATGTGAAAGTACTGCTGAAGACCTTAGAAGAAACTAAAAGTTTGCATTTTAGTCTCCACTCCAATTATTCTTGCCTTCATTTCAGAGTCTTTGACATGGTTTTTGTGCCCAGTCCCATAGGATCATGAGAGTGCCATAATTTTTCAGAATAGCACTCAGTGATGCTGCTCGGACAGTCCACCTTGTTGGGCAGAGGATTTTCAGAGTTGGTGAGTCAATATTGTCTACATGGAGATCATGTTCCATTTGCCTCAGAATTTCTGATTGCTTTCTGCGGAATACTGCCTCTCTTTTTGGACTCTTCTTTATTAATTTAGTAATTTCATAAGCCACATCAAGCATGTCTTTCAACAGGGAAATATTTTTTATTGTATCCCCGACAGCAAGATTAAGCGAGTAGCAATAGCAGTGTGTTAGGAGACATTTTTAATTCAGTTTCTTGATTTGTGCAGCAACCCCATTTTTTGTTCCAGTCATGGTCGAACATCCGTCATAACATTGCCCACGGGCATCTTGAATTTTGAGATTCATGCGTGTAGCAGCACATCTTTTATGCAAGCAACAATTGTGTCTGCATTGGTCTGAGAAACTGACATCAGACCAATATATTCCTCACGTACTGTCATCTCATTCACCCAACGTATGCAAATCACAAGTTGTTCAATGTTGCTCGCATCTGTACTCTCATCAGCCAAGATACTGTAACATCCAGATTCAGCTATGTCAGCTGCTATACCATGAAGCACTTTTAGAGCCATGATTTGTAAGATTTCATTCTGAGCATCTGGACTGATATGCTTGTCGTAAGACTTTTCAATCCATTTACGAAGCACTTTATCATCTTCAGCTCGCAGAAGGAGGAGTTGCTTGAAATTTAACTCCTCCTCTTGCTTGCCCTTACGAAGGGCAATGCCCTGGCGGGCAAGATAGGATACACTTTGAATGATTTTCAGGAGGCAGTTCCTATTTTCCTCTTTCTGACTCTTAACTCTTAAGCTGCTCCTTCAGCTGCTCCTTCAGCTGCTCATCAATATGACAAGGTTGAGTTAACATAGCAACTGCATGCTTGTGACATAGCGAGCTTTCGTGTTTATGGAAACCCTTGTTTTTACACAGAGCATTTTTCCAATTTCTGAACCCATCAGACAAGAAGGAGGTTTCAGACCTTGTATCCAGCTTAAGCAGTCCCTTCAAATTGGCTGTGCCACAAGTGTGGCAAATAATAGTGTCTGAAATTGGAAGATAATGCAGCCATGAAAATTGCGAGTACCAGGCTGGTTGGAATGCTCGTTGGTGAGACCCATCTTGCTTTTAGGGGTTTTGATGTTGATTGGCTGGTAGGGAACTTGAGGAAGGGTATCCAGAGTCAGGGATATTCTACTGGCTTCTTGTTGCTGCTCCTGAGAGATATCAAAAGTACTTGTAGCTTGAGTCAAAGTCTAATTTTGCAAAAACAACTACAACAACAGGGTCTGTCAATATATGATTGTTTAATAAGGATTCACTGACATCAGAGGCTGAGATGCCACATAAAAATTGAGAGGCTTAATGTTGCTGTCATGTGATGGATTATGACAGACGTACCTGTTCAGATTCTTCTGGGTTTTCTTCAACCTGTACATCTTGGCTATCAGATCCTTGGGCTTGATCATCAGCCTTGTCCTCAGACTCCTAGTTGGACTTTGACAAAAACTTAACAAGGAGGCTTGTCTTTTAGGCATGATTCACTCTGCAGCAGCACTAGCTAATTTCTCAATATAGGCCTGCTACACTGTTAGAGTTCACTCTTATATTGCTTAGTATTCCGAATAATGATTAACAGCACATTAGAACTCAACATAAGGCAGTGGAGAGCTTACTTATATAGGCACTCCACTGCTGTCATGGCAAAATCAAAATTAACCAATGAAATACATGAACAATATAAATGTCAAAATGATCCTAACAGCTAAAATGATCCTCACACCTAAAGTGTTAGTTCCATGGTATGGTCTGAGGCTTGTTTGGTGGTTGAGTTGTCAAGCTATTCCTGACATACACTAACTGGTCACATGTATTGAACCGATTAGGGAACAAAGTTGTTGTTTTTACCAATATTATGGTGTTGTTCTATGGTGTTGTTCTATCTAGCATATTTCACACCAATTACAATTATGAATGTGCTATAACTTGTTAGTCAACACCTTCAACAGCTTGCGAAAACTACATTAGAAAACTTGTTTTGGCCAAAAGTAGGGGGGGCCATGGCCCCCCCAGTCCCCCCCAGAAATTAACCCCCTGAACTATTGTCTATCTACTACCAAGTCAATAATATTTTGCATTAAGATGGATGTTATAAGGAAGTGTGCAATGACGCAATGACACTAAATTAATTTTGTATCTTCCTTCCACCACTCCTGGTAATTATTATTTTAATTTCTACTTCCAAGAGGTCTTGTCTGTCAAGACTGAAGTTTTGATAATACCCATGAGTGTCATTGCATAGATCTCAATGAGAGGATTCAGAATATATTATAACATGGAGGGTTTATTCCCCAAAATTCTTGCTCCAGTGCCAAAAAAAAGGCATATTGGGGTTATAGTTCGGTTAACAAATAAATGTATATACAACTTTGTATTTACTGTTAGTTTACTTGTTCAGCATATATACAGCATATATATAGTGCAAACACTCAACAGTATATATATATACTAACAAGGCATTCCTCATATATATTTACTTTTTTTTGCTTTTTTGGGTGGAGCAGTACTAGTACACTACTGGTATCAATTCCAAACATTCCAGATGTGTACATAGTACCTTCTTCCTGGTACTGATCTTCAAATCCCTTACGTCTCTTTCTACACCTTTTTTCCATCTCTCACTATCCTTGTATTCGCTGCCGGATATTCTGGTCTTATCCTTTAACTGTAAAAAGTGTAAAACATCGCAGGTAGGCTTGCAACCTAAAGCTTCAACAATGCCATAAAAAGAAGATGCACCACCATTAAAGTGTGCTATACCCAGTGCACATCCACACTTCACAGAGTTTGTACCTAGGAATGCACCTAGGAAAAAAACCTTGTGGCAAAATTTCTATACCAGGGAACGAAGAAGGCCTTAATTTGCATTTTGTGTGTACCATCAATACACTTGTTTAGAAGGTTATGATCTCCAAGGCGCCTGTATATTGGCTTTAGAAGTATAACTATAGCTTCTGGTATAGGATCTTTCTTGTGGTGGTATCCTAGACCAAGTGCTTTGTGTCGCTGAACTGACACCATGAGGACTCTCCTGTTGGGCAAAGATGATGACGATGCTGATCATCAGAGGAATTTTTGTGCAAAAGGGAAGCTTGAACAGCTTTGCACATGCAATGTCAATCAACCTTGTTGTTTCTAATGGCTATACCATAATTTTTTTGCAAACTATCGATGAGATCAGTAGTTAGACTACCTTCCCCTCCAATTGGTTTACCATCAGAAAGTTTTTTACCTTTGTACTCTGATTTTAATTGTCGCAAAGCTGACCCCAATCTCTTTTGCACATGCCCAATGCAGTTCAACTTGATAACCTGATCATCATCTGGCCCGTAAGGTTATTTTTCTTGCAACATCATGAAAGACTTGCTATCACAAAATGCTTATAGCGTAACTTGTGCTCAAGTGACCTGCAAAAAAGTTCCACAATTCCATTTGGCTCCATAGAACCAGCTGATCCTTCAAAACTAACATCACATTTTCCAGCAGCTTTCCAATCTTCTCATCAGTCATCTTATCACGTGATGACCACTCATTGCATGCTTTCCAGTGCAACATCTTTCCTGATATGTAATCTATTACAAAAACAGCACCAAATAATGAAGAGAAACCTCTTTTCTGCCATGTACCATCTACGCTTACATCTACAATATCATCAGAAATTGCACCATGATACTTCCTTACTTCTTGCCTAGCCCTATCCAGACTACTATCACTAGCATTACTAACACACTTCTCAACTACAACCTTGGCGTACTTGGTGTATATATTCTTTGAGATAGGAGATGGAAAGCCCAATAAATTGCAAAACATTTGAAGCGAAGAGTAAGTTTCACAGTCGGTACATACAATGGAGGGGCATGTATAAAGACCTTTGCAGTTTGCCAGATTTTCGCGGAGAACAATATTTGAGGTTACACACAACAGAATATTGTAGAGCTAATGATAGGCCTTTAGCTTTTTAGCTCAAACAATCTGACAGAAGTGCATGCAGACTCCACTACTTCCTCTGATTCACCGTCAGACTGTAACAAAGTGTTGGGGGAACATGATCAAATTCAATGCATAGTTCATATGTCAACAACTTACACTGTCTGAGTTGGTGAAGTAAGGGAGTGACTCAACTTCTTTGATGCACTAACTCAAGGAGAGGCCTCAGGAGGGGGTGATGTAGGAGGAGTTGATGAGAGAGGTACAGGAGCCTCAGCCGTTGGTGAGAACGACTTGGAGAGACTACTGGTAACTCCTGGGTGTATATATATATGTATATAGTAGCCAGACATTTAAGCTATTTCCTATTTCCATTTAACTATTAATCAATCACCTTGTTTCTTTAGTGTTTGGAGGCTGTCTCTTCTTTCTTCTTAAACTTCTAAACTTCTTTCTAGGAATTTTATCGTGTCTTTCCACGCACAAAAACTTCAAACCACCTACGCACACGTATAAACACGTATAAACAGTACAGATTTTATATATACTGTTACGAGAGTTCTACCGTATCTCGTTACAATTGTCGCAATTTCTAGTGGCATGAGGTCAGAGTACATGGTTTAGGATATATTTTTTGGACCAAAAAACAAACACATACTGTTCTTGGCTAACAGAAGCACCTGGCCTGGAGTTGCGTTTCTCTTCCTTCCTGGTAGAATTGAGAGTGACAAAGGTAAGGTTTTTCAGCTGTAGTAATCATATAATATAGAATCCAATGGCGGATCCAGAAGGGATCGACTGGTCTCGTTCGAGGCCCCCTTTTCTCTAATTTCCCAAACTATGACTAAAACAAAACAACAAACCTGCAATGCTTTTTGCCTTTTCTTACTTATTTTAGCTACGCGTAGCTATGTTTACTCTGGCTGACCTGTGAAGCCACACCTCCAAGTGGGGGAAACGTAGGTGTGTGGCTGCACCGTCTAAACCTTACCTTTATCGTCGTTCCAAATGTTCAGCACCTGGTTCATTACCTCCCAGCGAGATTTACTGTCGACTCCTGTCACTTACCAAATATCTTACTCATGGCGCAGTCAAAGTTAAAGAATCACTGGAGAGGTTTTGGCTCGTGCAATAAGAGAAGCACTGAATAAGTTTGACTTGATTGTAGGAGGCAGGCTATGATGGTGCTAGCAATATGTCTAGTGCAAGTGGTGTGCAGGGTCGTCTCTTGGCAGAAAATCCTAAAGCCACATATATCCACTGTAATAGTCACGTGCTTAATTTATCTATTGTTGAAGCTTGTACCTATTCGTAATATGAATTCTACTGTTACTGAGACAGCATACTTCTTCCATTATAGTGCTAAACGGCAACTATTTCTTGAGAAAGTAATTGATAAGGAAACTAGTGTTGTTAAAGTTAAGGATCTTTGTAGAACAAGATGGATTTATCGGCACGAAGCTTATGAACATTTTTATGTTTTGTATCAAATTCCTCAACTGCAATTACGAACGTGCTCCTATATATGGGGATATGAACTGGGATACGAAAACAATTGTGGCAGCCAATGGCTTGCTCAAGATGTACCTTTCCTTTCCTTTTATAATATCTTTCATAGCAACAATGAATTCTATGTCTATTATAAAACCTGTAAGTATAAAATTACAAAAGAAAAGTGGTGATATAGTTAAAGCGCTTATATGGATGTTAAAGACGTACTGAATGAACTTTGTGCAGTTCGTCAAAGTGAGGAAATGTTACATTCATGGTATATGCAAGCTGAAGTTATAGCTCATGATGTTGGTGTGGTTCCTGTAGTCCCACGTGTATCTGCTCGACAAACGTACAGAAATAATGTTGAGTACAGTTCTGTGGAAGAATACTATCGAAGAACTGTTGTGCTTCCTTTATTGGACCACTTAGTTCAACAAATAAATGATAGGTTTGGTAAGACTCAAACAGTAGCAGCCAATTTAAACAATCTTATACCTTCTATAATCGCTACTGGGATGATAATTATATCTTTTGAGGATTTGATTTCTTTATATAATGATGACTTGCCAAGTACTGCACTTGTGTCTACTGAGGTGTGGAGGTGGAGGGCAAAGTGGCAGAGTCAAGATGCTGAGAAGCGGCCATCCACCCTTCAATCAGCTCTGAAAGGGTGTGACAAGGATTACTTTCCTAACCTTTACGTACTGCTGCACATTGCATGTACTATTCCTGTCACATCATGTGAGAACGAGAGGGCCAATAGTACCTTAAAAAACCTTAAAACTTTCTTACGTAGTAGTAGTATGGGGCAGGACAGATTATCCGCATTGGCATTGATGCATATTCATTACAGTTTTCCTGTTGATCTTGATAATGTTGTTGTTGATAGATTTAAACTTAAATGTAATAGGAGAATAGCTTTATAGGTATGTACATAATGTATTAATAGCATTTCTCTTCCAATTCTTTTCCCCCCCTTTTTTCCCTTCAATTATTGACCCTTGGACTTCATGACTTGGAATTTTTATATATGTCATTGTGATAACCAATCATAATAACTTGGATTTGTTGTTCATTTATTCAATGTAATTTCGTCTTAACATTTTTCTCTCTACAGTTTGTATATGCTGTATTTGATATATATAGCTATATATAATATATCTATATTTAAATTTTAATAAAAGAGGCCCCCCCCAAGAATTCCTAGATCCGCCCCTGGAATCGGACTAGAAACACTCTTTTTTTTGTAATACTTGTATAAGACAAAATGACAAAAAAAAGAAAAATGATATTTTGAAAGAAATTTAGGTGTGATACCACCTTAAACAAAGTAAGATACCCTGCTTTTGATGGCAGATTTGGAATGATTGAGTATAAATTACCCAGGGTATATACCAACTTTCAGCTTCGTATCTTTTTTAATTGTACACAAGCTTCTCAAAGTAACAAGAAACTGCTGATAAAACCCGATAAGGGGGTGTGGCACATTTTTCAGAGGGGCGTAACTTCAAAATGCCTCAGACTCTGTGTCTAATTTATTTTGTGTGTTCATTATTTGTACAAATGAACATTTTGATGAAGTTTCATAAAAATCTGAGAGGGTCACCTGGGAACTTTTCCAAAAACTAGCCACGGAATGACCCTGTTACTGTTGATGTCACATGACATAGGCAGGGCCACAAATCAAATTATGGTGTTGCTGTGATGTCTTGGGACACTGGAGAAGTTTTAGGTCTTAAGTTCTGTCAAGCTTGTACGCGAATACTTGAAGATGAGACAGAGGCAAGTTACAAAGAATGGTTTGAGGGTCACAAGGTAAGTTGTGAAGCCTTGAAGGATGTTCTGGTTTCATGGAAGTTGTCGGAATACAAAACCTTTTGGGCATTCAGTCGAGAGACTGAAGCTTTTTGGTACACACACATAATTAGTGATGATATAAATGGTTGTCAAGCCTTATGGTCCTAGTGTTGAACTAGAGAAGGTAGATTACGTTAGTAAGCATTTTTTAAAGCATTTTGAGACATGCATTAAAAGGCGATGTTATGAACGATGGCAAGTGTGTCACTTTGGGTGGTGCCAGGGGGATTATTCACTTGTCTATAATTAAAACGTAAACCTACTATATATGGGGGAGCAATTACAAATAACGAGGACCTATAAAGACGGGGATAATTCGCGATGTGGAAGCAATTTTTTTTAATCAACTGCAGAACATCCCCAACATGAGTATTGTCCTACAGGCATTTTGAGTTGAGCCTGCACTAAAAGTGAGGATCTTTTGCACAAGTGTTTAGGCGGCTACACACAGAATCAAAATGAAAGTTTTAATTCTGTAGTGTGGAGTTGAGTGGATAAGACGGAGCATATGAGTGTGACAAGTGGCTTGCCGTCAATTTAGGTGATGGTGAGCTTCAATGTTGGGAGAAGGTTGGCTTTGGTATGATTTAGTCTAAAAAATTGTCGAGCTAACATGTCCTTTGAGTGTTCTATTTTGTTTATGTGTGTTTTGCTTTGTATTGTCAAGCTTGCAGGGATTACTGGAGGATGAGTGAAGATGTGCATGGATAATGACGATGGATGCACCTGGGCATGGAAGCCCCTGCAAATTATGATGTGTTTATGTTTGCTAATTCAATATTCTTAAGGCAACATATCAAAACAAGTCCGATGCAATGTATATATAGTTTGGACACTGGCTTTTGCTGAAAAATAGAGGAAAGTGAAAGTCAAAGTCAATATGTTGCTTTCAACATTTTGTTTGTATCATATGCACACACACAATTCTAGTAATGAAGGGATGGGGTGTTTCTGGCAGTGGGAATGTGGTTAATAACTGCTTGGACTTGAAGGCAGGTGGGGATCACACAAGCATTTAGGATGAGAGGGGTTAACACTTCCATTGAAGAACACCCTTTGGAACCCTCAGAGAAGCATCTCGCATGCAAATGGGGAATTCTAGTTTTTAGTCCGCCTGGAATCCGCGTATCACCGCTTTTTTAAATTTTTTATTATTATTATTATTTTTTTTACAATAAACATTACATATATATATATATATATATATATATATATATATTGTATTACTAAAATCTAAATTAAACCGTCCACCTCAGGAGATCGAATGGGGAGGCGGCGGATCCAGAGGGATGCATTACCCCTCCATAAGTTGATCGCTAACCTCAGGAACACCATTTGGTGGGATTCCCAACCAATGTCCCTGGAGGCGTCCTATATCCCGGATGGTACGGATGGCATCCTCACTCCACCCCCCAGTGTCTCAACGACCATATGAAATTGACGTCCACAGCATGACTTGCCCCCACGGTTAGGACATGGACGGCGGCTTCTACGCATGCGTATTTTATGCCTAGATACCAAAAGAATCTCATGGAGAGAAAGTGTTGGATTATTGTCACACTTTTAGCTATAGTGGATCTTCCTACATTAAATGCAACCCTAATTGCCTCCAGTAAAGTAGTCCTGTGTGGAAGAGAGAGTGTAAATAGTGAGCCAAACCGGCTGGATGGTAAAAAGTGTGCCAAGAAGTTTGTAGTGGCTTTAACTGTAGAAAATGGAAAAGTAAGTGAAACAGCATGAAAGTGCATAGCCAAGGTTTGCTATTGTATTTGTTTTGTAGATTGCTAAATATAATTCTCATTTTACAGAATGCTTCAGGTGCCATTTATGCTCGGCTCAAGTTTGTTGACCATGAAAGCCAAGGAAAATCGGATCGTGAGCAGTTAACCAGACCATTTCGTGTAATAGTGTCAAAATCTGAAGTATATGTTAAGTATCCATTGACAGACATACAGGTAAGTTTACTTGTGTAAAATGATTGGAAATCAGATCGGCTTACTTGAGTTAATGGTTGTTGACCTGGGTGCTCCCTTGTCCATCTGACCACACCATTTTGCTACAGGTTTCTATATTAAGTTTCACAATGCCATGCTGTAGAATTCAGCAGTCAGATGACCCTTACGAAGAATAAGCATATAGGACAAAGGATAGTCCCTATATATATACCTCTAAAAACAGCTATGCTTGGTTAGACCTATGTCTTAGTCTATAGTTTCACAATGCCATGCTGTAGAATTCAGCGGTCAGATGACCTTACCAAGAATAAGCATAAACTAGGACAAAGGATAGTCCCTACCTCTAAAAACAGCTATGCTTGGTTAGACCTATGTACTTTGGTCAAAACTTTTCTATAGCCTTCTTCAATATAGCTTAGCAAGCAGAAGCCAACTTCTTCAAATTTAGATACTTGATCAAATCAGAGGTTCAATGTTGAAAAATACTCTGTAAGAACCCCGGATCTCTCTGTGCTTGTATCAGGTAAGTACCACTGGTGAAGTTGGGGTGTTGGTTGCTACATGAATTGCTGTTGAAGAGTTTTGGTTCTAATTCGCGAGTGAAGCAAGCCCTCGCCAGAAATTGAAGATAGAGTTTGAATTGCCACACATGGGCATATCTATTAACATGGTAAATTCACCATAATATACAGGAATACGTTGTCTTCCTTAAATAAATGAGCTTATATATGAAGAGAAAAGATGAGGAAATATATAGCTGCATATTCAAAGATCAATGAAAGAGAACTGGCCGAATAAGAGGGAGAACAAGTGGCAGGGTAATATCTAGCTATCAGGGAAAGGATGCTGGGGTTTCATTATAACATAGATACTTAATTCCTCTGTGTGAAGGAGAAGACACCATTTAATCAGGTTAGACTATAGTTACCAAGCTTGGTAAGGAAGAAAAAGAAAAAACAATTCCTTGGATGGCAAGTATAAGATAGAAATTGGTTTCAGAGTCGGTAAATAGAGGAAAGATAATTA
This sequence comes from Cladorhizidae sp. MBARI D1340-BT2, assembly GCA_028752905.1. Lineage (NCBI taxonomy): Eukaryota > Metazoa > Porifera > Demospongiae > Poecilosclerida > Cladorhizidae > Cladorhizidae sp. MBARI D1340-BT2. The sequence goes on from JAQNBH010000014.1 coordinate 2,008,915, forward strand.
AAGCATACTTTCAATAGAGGAACTATGGAAAAGGATAATGAGGAGAGTTTTATGCAAATGATGAAGAGGATACTGAACACATAAAACATAACAAGAGTACAAACTATCTCTTTAACAATATGTCAGAAGTTCTTGTCAGGCTTCTGTATGGCATTCCCTCGGTCTTAATGTGCTTCTGATCTTCAAGGGAAGCTGTTTCTAAGTACTCTTAGTTAGAAAAACCTCATCTCTCAGCCATACTTCACGAACACACTTCCTTGCCAGCTTATATGTTGCAAGGCATCGAGTTGTGTAAAAACTTGCATCAGTTAGGAATCTGCAAGGATTGTTTAAATATCTATAAATCTTGGCTACTCGCCCATGCACACATTCCCCATTGTACCATTATTGAGACATCATGTAAGTGGCAGAGAGTTGGGGAGCAAGACACCTTGCAGCCCCCACTTCCCCCCATGCATCATCAATAATGTAGAGAACATTTAGGGCTTAGGAAGTTGCTAGGGCAATGCAATCTGACAGTGCTGGGATTTAGGCGAGTAACATTTGGCTTGGCAAGTGCTTCAGCTCACTATATACACAATGTCTTGCATTCAAATAACTAGACATTTTGCTTTTATTGTAGTTACCCACCATTAGAAGTACTTGGCTATGACTCTGTGAGTGTGATGTGTAGCTTTGGAATGTTCGCATACATCACTGGAATGCTCAGAATGACCACAAACTCGATCCAATATTTTAGCAAACTGAGTAGCTTTCATCTGCATTTACTTCTTTGACAAGGTAGATTATCTATTGCCATGTATATATGCTCAGTAGTCTTTGCAATGGAAGCAAAGTTAAGTTGGACTATGTGCATCCAAGTACCCTTGAAATTCATAATACTAATATTTCTCTCAGACCCTGTCTGTCGTATTTCTTTGTCATCAATGGGCACTCATGCAGAGAACCCAGGGAGGATAAGATGAGGAAGAACATGGGCAGGGTTTTGGGCCCTTAGGCCTTACTCATTGCTCGTGCCATGCCCCAAAGCAGCCATAATGGCCAGATTAGGGTAGTTATGACCGAGGCACACTTAACCAAGGGGAAGAAAATTAGGCAGGGTTTTGGGGTTTGGGGCCTGTCGGTAATGCCCCCTGGCCATGTTTTAGGAGGGTGGGGGGATATAGGCAGGGTTTTGAGCCTGTAGGCCATAGCTTCAAACTAGGATAGTGTCAGGGCTATAATATTTCTTCCTTTCTGATTGTCTGGGCACTCACATATATGATCCAGGGAGGAGGTGACCAGGGGGAAGGTCTTGGTCTTATACATGCTTCATGCATTTCTACCGCAGGTGCCCAATTGACCACTTTTTGGCTAATAAAAATTTATAATTTCTTGAAAACATCCCACACAACTGTGGGTATGGATTATGTGGTATGGATTATGTGAACAGGTAAAGTGTCAATATAATGGGTGTTGTCTAAAATATATTTTTTTGTCTTTTCTACACTATAGTCGTGCAATATTATATGCACTAGTTACTATGCTCATAGTTGCCCAGGCTGTTTAAGGTATAGCTATACTGGTGCACTATCTCATTCTGTTCAAATATGTAAGCATAGCAAGCGCTACGCTTTTTGCTATTATATTATTGCAGGTCAAAGTTCATTTTTGTAACATAACTAGCAGTATATTGTTTGGCGAGTGAAAGTAAGATGGAGGAAAAAGGGGGAGGGGGAAATGTCTTGGCCAGAGGGACAACATTGCTAGGCATTCTCTTCTTTCCTTAGCTGCACCAAGAGAGCGTTTTCACATTCAGCTGCACGTTTTGGCATACTTTCTTAGCTCTAGCCTTCTCATTTCTTATCCTCCATCTTTCTTTCTTTCCTTGGTCTCTAAGGCATCTATCATTAAGTTTCTTTTTATACATTCTTCTAACTTTATTCAAAGTTTCATGTAAACTATTACTTAGCTATATGTGGCGGATAAAGCACATTATTCCATGTACTATATGGATCCATGTAGTATAGTAGAAAATCTCGATTTAAACTATATATCATGCAAAAATCTCAGTCGACATGATTAGGCTTTCCTGAATAATATGTGGTTTTTCAGTAACCACTCTGTGGGTACTCTTAAAGTAGTGAGATTGGTGAGCAAAGTGAGCTCTCATAGGGAGTTTGACTGAAAAAGTTGGCACTGCTGGGCATGGCATATCTATGTAGCTATGTATATATGTATCCATGTATCTATGCACTCGCCATACGTTCATCTGTAAAAAAAATATGAGGGGGTCACCTGCCTTAAAATAAGGTGGGCCTATATATAAAGTGGGAATGGTTGCATAGTGAAGAGAATGGTTAAGAAAATGGCAGCATATTCTAAGAAGACGGCAGAAAATTTGAAGCTATAGGAAATAATATGCAATAGAGGCAATTGAGAATGGACTGCATCTAGAGAATATCTGAGCAGGGCTTCAACCTTGCAGTTAGGAATCTGAAAGGAATATAAAGTATCTACAATTCTTATGTACTTCCCTTACAATCCAAGGGTTACAATATGATGACATCAATAGTGCACAGATTAGAACTGTATTAGTCCTTCAGCTTCGAGCTACAATATTGTACAGATCAGTTGTATTAGGCCTTCAGCTATGCCAGGGCCAGGACAATGGCTGCAGCAATGCTAAAACAAATGTAATCCCTCTCCATTGCACCTTTGCTTGCCACTCAATGCCTTGCATTTATTACTAGTAAAAATGGAGTCAGAGAAGGGTTGATCTACACTTTATACACAGGGAAATAATATGTGATAAGTGCGCACATTGTTGGAGTCAAAAAAGAAATCAGAATACTTCCAAAAGCTGATCATGTATTGAACTGAGGAATTCATTTAGTTAGACCATTAGTGGCAAGAAGTTCCATAATTTTAGTAGTCTGTTCATAGTTAGTTCTAGTAGTCTGTTAATAACCTGAATGGTTAGTTCTAGATCTTGGATTTCCAGGTGAGTTAATGATCTTGTACAACTAGTTTTTCATGATGCAATATATTTTGTGAATGTGGTTGGTGAATGCGGTAGGTGATTTTTTCTTCTTCGGAAAGTCATTGGTCCAGAATGACTGAGCATGGACGTCAGATGATGAGTGCTGTAGCAGCTGTGTGAGTACAAAAGGACTGGCATTGACCCACATTGGAAGGGAAACTTTCAATGGATTTTGGTGTTAGATGACCGAAGTGTGGTGTGTGTTTATGTCCCAAACATAGTCACCAGCCTAAATAGCTGCTGCCACAAGGATGGCTCACTACTTAGCTGCTGCCACAAGGATGGCTCACCACTTAGATTGTACAATTTTCTTTTTCTGTTCTAAAGGTATGACCAAGAACAATGTCACCCGCCATAGTCATAGTAGTGAGGAAACGGTCTACAAACAACCACGCATGACAAGACCTTTCTGTGAAGCTTAACCTTCAGTTGGGTTTTCTGAAAACACTTCTAAGCGAGTTCTTGTCTTGTGCTGCAGTAGCTATGCACATGTGTATTAGTGAATGAGCACCTAGAAGTTAAGCTGGACTCAATCACCTGCCTTTGTGAGTCAGTCGTGCATTGCACAGATAGCATGGAGACTTTCTAGTATGCAACACTTATGTAAGACATTGCTAGACAAAACTTGGTTAAATATGCAACTCCAGAACATTCTTGCAGGTAATTTCCTATTTTGCTTGATGTAGACCTGATTGGGTTCTCATGTCATGACATTGGGTTGGAAGCTGATCTGAGGTGCTCTAGATGCATGATGGCACTGCCAAAGAGTTTGTATTATCCAGAGAAGGTCTTGTTGAAGTGTCACACACTACCAATTTTGTGCCTCTCATGGAGCAAGGCAAGTTGCTGGGAGTACCAAACCAGACAGACTTGAACCTAGGTGGAAATTGCACACTAGATATCTGAGCATTTCTTGTAGATGGTGCAGGACCTAGGAGAGACTGTACATGTAGCTTACTCCCCACTTTTCACCTACATGAATCTCCTTTTTTTCCTCTTTGTTCATGAAACTATTTCTACCAGAATCTTCATTGTAAACAGATATTTCAAGAAGATTACATTCACATGACTTTCTGAATAATCTTTGCTTCTTGACACATTGCCCTGACGAAGGATGGAGCATCTAGCTGAACATCAAGAACCAAATTTTAAATTGACTATTTTTCATTCAATTGAGAGTTTATTGAAAGATTATTCATGCATTCAGGACTCAGTATAATATATAAAATATCATATTATTACTGCTCATTGCATGATGCTATTCTGACTCATAGCTCTTTTACTTGAAACAATATGCCTAGGTCAACACCTCTTCAACAACCAAAAAACATAAACTATCATGATTTTATTAGTCAACTGATGACATCACTCAATCCTTTGCAAAAATCCTGGCAAGAACACTGATGATATGCAGTAGCTAGTTGGAGCTTGATATCAAGCTGCAGTGCTCTGTGATGTTATATGACACAAAGAAGTCATCCTTATAATATAGCAATCTGTTTATGTACATATGGACACCAGCTAGGGTTAGAAATACTGGATTAGTGTCCATGTTGATCAGCTTGGGAATGTTTTTTTGAATACCTAGACCAGTTGTCTGGGGGAAAACAGGAAGGCACTCACAGGGCCATAGCCACCAGTCAGGTTGGTCAGACTGACCACTTTCTAGCTACCAGATCCAAACCCATGACGACCAGTACCAGTCGATCAATTGTCATGTGTCATCAACGGCTTCATCTTTCTGCCTGCTGAGTCCACTTCTATTTCAGCTGCAATGACATTTACTTCATTCCAACAGTCACTATATGTTGTACACACTGCTCTCTCCAAAAGCAGCATGATGTTATTATAGTTATATCCAGTCATAGTGTTAATTTTGTTGGAAGGCAAAGACTGGTCCTGCGAGGTGATAGAAGTGAATCATCAGCTAACTTGATTCAGTTGCTTCATTTGAGGGAAGAAGACAAGTTCTGAAGTGCTTCAGTGGCTAGGTAGGAGTGCCCACAAGCACACTGCTCATGAAAGTTAGAATGAGATTTAAAAAATCATGGCTCATCATTTGTTATGCAAGATCCTTGAAGATATTCTCAGCTCCCCATTCCTTGCTGCCATGATTGATGAAGCCACTGACAAGCCATACAAGGAACAACTGACTCTAGGTGTGAGACGGATTAGTGAGGATTTCGTGGTGACTGTGGAGTTTCTGGGAAAATTGATGCACAAAATACTGTTCTGGTGACGATAGAAACCTTTCTGAGATTCCAAATTCCACTGGCAAAACTCCATGGTCAGTAATATGATGGATGCAGCACTATTGGAGAGGCTAGTGTAGCGTGTAGCGGCAAAAAAAATCAGGAAATGGAGCCATGGGCTATGTTTACACACTGCTTTGAACACTGCCTCAACCTTGTTGTAGACGCACCCCAGTCATAAGGATTACCTGGACATATGTGTTGAAGTGGTGAAGCTAATTAAGTTCTCTCCAAAGCGAGAGGCATGGTGTGTGAAGTGAAGGAAGAGGCGATGCTCCTGGTGTGAGAACCCTGTGCCCAACAAGATGTACTGTCCATGCCGATTCTCTTGCCAGCACACTTTCAAACTATGGTAACATCATGCTGCTGTGGGAGAGAGCTGTGCGTACAACATCTGATACTGGGAAAAGGTTGAAGAGGTAAGGAATGAGCTGGATGTTTAGGAACCAAGACTAGATATGAGATGAAAGGTGCCAAGGAGCAAGGCAGTGCTCCAATTCAGTTTGCAGAACCACCAAAAGAGAATACCGCCAGGTGTGTTTTGAGGCTCTTGATCCTGTCACAAGTACATGCAGCAGGTTTGATCAGGAAGGTTTCAAGACTTTCTCTAATTTAGAACAGAAGGAATGTCAAGGGGACTCTTACAATGAGGAGCAAGACTTTCTTCTATATGTGATGACTTCGACAAAGAGGAATTTGTAGCAGAGCTGTTAACCCTCTGTGAGCTGTAGTGTTCAGTTATGGAGGATTAGGTAATATCAGTTTCTAGCATCAAGACTGCACTGTTGACCCTTTATAAAACTCAACAATTTCATAAAAATGGGTTGCAAGCTGTTTAAGTTATTTAAGTTACGCAAACGTTTAATTGCATGAAGTCCTACCTGACGACTACAATATCTCAGGCAAGGCTGAACCACCTTATGGTCCTGCACTACCACCAGGACAAGTGCGATGATCTTCACATGATGGCTGTAGGCAATGAATGAATAGAAAAAATGACACCAGAAGAAAAACATTTGTTAATTGTTTTCATTATTTTGAACACTAATTATTCTTTTTCTTTTTCGTATTGCTTAAAAATTATATTGCATATATCCTGTTTCAGTGAAATCAACCTGACCATCTCAAATCTGTGGCCCTGAATAAAGATTAGTAGCAATGATCAAACAATTAAAGCTGTTGAAATGCCCAAAACGGAATGAAACCACTGACTTCTTGGCCGACATTTCAGAACTAATCAGTTACGAAGACATTGTTAGTTTGTTTTCAAACTTAATATTGTAGGGGAGTTTGATGCATTTGTTACTTTCATGAGTGTTGTGCTGAGTCTGTAACCTCTAGAAAAATGACTGATTTCTCATGTCACAAATGATGGCCACATCATAGCATTGTTTGATCAGTGGCCTTGTCCTAATCTTAGCCACTACCTTAACTCTAACCCTAGCGATTGGTTTGCCCCTAACCCAAGCCAGTGTCCTAACCCTAGCTACTGCTTAACCTTAACCCTAGCCACTGTCCTAACCTTAACCTTAACCCTAGCCAGTGTCCTGGCTTTAATCCTAGCCATTATCCTGGCCCTAATCCTAGTCACTTCCCTACTGCCCTGGCCCTAACCTCAGATATTGCCCTGGCCTTTGCTCCTAGCTGAAGGCCTAAACCAGGTCTGAACTTTCAGTATTAATACTGTCCCTTCAATGATGTAATAATAGAAGCATAGATACAGATTATCTGTAGTCAACGAGCTCTGAGACTAGAGATATGTATCTCACCATAAACTGACCCTACAAATTTATCGTACCATCAAAATACATAGGACACATACCAACCACAACAAGGCCTTGGCCAAGGGGCCTGAAAAAACAATGCCATAATGTTGACATGATAACCCACATGTGCAGACTGTACTGACTGGATACGGGTGAGGTAGGTAGGATACGGAATATATCTACCCACTTATTAGCCAATCAAATCATGAGAAATGACGTGGTATTATACATTCCAAATGATACCTTTATTATCAGACATATGCATGTCGTACATTGTGCTTGTAGGAAATTGTTAACAATGGACCATATGAGAGGCATAGTGATGTGCGACAAGTCTGGAATGCAGGATGGGATTGGAAAAAAAGAAATTGCAACGCCAAGAATGATCTAGATTGCATTGTTAGTTCTGATGTGTTATAGTAAAGAATTCAAGTCAGGCAGGGGAGGCGTGGAGTGTGTCTAGTTGTTGTAACTGTTGTTAACCAAGACATGCTCTACTGAACTGTGTGTGTGTGTGTGTGTGTGTGTACGTGCTTGGACTATTATGTGTGACTGTGGTCTTGTCTTTTCTGTGTATATATGTATGGTTGGTTAGTTAGGTTATGTATGCTTATATAGATGTAGAAGGGACTCATGTTACCTTTTACATTGTGGGCCTGGTGCACACCCCATTTCCTATATCACATCATTTATATACATTGTAACACTATCACTCGGTTGTCAGACAGAGTGTATATGTTCGAATTATCATATCAATCAACTCATAAGTAGTAACTCTACTAGTAGATAGTTAGCTGAGTTGACTAGGCAGACTAGATTACTACATTAGTATACTAAAAAGTGCTCTTTTGGATGGGTAGCTGAAACATTGGTAATTATCCCTCGGGAGCTATTTTCAAGTCGATCAAAATAAAATTGCAAAATTCTATTCACTTGCCAGAAAGTATTATACTCTGTGTTGATATAATTAGTTATCCACTGGGGAAGCAGCTTCCATGTATCTTAACAAAAGCCTCATGGACTCAGCCATACTTTAACCCGCCATACTTCAACCTACATGGACTCAGCCATACTAGAACTCTCATCTCAGCCATACTTTAACCCTCATGACACAGCCATACTTTAACTCTCATGTCTCGGCCATACTTTAACCCTCATGACACGCCATACTTTAACCCTCATGACACAGCCATACTTTAACTCTCATGTCTCAGCCATACTTTAACCCTCATGACACAGCCGTACTTAACCCTCATGACACAGCCATACTTTAACCCTCACGACACAGCCATACTTTAACCCTCATGTCTCAGCCATACTTCTACCCTCTTTTTCTAGCCATATTTGGAGCCTCTTGTCTCAGCCATATATCAATCCTCATGTTACATTTTAAGGAATTCCAAAGGGCGACTCACAAAACATAATGATGCTCAGTCAACAGATAGAAAGAATATGCATAATTATGCAATGTAGTAGTGCTCATCAAATATTTCCTATAGCTTACCAAATGACTACTAGTCAAAATTGATGCTTGCCACACTCATACTGATTCACATGTTTTTAATTATTGTTGTTCTTTCCCACTCTCCCCCACACAAACTACTCGGCTGAATCCTATCCCCACATAAACTACTCCGCTGAATCCTATACCCACACAAACTACTCGGCTGAATCCTATCCCCACACAAACTACTCTGCTGAATCCTATCCCCACACAAACTATTCCGCTGAATCCTATCCCCATACAAACTACTCTGCTGAATCCTATCCCAAACAAACTACTCCGCTGAATCCTATCCCAAACAAACTGCTCTGCTGAATCCTATCTCCACACAAACTACTCGGCTGAATCCTATCCCCACACAAACTACTCTGCTGAATCCTATCCTCACACAAACTATTCCGCTGAATCCTATCCCCACACAAACTACTCCGCTGAATCCTATCCCCACACAAACTATTCCGCTGAATCCTATCCCCACACAAACTACTCCGCTGAATCCTATCCCCACACAAACTACTCCGCTGAATCCTATCGTGGTATGCCAGCTAGGTCCAGCTGACTTTTTCTCCTCCATTTTCCTTTGATCTATTCCTAATGTTTATTTACATCATTATCTTCTATCAATGCTTTGTGAAGTTTCTGTAACATCTTACTGTACACCGAATCTGGTGCATCACAACTCTATTTACTGTAGGGATTTTGTAACATCGTACTATACACTGAGTCTGGTGCATCACAACTCTATTTACTGTACCGATTTTGTAACATCGTACTATTCACTGAGTCTGGTGCATCACAACTCTATTTACTGTAGGGATTTTGTTGTTGGCCAGAAAAACAGCAACGATGGCATTCTGGCCAAGTCACATATTTCACGGGACACAACAAACAAGAGGGCAGGCACTGGGTGCGGACACATAATACGGAGCATTGCTCGTATGATGATCAGCTATGGTGAAATATTTTTTAATTAATACTCTGACAATCTGTTGTAATGAATCCTTATCTGCACAGGTACAGAGTTCATGAGATTGGTGACCCGTATGTTACTTATACTATCAAGGTGACTCTCCAACAGCTAAATTATGAGATAAAGCAGTATAGCAATGGCACGAGCCTCCCTCCAAAAGAAGTATGGAAAACTATTGGAAAGGCATTTGTAGGCCCACAGATTGAAGCTCAGAACATCAATAAAGTTGGGATGGGAAAATCATCCACACCACAGGTCACTACACTATTAATTTTAGCATTTGCCAATATTGACAATATTTATTTGCTATTAGATTATAGCAACGTGGCTTGGAGATTTTCGTACCACTTCATATTTTCCCAGTTTCAGGACTAAATATCTATTGATACCCGACCCTTTGATAGTTAAAGTGCCAAAAACTCTTCGTTCTAGTGAAGAAGCACTCTTCAGAAGAGAAGCCATGGCAAAAGAAGAGTTTACAGTAAAGATAAAATAGTGCTAACTAGCATGATGAATGTATATGATATTTTAGATTTAAATATATTTAATAGGCGGGGCAAGATTACTGGATGGTCATAGATAAACATTTAACTGACTTTACTGGTACCAAGTGTAACAAGGTTGGCTCTACATATCGGTCGCTACACACCATGGTGAACAGATGCTACCGAAAGGAAGAAACGTACGATTTATGAATGTGTGAGTGTGTGTGCATGCATGTAGGCATGTGTTTGCGAGAGAGAGATTTGGAAAGTGAAGCAAATACTAGCCAGCTGATTATTTCTCCATTATTGTTATAATGAACACCATCCAAGGATACCTTTCATAGAAGACTGCTCACGTTTAATCTTTTCTGTTTTTTTCCTGGAGAAATGTTCTATGTTCTCAGAAAATCCTAAATGAGCAGTTTTTTATTAAGAATTCCTTTTATTTGTCGAGCGAAGAGAGGCACTTGCTATTCATGAAAACCCATTTTATGTATGTACATATCTTCACACACACAGCAATAAGCAGCCTCCATATACATGCATGTGAACTGCTACATCGTAACTCTGTACATGCACTTAGTTCTACTAAGAGAAGGTTCGTGTTTAACAATGAAAAGATGAAAATGGGAGCAAGAAATGAGCGAGAAAGAGCAAGAGAGTGCTGTTGAAACTGAAGAGCTGAGGAGAGCTAGGCTATGAATTGCTTTGAGCCTCAGGCATGTGTATGTATGTACACCCCATGGAGGAGTAGGCTGTAGCTTTCATCTGTGCATTGCCACATAACTTCGCTCAACACACCATTTTTAACAGTGCCTAGTTTAGTTTATAGATCTATTTCATTTATAACTGACTGGATATTTTGTGTGCTCTAAATAAGACCTGTAAAATAATAATAGTGGTGGGTGGGCAAGTAGTAAGGTTATGATGTCTCCTTCGCTCCTTCATTCAAGCTCAAGCTATTTATATAATGACATATTGCTTAACAATTATCTAGATGCTTTACGCTGGTTCCTCGTGTCATCTTCAAAAATGGAAGGGTTAGTTTGTGCCAATGACTTAAGCCACTCCAGTTATCTACATTGTCATGCCAACAGGATCTAGAACGGTCAGGGAACAATGTCAAATCACATTACTTCCTTCGATTTTATGGAGCTTTCAAAGGTGTCAGGAGAGATGAGAATGCCTACCACATCAACTATCTCTCCCACAAGACTCACAAGAGCTTCATTACTCTCCAGTTCAGTGCAGATGATGTGTCATTTGTGGAGCACAGGAGTCCAGGAAGAATAGTCCAGGCCCTTATAGAGGACTTCCTGGCTCTCGCTGGCTCAGGCTTTCTCACTGTGGTAATACAAAATACTGGTAGGATCACTTCTGATTATACCGTGAGTTTAGTGCTAATTGCACATTACTGCATTGTGATCACACAAGTTGTTTAGCACCTATCTAGCTGTTAGTGCTGCTATTTTTGTCATTATAAAGTGTTTGTTCAGCATTCATGTGATACATTTCTGAACTGCTAGTCTCACTATCAAGCACATGTTCGCAGGTAACCCTCCCCTGTGGCTCCAAACACTTTCAATATTGTAATTTTACTCTTTTTGTCAACGATTTCTTGGATAAACTATTTTCATGTTGTCTTTTGACTGTGTAAGACTTGACTGTGTAAGACTTGACTGTGTAAGACTTGACTGTGTAAGACTTGTGACTGTGTAAGACTTGACTGTGTAAGACTTGACTGTGTAAGACTTGACTGTGTATGACTTGACTGTGTAAGACTTGACTGTGTAAGACTTGACTGTGTAATACTTGACTGTGTAATACTTGACTGTAAGACTTGACTGTGTAAGACTTGACTGTGTAAGACTTGACTGTGTAAGACTTGACTGTGTAAGACTTGACTGTGTAAGACTTGACTGTGTAAGACTTGACTGTGTAAGACTTGACTGTGTAAGACTTGTGACTGTGTAAGACTTGACTGTGTAAGACTTGACTGCGTAAGACTTGTGACTGGGTAAGACTTGTGACTGTGTAAGACTTGACTGTGTAAGACTTGACTGTGTAAGACTTGACTGTGTAAGACTTGACTGTTTAAGACTTGACTGTGTAAGACTTGACTGTGTAAGACTTGACTGTGTAAGACTTGACTGTGTAAGACTTGTGACTGTGTAAGACTTGTGACTGTGTAAGACTTGTGACTGTGTAAGACTTGACTGTGTAAGACTTGACTGTGTAAGACTTGACTGTGTAAGACTTGACTGTGTATGACTTGACTGTGTAAGACTTGTGACTGTGTAAGACTTGACTGTGTAAGACTTGACTGTGTAAGACTTGACTGTGTAAGACTTGACTGTGTAAGACTTGACTGTGTATGACTTGACTGTGTAAGACTTGTGACTGTGTAAGACTTGACTGTGTAAGACTTGACTGTGTAAGACTTGACTGTGTAAGACTTGACTGTGTAAGACTTGACTGTGTATGACTTGACTGTGTAAGACTTGACTGTGTAGGACTTGACTGTGTAAGACTTGACTGTGTAAGACTTGACTGTGTAAGACTTGACTGTGTAAGACTTGACTGTGTAAGACTTGACTGTGTAAGACTTGACTGTGTATGACTTGACTGTGTAAGACTTGACTGTGTAAGACTTGACTGTGTATGACTTGACTGTGTAAGACTTGACTGTGTAAGACTTGACTGTGTAAGACTTGACTGTGTAAGACTTGACTGTGTAAGACTTGACTGTGTAAGACTTGACTGTGTAAGACTTGACTGTGTAAGACTTGACTGTGTAAGACTTGACTGTGTATGACTTGACTGTGTAAGACTTGACTGTGCAAGACTTGACTGTGTATGACTTGACTGTGTAAGACTTGACTGTGTATGACTTGACTGTGTAAGACTTGACTGTGTAAGACTTGACTGTGTAAGACTTGACTGTGCAAGACTTGACTGTGTATGACTTGACTGTGTAAGACTTGACTGTGTAAGACTTGACTGTGTAAGACTTGACTGTGTAAGACTTGACTGTGTAAGACTTGAGACTGTGTAAGACTTGACTGTGTAAGACTTGACTGTGTGTGACTGTTTAAGTTTTTAGATTTTAATTTTACAAGAGAACTATTTTCACAATTTACATATAATCAGTAGCTCAGTGCATGTATATGGATGGGTGTGTCAAGCCTTGCTGGTGAGAGGCTCCAACATGTTTACTGCGCATTAGTGAGCCCACATGATCGAGTCATGTATGCTGTAGAGGTGATAATGTTGGGATCAGAATCAGAGACAAGTGTTTAAGGAGTCAAAAGTGGAGCAGACTTCAGCATGTGATTGTGAAGCTCATACAGTAAAATTAAATCAGCTGTGATATCATATTGTGCAGTAAAGTTCTTACAGTAAAATGCTCTTAATGAAATCAGCTGTGATATGATATTGATGCAGTAAAGTTCATACAGTAAAATGTTCTTAATGAAATCAGCTGTGATATCTTATCGATGCAGTAAAGTTCATACAGTAAAATGTTCTAAATGAAATCAGCTGTGACATGATATTGATGCAGTAAAGTTCATACAGTAAAATGTTCTTAATGAAATCAGCTGTGATATGATATTGATGCAGTAAAGTTCATAGTGTAAAATGCTCTTAAAGAAATCAGCTGTGATATGATATTGATGCAGTAAAGTTCATAAGTAAAATGCTCTTAATGAAATCAGCTGTGATATGATATTGATGCAGTAAAGTTCACTCAGTAAAATGTTCTTAATGAAATCAGCTGTGATATGATATTGATGCAGTAAAGTTCACTCGGTAAAATGCTCTTAATGAAATCAGCTGTGATATGATATTGATGCAGTAAAGTTCATAAGTAAAATGCTCTTAATGAAATCAGCTGTGATATTGATGCAGTAAAGTTCACTCAGTAAAATGTTCTTAATGAAATCAGCTGTGATATGATATTGATGCAGTAAAGTTCACTCAGTAAAATGCTCTTAATGAAATCAGCTGTGATATGATATTGATGCAGTAAAGTTCACTCAGTAAAATGCTCTTAATGAAATCAGCTGTGATATGATATTGATGCAGTAAAGTTCACTCAGTAAAATGTGCTTAATGAAATCAGCTGTGATATGATATTGACACAGTAAAGTTCATACAGTAAAATGTTCTTAATGAAATCAGATATTGATGCAGTAAAGTTCATACAGTAAAATGCTCTTAATAAAATCAGCTGTGATATGATATTGATCCAGTAAAGTTCATACAGTAAAATTTTCTTAATGAAATCAGTTGTGATATCTTATTGATGCTTATACAGTAAAATGTTCTTAATGAAATCAGCTGTGATATGATATTGTGCAGTAAAGTTCATACAGTAAAATGCTCTTAATGAAATCAGCTGTGATATTGATGCAGTAAAGTTCATACAGTAAAATGTTCTTAATGAAATCAGCTGTGATATGATATTGATGCAGTAAAGTTCATACAGTAAAATGTTCTTGATGAAATCAGCTGTGATATGATATTGATGCAGTAAAGTTCATACAGTAAAATGTTCTTAATGAAATCAGATGTTCTTAATGAAATCAGCTGTGATATATAGCTCATTGATGCAGTAAAGTTCATAGTGTAAAATGTTCTTAATGAAATCAGCTGTGATATCATATTGATACAGTAAAGTTTACACATTAAAATGTTCTTAATAAAATCAGCTGTGATATCTTATTGAGCAGTAATGTTCATACAGTTAAATGTTCTTAATGAAATCAGCTGTGATATGATATTGATGCAGTAAAGTTCACACAGTAAAATGTTCTTAATAAAATTAGCTGCGATATCATATTGATGCAGTAAATTTCATACAGTAAAATGTTCTTAATAAAATCAGCTGTGATATCTTATTGATGCAGTAAAGTTCATACAGTAAAATGTTCTTAATGAAATCAGCTGTGATATATATATCTTATTGATGAAGTATAGTTTATACAGTAAAATGTTCTTAATGATGTGATATGATATTGATGCAGTAAAGTTCATACAGTTAAATGAAATCAGATGTTCTTAATGAAATCAGCTGTGATATCTTATTGATGCAGTAAAGTTCATACAGTAAAATGTTCTTAATGAAATCATCTGTGATATGATATTGATGCAGTAAAGTTCATACAGTAAAATGTTCTTAATGAAATCAGCTGTGACAAGTGTATATATAACAATAGCTATTTGAATAATATTTAAATTATTTACAACTGTTGTTTTTTACATTTTACTGTGTGAACTTTACTGCATCAATAAGATATCACAGCTGATTTACATTTTATTGTATGAACTTTACTGCACAATATCATATCACATCTGATTTCATTAAGAACATTTTACTGTATGAAATTGATAAGATAACAACAGATAAAATTCATCTAACGATGGAAAAAGGTAAATTACAGTATGCATGAGTAGTTGAACCTTTTATACACATGATATTTGCCGACAAAAATGTTTATTGAAAAAAACCATCAACATAATTATTGCCATTGCAATATTATTATTCTTTTTTCTGTTTTCCCCCCTACCTCCACCAAGAAGGTTATGTTATCACCCAAGCTTGTTTGTCTGTCTGTCTGTCTGTTATATAGCAGGATTACACAAATAGATTTTCATGAAATTTTATGGACAGGTTAAGCATGGATCAACGACCAATTTTAGTGGTGATACACATTGCTAGAAATTGCCAGAAACAGCAAGGCATTGGCCATTTTGTCAGTTTAGGAACACACCTGTGCATGTGTATTTCATGTTGGCAATAATTGCTCACAAATTATGCAACATGGTTACAATGCACTTCATTAGCTACAGTAGAGCTCATTTAGCACAAGAAGTTAGTTAGCGAGGCCAACCCACCAGATCTACTTTTTTGTTGACAGATCAATCCAATCTAGTTATGTTCAGAACAATTATATAAATTGTTGGGAGTGGCAGAGGTTTGCAGACAATGGCGTTATTTTTTTATTTAATTGTGTTTGTTCATTTTCTGTCTCTCTCTATGTATCTATAAGCTATCTGTCTCTGTCTGTCTGTCTGTCTGTTACTGCCTG
The DNA here is from genome assembly GCA_028752905.1 of Cladorhizidae sp. MBARI D1340-BT2. NCBI lineage: Eukaryota > Metazoa > Porifera > Demospongiae > Poecilosclerida > Cladorhizidae > Cladorhizidae sp. MBARI D1340-BT2. The sequence goes on from JAQNBH010000014.1 coordinate 2,025,006, forward strand.
TCAGTCTGTCGGGCTATATATCTGTCTCTTTATCTGTCTGTCTGTACATCAGTTCGTCAGTCACTCAATCAGTCAGTCTGCCTATTTGTATCTAAAAAAAATTCTCTGAAATAGAAGAAGTTATGAATCCTTGACACATGATCCAATTATTTTGATCTTTAGTTTCTCCCTTTACTTGGTATATATTATAAATGGTTCCTAATTACTTAATGAGTAATTAAATTTTCCCTCAATTTTCAACCTGCAATAGTAATAATATACTTGCACACATTATTCTTCAGGTCCGTTGCTACAAATGTTATCTATTATTATGTTGAATCTATTATTATGTTGATCCTGACAAGCCAATTTGCATTAAAAATTCGTCACACATAAAAAGTTACATACCTTACCTATTCAAATCCAACCCATGACCACACCCACAATAATCAAATAGAGAACACCATGAAAAGCTTTTTACCCAGGAAAAACACACGTTATGGAACCATAACCTGAAGGACAAGTTTTGTTTCTAACACACATGTTGATTTTTGCCTAAAACATTTTCTATGAAATCCACATGCTCTAAAAATGTTTAAACTCAGTACAAATTCACAGACATCCTTGCAAAACTAGAGATCTTGAACAAACTTGTTTTATGGGCTTAACAAATTAATCTAGTTCTTAGACTTGTGACATTATTATGAATAAAACTAAATCTAGCCATAATATCACTGAAATTAGCCCTCCAGATAAGGTTGGAGTGACTTCACCTCTCCTATTGATGACTGTTCTCGTATATGTAGTGCTATTTATGTCAATAATTCTTAAAATAGTTAAAATTAGTGCCCATCAATTATAGCAGTCTAAGCTGCTCTATGTACCTAGCCAGCTGCATGTAAGTACACAGTCATGATGTTCGTGTTGATTGAGTGCTGGACTAATTCACCATTGGCATGAGGGATTTATACTTGCTTGTTTAGGTTTCCATAAGATCATGTTCTGATGGCATTATTGAGGTAGCAGACAGGACTTTCACCATCTCACCAAGAAAACAAGTCACCTATTCCTTTGAAATATCCAGTCACCGAAATCTTGACCAGAACCATTCCTGCACAGGTAATCCCTTAAATAATACCTGTGTAGTACAAGGTATTTGTTCTATACTTGATATGCTCGCTGTAGAATTTACCTACAGGTGCGGCACTAAATATTCTCCCCTATTCCACTAATGGTTATTTAATGCTCTACTGCGCATGCGTCTAGTCAGACAGCAGAAGCAGTTCTTTGGGATGATGAAGCAGTTAAGCAATTTATTGGCACCAATAAAGCAGTCATGACAACTTAGAAGTGACTTAAATGTGTGGTATAGATGGTGTCAATCCGGGCCAACTGACCAATCGTCCCCCAACCAATGGTTAGACAACTGACTGACGAAGTATAGAATTAATATGAGTTATCAAAACAATTTAGCTATCACACTTGTTGGAATATGGTTGAGTTATTACACTCACAAGATATATTTTCACTTGCCTTTGGCTCAAGAAAATACAGGTCCCTGCTCATAAAATAATTTGTCATATTCCAGTTTGACTCTATACCAAGATTATAGCATGCACTTATTTGACATAATGATGCATGTAACTGTGATTATAGCATGCACTTATTATGACATAATGATGCATGTAACTGTGATTATAGCATGCACTTATTATGACATAATGATGCATGTAACTGTGATTCTGGCATGCACTTATTATGACATAATGATGCATGTAACTGTGATTCTGGCATGCACTTATTATGACATAATGATGCATGTAACTGTGATTATGGCATTCACTTATTATGACATAATGATGCATGTAACTGTGATTCTGGCATGCACTTATTATGACATAATGATGCATGTAACTGTGATTCTGGCATGCACTTATTATGACATAATGATGCATGTAACTGTGATTATGGCATGCACTTATTATGACATAATGATGCATGTAACTGTGATTATAGCATGCACTTATTATGACATAATGATGCATGTAACTGTGATTATAACATGCACTTATTATAGCATACTTATTATAGCATAATGATGCATAGCATAATAAGTGTGCGTGGGTATTAATAGGCACACATTGTTCCATGAAACTTGTTTTCTAACCTCATCACCGATTTAAAAGGCTTTACTGAGTTCTCTGGACATTTCAACACAGTTTTGCCATATCCTTGTCACAAGTTCCTGTAAAGTTTTGAAAACTAAGAAAATGATTTATATTTTATTTTAATCCAAACTTAGTCATCTCAATCATTTCTCTTGGCTATCTAACATAATTATAACATCCTATATGAGTGGCAACAAAAATGCAACCAATAGAATAATGGGGGCCTTGTCTAAGCTTAATATATTATTCTCCAGTAGATGCCCACCTATTAATGTTAGTGTTGTTTTCGTTGTTCTGTAGTAGTGTTAAGTGACAACGATGCTAATGTGCAGGACACCAGATTGGTGTCCTTCAACACTCTTGCAGGCTGTGTGTACTGTCCATCGGGAGCTTGTACTTGTGAGGCAAGTGAATGATGACTATAGTGATGACTATTCAACAAGTATTATAATCTGATCTCAATGAAAATATTGGCTGACTCCTCAGGTCATAAGAATGTCACAAAAATCTAGCATTACATCACCATGATTACATAGATTGTATTGCCTAACCATTGCTCTAGCTAATGTCCTGGTCTTAACATTGTTCCCCTTGCCCTTAACCTTAGTTACTGCCCTTGCCTTAGCCCTAGCTCTAGCTACCTTTGCCATAGCCACTTCCTTGGCCTACCTATATATGCCTTAGCCTAAAGGGAAGTCCAGCAGTATTGATGGTGTCATCATGATGATGTAATTCTAGGATTTGACAAGAAAAAGTGGCTGAAATATTAGTACTCAAATCTTCCAATGCCATATTAGCTGGAATATTTACTACAAAAGTTGACACCATTTTTGTTAAGCACTTACTTTACTGTTTGTTTTATCCTCTATTTGTTAAGTGTGGATCATGGGTAGGCTACGTCTCCCCCATGACTCGCACAGTGTTCTTATTGCTAGACAAATTCATAGATGTCATGTCCATGTATGATACTCTCCAGGCCTGCTCTGCAAAAGTTCAACCCTCTGCCATCCCTTCTAGTTAGACTGGTACATATGCACTCAGATATCCATAATTATGTTTAAGAAGCTGATTATGTCTGGCAATGGGCGCTGCTTGTTAATTGGCTGCTTGGTATTAGCTAATTAACCACATACTTTATTTGTGATTTTGTTATAAGTTTTAACTTTTTTCAAGATAAAGAGTGTGTCAAACCAATGTAGCAGGCACACTGCTATAACAGTGATGAGGTATCAATTGGTTTCCATCTTTGCAGTGTGTAGGAAATGAAGCAGAAAATGTGTCCAGGAGCTTAGGATGCACTAGGAAGCAGCTCTCTGATCTAACCAATAACCCATACTGGCTGGATGACAAGAAGAAGAAGATAATTATCCCAACATGTTACTATTGCTGGATACTGATCACATTCAAAGATCCCGTTAATCTCATCTACACAATTGTAACACTCTTGATGGCCCTTGGCATGATCAAGATGCTGTGCACTGAATGTTGTTGTAAGGATGCTGCAGGTCGATACATTGATGTGGTGGGCATCATTCTCAATACAACTGAGAGTGGACACACCTGGAGGTATTACAAACAGTTGCTTGGGTAGAATCACGTAGCAGTACAGCTGCTGACTATATTATGTAACATGTGATGATAACTTCATTGTCGAAATACCTTATTTATTCAGGTATTGTTGTGGTTAATTCTATTCGCATGGTATAATTATTGGAACTATACATATAAATGAAGTATGTGTGTGTGTGAGTGTGTGTATGTAAGTGTGAGTGAGTACGTGTGCTGTGTGTGGTACAATATATATATATATGGGAGAGGGATTGGAAATGGCTGTATCACATGCACGTTGCATGGATGATGTGTTAAAATATGCACAAGGTGTGTGATCTAGGTTCTACAAAATTCTTTATTTATATATATTTTGTTGATGATGGTAATATATAATGACTGGATGAATCTTGCTTTAGTTTAGGAAAGGGAAAACTAGTGATTATTTGGTATGACTGCTTGTGATCACCTATTTCTCTATTCTGCATAAGAATACTTAGCTATACGTTTTACTCTTATTTTCATTTTTGTTCTTGCCTCGAGTATATGAAAAAGCTCTCTACAGGTGCATAGCTACAGGCAATATTCTTGTCAAAGTTTGTAGGTGAAGAGATGCATGAAGGCCACACACCTCAACACCTTTATCCATGTACACAATTTACATGCAAATTTATCTATGTGTACTTAAGAAAATTTATATTTTAATTTTTATGAAAGCCAACTAGTATTTTATTTATTGATATGCATGCTTCTTTTAGAAAAACCAGAACTTCCACATTGCAGTTTATTCTTGGAGCTTGCTTCTTTGTGTATCTTCCTATTTTACCCATAATCCTACTGCTGTGCTCATGGAAGAGAAAGTATGATGCTAAAAGGAGACTGCTGAGGAAAGCAAAGAGGAAGAGATTTAGAATGATGCAAAAAAAAAGAGCTGGTATGTTGGGAAAAATTCTTATAAATAATATAATTTTAGAAGTGATTTGAGGATTATTTGTTATGCCCTGATAGCTCTTCTGGCCATGAAAGGCTTGATGCTTCAAGAAGAACTAACAATGGAGGAAGCTCTGAAGATAATGGATCTAGGCCAGAGGCAGCCAGACAGAGCTGCTCCAGCATTGCCTCCTAAAGTGTTAAGTTAGTGTTTACTAATAGTTGAGTTGGTTGTACATGTACTTTTGTATTTGCTCACTCTACTCCCTTACAAATTAGCGATATGATATTGTGCTGGATGATGAATAAAATAGCACTGAAATACATACAGGCACATGGCCAATGCATCTTGATTTTTTAAATTATATACAAATCTCTTGGTCCTTTCTGTCTGTCTTTGTGTGTGTGTGTGTTTTTTCCCCTTCTTATCTCTGTCCTCAATAGCTGCTCACTCAGAAGATCCAGGGAGAGTGGGGGCAGGGGAGGGTGGGAGGGGGAGGATAGTGAACCAGGGAAAGGACATAGGCAGGGTTTCTGTAGCCGCACATCCCATGCCCTAAACACAGCCAAACTCGACAGAGGATTGGCACTATAATATTTCTCTTGCTCCTTTCTCTCTGCCCTCATGAGTGCTCATATAGAGCTAACACCTGTGAGTAGTTCAACATGTGAACCTGAATAAGTCTGCTATAGATGCTAGTAAAAAAGCAGCCCAGAAGGCAGCTTTTGTGCTAATAATTAAATGATGATGATAATAATTATGATGATGATGATGATGATGGCGATGATGATAATAATAATATAATAATAATAATAATAATAATAATAATAATAATAATAATAATAATAATAATAATAATAATAATAATAATAATAATAATAATAATAATAATAATAATAATAATAATAATAATAATAATATATAACATAACAACAACAACAACAATAATAATATATAACAACAATAACAATAATAATAATAACAACAACAACAACAACAACAATAATAACAATAATAATATTAATAATAATAATAATAATAATAATAATAATAATAATAATAATAATAATAATAATATATAAGAACAACAATAACAACAACAACAATAATAGTAATAATAATATATAACAACAACAACAATAACAATAATAATAACAATAACAGCAACAATAACAACAACAACAACAACAACAACAATAATAATAATAACAATAATAATAACAACAACAATAACAATAATAATAATAATAACAACAACAACAATAATAAATTTATTTGTTATTATTGTTATGCTTGTTGGTGTTATCATCATCATTATTATTGTTCTCCAGTGCCTTTTCTTGTCTTTCACATACAACACAGGCCACGTCTTAACTTCCCAATAATCAACTTGAAATTGTACTCTCTCGATATTTTGACAAGATCCTCTAGCCCTCATCAGGAGTAGTGTATGTCTTGTTAATACTTTTGACTATACCCATGTACACTATATTGTCCACTTCACAAATATCAGCACATGCCATTGTTGCTATGGTTGACTGCATTCTTGGAAAGTCAGCTATAGCCTCCTTCAAGGATGTGGTAACAGGAGATTTCCACCAACTTAACAATAGATGTTTCAGTAGTCCTTTAGACTCAGTAACAGTTTCCCAGGGTAGAGAATTTCACAAATCTAACAGCAGAATTGAATGTGTGTCATTCATTCTGCTTCTAATAAGCATGTGCTGTGTTTCCACAGTTTTAATCATACCACAGCGCATGAGCTAGCTTGATTGCATCATTAACAGGCACTGCTACGTATCCATAATGTTTTGCTGCAGTCGACAAATACAGTAGTTATGGATGTACATTAAAAAATTTGGGTCTGCTTGGATTCAAATCTATGTAAGTTATGTGAGTGGGAAAATAGAGACAAGAACTGAGCCAACATGGAAGCATAAATGGATAAACTCTATCACAACTACAGCTTTTTTTAAGCTTCATGTCAACTGTCTTAGCGAAGGATTCAAGGCATGTTGGAGTCTATTTGGAGCTAAAACCACCGTATATCTAGGCAGAAGATGGTACTAATGATAGTTTTAGCTAGCTTTTTTTTGGCCTTCTGCAAATCGGTCAAACCAATATAGGGAGTGTTATGCACATCCTGATAATAGATGTACATAATAACAACTCAAACTAGAAAATTAGGTCCTTACTACTTCGCCTGTGTCCACCACCAGCACAAGAGGTAGTGTTGCTTCAGTACACAGTTGCCATAACCACCAGGAGGAGTATGCTAGTATTTCCCATATTGGTTAGATTCACTTTGTCACCACTTTAAGTTTCTTATATAAACAGTGGTGGATCTGGATTTATTTAATGAGGGTTGGTGGGGGGGGGAGGGGGTTGTTGTTACAATAGTGTGTGCAAAGTGCATGCAATTTTCAACACGTATTATAGGTGATAGGTCATAATGATTATGTCTGTCAGTCTTCTTGGAAGTGCCTGCATGAAGGCTGGCAAGTTTCACTGTGTGGAGCACTGCTAACACTGCAAGGTCAGAAAAGTGCTTTTCAGCCAAGGTAGACTTTGATAAGTGTTCATCCTTCTAAGGAGTGAAAATGCTTGCTCTGCTTCAGCACTGGTGATAGCAGTGTACTTTTGATCACTAAGAGAAAATGGATGTTTGGGAAAAGAGTCCACATCATAAGATACAAGTCTAAAAGAAGGTTGTTAGGAATGTTGACTTCATCTTGTTTGCTTTTTTGTTGCCACAGAGTTTGCCATCTTCTCGGTTCACTTTTTGGTGATTTAGAACTTGGAAGGTTCTTCTCGCAGTAAGAAGCTCATCGAAGTGCTCTGAGAGTTGCACACTGGCACTTTTATTAAGCACTCACAAGGCACAGGAGAATGAGACCAAGTCTTCCCTCACCTTCAAATATTTCCCCCACCTTCAAATATTCCCCCGCCAGAATAGCCTGTATTGCTTTTGAGGAGATCGACTTAGAAAGTTGGTTCGGTTCCTCTGCAGGCTTGTCTACCTTTTAGTTTAGACACTCTTTCTTGCACCAACTGTTTCAAACGGCTGAAGGATCTCCTTATATCTGTGGCATCAATGGTGTTCCTGAGGGTCATCACTCCCTTGATGACCTCATGTACCATTATGCATATATCATAGATGTCTTGATCACACTTCTCGAGTTTAGCAGCAAGGGGCTTAAATTCACCAAGTTCATTTTGTTGTGATGACAAAAACAGCTAGATTCAGAAATGAGTTTTCAGTCCTTTGGACTTTACCTTGGTTTCACTATTTCAATTTCCACTTACATCAGAAGAAGCGAAGTTAGAGTACTCAGAATCAGCTGCCTAGCACACAACTGAATCACATCATGGTGAGTGTACTGCGATGATGAGCAAAAACTACAGAACCACTGTCCAGTGTGGTGGTTACAGCACTACTGAACAATTTGTGAGTGTTCTAAAAAAAGATGCTCCACTTGCACGCTAAAATTTTATAGTGCACTTTCAATGCAGTATGTGGCTAGAGTTGATTTGGGGGATTGCGACCCAGAACTCCCCACCCCTAGATCCTCTCATGCTAAATATACTTTCAGTCTCTGATGGCTCCAAAATCACTCCCAGAGTGTCTTGAATTTCCGTTAAGGTAGTAAACAAACATAGTCTGTGAAGAGAACCTTGAAATTCTTCGTTCATTAATTGATTCAATCGAGCTAACACACATGAATGACTACAATGCAGCTAGTTCATGTTTTAGCTAAGCTTCTAAATTTGTAAGAATGGAGCAGACCCTTGACTGAAAGAGGCTTTAGTGGTTCTCTACCAAAACATTTGCTATTTGGTTAGCAACCAAGTCCACAGTCAACAACAACAAGATATGAATGTGATGGTGTTTTTGTTGTGTGAAGAGCATGGTCTACGTGGGTACAGTCAACAATATCAACTGGGCATGGGTAGTGTACAACAAGCTAGAAAAAGTGCTGGAGAGCCACAACTGTAGTGGATTCCAACACTCAACCATATAAGTGGAGAGCCAGAAGCTCTGTAGTGTGCCTTCCAACTATAAGTGGAGAGCCAGAAGCTCTGTAGTGTGCCTTCCAACACTCAACCATATAAGTGGATAGCATTTTGTTTAGGAATACCTTCACATTTGTTTTCACATTAGTGATGATCAACATGGCAACATAACTAAACTAGCTACTTTAACCTTAGTTTAAAAGCAAAGTGTTTGCTAGTGAAGCTATTTCTAGTCTTTCTGAAAAATAACCTAGTTGTTGAAATGTTGAGATTTACAGATGGTAGACCATCTATAACTGGTTCTGACAATTTTTCCCCCTTGCCCCCCCAAGTAAATAGCCATGTTTAGAGGGCATCAATGCTTGAGGATTCTCTCATTTTCATTTTGTGTTCCTCTGCTAATTGTTTTCCTGGGCAATGCCAGGCACCTCTGCTAGAATATATAAAGCTCATGCATGTGTCTGGTGTCTGTCTGTTTGTCCTCTCTAGAAAACTACCAGGAATAGATCCCACAAATTAGAATCATCATGACCAGCAAAGCTGCATCTAGCTTATTTTATTAGAAAACCCCTTAGTTACAATATCTTCTCAACAATCAATTTGAAATTTACTCCCTCGATGTTTCGACTAGATGCTCTAGCTTCATCAGGAAGTATTATTGGCCTGACACTGAGCACTGATATTTGGGTATATGTAAGCTAGAAACCTAGTATGTTGAAAACAGCAACAATATACGATTGCTAGACTTCATCATGTGACAAGTGCCAGACAAAGAATTCTGGTGACTTCCATCCACTAAACTCTGGCATCAGGTTGGGATTCAACTACTCACCGAAACACCACATGGGAATAAGTACAGCATTACCATTACTGACTATTTCTCGAAATGGGCAAAGCTAGACAGACCTCTTCCTCATAAGTTGGCATTGTTGCCTGCCATGCGTTTCGCATTGGCAGCACTGTGCCATCAGAAGTGGCGAAGGTTTGCAGTCACTGGATTGCTATTGTTGTGTTGTTATGTTGGTCTTGTCTGTTTTTGTTGTTGTTATTATTATTACTATTATTATTATTACCATTATTGTTGGTGTTGGTGTTGTTATTGTATTATTATTATTATGATTATGATTATTATTATTATTATTATTATTATTATTATTATTATTATTATTATTATTATTATTATTATTATTATTATTATTATTATTATTATTATTATTATTATTATTATTATTATTATTATTATTATTATTATTATTATTATTATTATTATTATTATTATTATTATTATTATTATTATTATTATTATTATTATTATTATTATTATTATTATTATTATTATTATTATTATTATTATTATTATTATTATTATTATTATTATTATTATTATTATTATTATTATTATTATTATTATTATTATTATTATTATTTTATTATTATTGTTATTATTATTGTTATTATTATTGTTATTATTATTGTTATTATTGTTATTATTATTGTTATTATTATTGTTGGTGTTATTATTGTTATTATTATTGTTATTATTATTGTTATTATTATTGTTGTTGTTATTATTATTATTATTATTATTATTATTATTATTATTATTATTATTATTATTATTATTATTATTATTATTATTATTATTATGATTATTATTATGATTATTATTATTATTATTATTATTATTATTATTATTATTATTATTATTATTATTATTATTATTATTATTATTATTATTATTATTATTATTATTATTATTATTATTATTATTATTATTATTGTTGTTATTGTTATTGTTGTTGTTGGTGTTGTTGTTGTTATTATTATTATTATTATTATTATTATTATTATTATTATTATTATTATTATTATTATTATTATTATTATTATTTATTATTATTATTATTATTATTATTATTATTATTATTATTATTATTATTTTTACATGCATATAATTATATAGAATACATGTATTGCATACATTTAATTTAAGAAATAATGATCGTCAGGTACTGAGCTGGATCCAAGCGCCTGAGGCATCCCTTCCAGTGAAATCAGGTGGCTTGGGAATCAGAAGTGCTGTAATGCTTGCTGCACCATCTGCTTTTCTGGCATCTACAAGTGGTGCTTGTGATCTCATTGACCAGATTATGCCAGACAGTTTACACCAAGCTAACTATCCTTCATTTGATGCAGGCCTTGAAGTCTGGCGTCTAGGGCATAGCAGTCCACTACCATCTGAGTCTGAGTATTCCAAGCAAAAGTCCTGGGATGGTCTGCTCGTGAAGGCTGCTTTCAATTCTCTCCTGAATTCGGCTACAAATCCTACTTCTCGAATACGGATTCAGGCAGCAGCTAGAAAGGAGTCAGGCGCTTGGATTCATGCCCTCCCCATGTCTTCATTAGGCCTCCGTATGGATGATGATGTCATCAGGGTAGCCATTGGTTTGCGGTTGGGTACACCTCTCTGTCATCCTCACAGTTGCCATCAGTGTGGATCTCAGGTGGACCAGCTAGGGACTCATGGTCTCAGTTGCTCGAAGAGTCAGGGTCGTCATTCAAGGCATGCAGCTATCAACGATCTTGTTAGACGATCACTTGCATCCATCAAGGTTCCTTCACATCTGGAGCCCTCTGGGATCTGTCGCTCAGATGGCAAGCGTCCAGATGGGGCTTCCATTGTTCCCTGGAGGAATGGCCGAGTTCTTGTGTGGGATGCTACATGTGTGGACACTTTTGCTCCTTCGTATGCCACTATGTTACCTGATGGTCCAGGGTGCATTACTGACAGGGCCGAGTTTCTGAAGAAGGGGAAGTATGCAAATATAGAGGCTACTCATTATTTTGTACCTATTGGTATCGAGACCTCTGGAGTATTTGGGTCTGAGGCAAAGAGTTTTCTCCAAGAGCTAGGTGTACGCCTCAAAACTGAGTCTGGCGACCCTCGTGCCTACCATTTCCTGCTGCAGAGAATTGCAGTTGCAATCCAACGAGGAAACACTGCTGGATCCAGCTCAGTACCTGACGATCATTATTTCTTCTTCTTCTTCTTCTTCTTCTTCTTCTTCTTCTTCTTCTTCTTCTTCTTCTTCTTCTTCTTCTTCTTCTTCTTCTTCTTCTTCTTCTTCTTCTTCTTCTTCTTCTTCTTCTTCTTCTTCTTCTTCTTCTTCTTCTTCTTCTTCTTCTTCTTCTTCTTCTTCTTCTTCTTCTTCTTCTTCTTCTTCTTCTTCTTCTTCTTCTTCTTCTTCTTCTTCTTCTTCTTCTTCTTCTTCTTCTTCTTCTTCTTCTTCTTCTTCTTCTTCTTCTTCTTCTTCTTCTTCTTCTTCTTCTTATTATTATTATTATTATTATTATTATTATTATTATTATTATTATTATTATTATTATTATTATTATTATTATTATTATTATTATTATTATTATTATTATTATTATTATTATTATTATTATTATTATTATTATTATTATTATTATTATTATTATTACTACTACTACTACTACTACTACTACTACTACTACTACTACTACTACTACTACTACTACTACTACTATTATTATTATTATTATTATTATTATTATTATTATTATTATTATTATTATTATTATTATTATTACTATTACTACTACTACTACTACTACTACTACTACTACTACTACTACTACTACTACTACTACTACTACTATTATTATTATTATTATTATTATTATTATTATTATTATTATTATTATTTTATGGTGCGAGGATATACGAAACCAGAGTGATCCAGCATTATGCCTGCGCTAAATGGCACACTTGCGCAGGATCACTCTTGTTTCTATCCTTGCGTCGAACACCTAGAACTTTTACCGAACTATACGAAGGCATCAAAAGCACATCATATTTCACTTAGGACTTGCGCTGTTTGGCCAATTTGTCCTAATAGGGACTGGGGCAGGAGCCAGCATTTACTTTTGGCCAAAGACTGGAGCAGTCTATTCAAGGGAGCGAAGAGTTTAAGGAAATACGATACTTGGACCCCCACCCCCTTTGAATTTGGCTGGATCAGCAACTGTGTATATAGTCTGCAACTAAACATACTTAATTTAAAACAGCTTTGATGCGTACGCTTTGGAATAAGAAAAAGTTCAAGGTTGTGAACTTTTTCTTATTCCAAAGCGTACGCATCAAAGCGATAACGTTCTCATCGAGCGTCATCGTTCGGGCCTTCAGGCGCGTGCGTGGTCTCTCGATCTCTGCGTCTGGGGGAGCGGCTACCATTAACTTCCACTGTGGTAGCTATTATCCACCCTGCTCCCCGTCACACAAACATATCCTGACCAGTTGGTCCTAGCAGAGACTAACAACTCATCAACACTCTGCAGTACATACAAACTACCTGATGTTTGTGTGACCTTTGAATTTCAGTCTGTTCTCCCATTTATCTCACAGGATGGATGGATGCATAGGGTACATGAAGTTGCTGTTTATGTATCTATGCTGGATACCATTTCTTCAGGTGACTGGCTGGTTACGTGGAGGTTAGTCAAAGCTGTTTAGCTCTCTTGACTGGTCAGTGTTTATTTTTTTTAACTTTTTTTTGTTAATTTCAGCAAGGGTTTGCTGGAGCTCTATCCTCAGTGTGTCCTAATTCTTCCTCAAATTCCTGATATTGGCTTCAGTGCAGAGCCACTTCTAGTGAAGTGACATGCACTGGATGCTGGATCAGGTGCACTATTTTTAATATAAAAAATGTCAAATGTCACAAACATTATCCAGCTTTATGATTTGGTGAAGGGTCTGGTTCACAATACTACCAGCTAGCCGACATGCTAGAAGTCAAAGCTCCACAGTTAAAAGGGAGCTAAGTATGTAGCATGGTGTCTAGTTTAGTAGAGAAAGTCTGTAATTAATTAAGTAATAATCCCACAAACTCTGGGTCCACTTAGTATACCTGCAAGATTGGTGGCCTATTGCTTTTGAGGAGGGTCACCACAGAGCGTGCCGGTAAGAGTACAGTGCAGCTGGTTTGTGTATGTACGAGTGCATGTGTGAGTTCAGGCAGCAGAGCAGCTACAATTACTTTCAAGTCTAGACTGACCGGGTTAGTTCGGGCAGCAGAGCAGCTGGTATTTTATGCAAGTCTAACTGGGAGCCAAGTGTAAGAAAGTGCACAATAGATGTGTCATATACCCCCTTAAAACAAGCAGTAATATTATCTAGGAAATTGAGGAATATCTAGGCACATATCGAACAATTAGCACAGCACTCCTTATAGCAAATAACAGGAAGGTTGACTATAAAAGTTGGCTTACTAGGAAGAAAGGGTCAGGAATTTCAAGCACCAGCTCTCGGAGATTTAATGTCATCAGCTACTCCAGTACTTCTCTTTATTACCTGTTGGACCACATCTCACTTGCTAACTTGTTTTGTTGTTGTTGTTGGCATCAACTTCTATACTGGTTTTTGTATCTCACCCCCCCCCCCCCCCCCCCCCCTTCCCACCTCCCCTGATTTGGCTTAGTGCGGTGCATCCGGCTTGAGATTACATTCACAGAGTTTCATTAAAAGCATGTGACTCGAGTATTAGTATTGTACATGAAACATGTCAATTGTTCCCAGACCGTTCCCTGCACAATGCATCCAGTGCTGCAGAAGTGCTGGTCTTCATGACTATGGTTAGCTATTGTGCTGGCAAGCATCTCAAGGCTACCTCCTATTTGAGAAAGGACTCAACAATTATGTATAATAACAGGAATGCATTCATATAACACATGTATTTTACACTACATGAAATTAACTCAACCTTCCATCTGGGTTTCCCACGACTCAGTGGTACATAAGTATTTTGGCCTGTCTTCTTACTGATGTCAGATGACTATAAAATATATGAAATAAGCTGCACTATGATGGTCTATAATTAAACTGAACCCATTCCTAAATAAAATAAAAACATCTATGGATATTTTTTTCAAGTGACATTAAGTGACAAAGAAGTGATCACGTAGAAAGTTAAATTTTCACAAACATTTTATCACTGTAAAATGTTTTATTGTATTTAAATTCAAGGCCACTCATCCACAACCTGCGTCACAATTTTCAAAATCATATATGGCATTATGGACCAGAGCAGTCCCTTGCTGTTGTTTTTCAAAGCTTTTCTTGCAAGGTTGTACATTAACGATAGTAAGTCTTATTGTAAACAATACAATGAGAGTTGTGTATCTTACACAGAATTGCAGCTTGTTATTATTTGCATTCTAATGATAAGAGCAATTTGAAATATTGTCCAGAGTAATAAAAGTTTTAATGGAAATAATAAAAATAACATCAATAATACAAACTAGCCGATACCCACAGAGACACCCTGGTCATTTTTCTCTCTTACAATTAAAGCTATAAGCAACTTCATTTACTATAATAATGTGTTTCAGTATATGTCTGTATTAGCTATTTAAAATATCTCGTGTATTTAAAATATCTCGTGTATTTAAAATATCTCGTGTATATACTACATTAAGAGTGATATTTTTCCATATACTGCTCCTTGATGTTAGGCTAGTATTGAGAGTTCTAAAAGATTCCAGTGAGCAAGCATTGTTGTATTTCCTTATGTTTTGTTGAAAGTGTTTGTCCACAAATAGTTGTGGTGATGCTCAGACAGTGGTGACTAGCCATTGTTGCATCAGTTCAGGTCTCCATATTAAACCTTAAAGCATCGCAATGATGCCACGGTGTAGAGATTGGGCCGGGGTAGAAGTTTGCTTTGCTAGGACTTTCACTTTTACTTATTCTCACTAGTTTTCTGCACTTCTCTGTTCAGCTCTCTATATAGAGATGAGATTCATCCTCCTGTCTTGTATGGAGTGAGATGAGGTTCATCCTTCTGTCTTCTATAGAGTGAGATGAGGTTCATCCGCCTGTCTTGTATGGAGTGAGATGAGGTTCATCCTCCTGTCTTATGGAGTGAGATGAGGTTCATCCTTCTGTCTTGTATGGAGTGAGATGAGGTTCATCCTCCTGTCTTGTATGGAGTGAGATGAGGTTCATCCTCCTGTCTTGTATGGAGTGAGATGAGGTTTATCCTTCTGTCTTATATGGAGTGAGATGAGGTTCATCCTCCTGTCTTGTATGGAGTGAGATGAGGTTCATCCTCCTGTCTTGTATGGATTGAGATGAGGTTCCTGTCTTGTATGGAGTGAGATGAGGTTCATCCTTCTGTCTTGTATGTAGTGAGATGAGGTTCATCCTTCTGTCTTGTATGTAGTGAGATGAGGTTCATCCTTCTGTCTTGTATGGAGTGAGATGAGGTTCATCCTCCTGTCTTGTATGGAGTGAGATGAGGTTCATCCTCCTGTCTTGTATGGAGTTAGATGAGGTTCTTGTCTTGTATGGAGTGAGATGAGGTTCATCCTTCTGAGTGAGATGAGGTGCATGTAGTGAGATGAGGTTCATCCTTCTGTCTTGTATGGAGTGAGATGAGGTTCATCCTTCTGTCTTGTATGGAGTGAGATGAGGTTCATCCTTCTGTCTTGTATGGAGTGAGATGATGTTCATCCTTCTGTCTTGTATTGAGTGAGATGAGGTTCATCGTTCTGTCTTGTATGGAGTGAGATGAGGTGCATCCTCCTGTCTTGTATGGAGTGAGATGAGGTTCATCCTTCTGTCTTGTATAGAGTGAGATGAGGTTCATCCTCCTGTCTTATGGAGTGAGATGAGGTTCATCCTCCTGTCTTGTCTGGAGTGAGATGAGGTTCATCCTCCTGTCTTGTATGGAGATCATCGCAATTGTAAATGCCAGATGGCATCATGATGCTATTGAAAGAAGGAAAGTTGTTGATTTGAGATCCCAATATATTTGTTTCCTCCAACATTCCACGATCTTGAATAAGCTTATGCTTATGAAGATGTTGGAACAGTATATATATCTACATGGAAATAAGACTTCAGTTTCTGTGGAGAACCCAGGTGTTCTGGCCCCTATACCACTTGCGTTAAACCAAAACAACAAGTTAATTTTTTTAAAGGAATTGGTTTCTTGAATCAGACAAGTGACAAGTTGGAAACTATTCTCTGAGCAGTGACTTGTACTCATAGTCATGTAACAAGACATAATGGCACTGTGGATGGTTGACCTCTTGTCTCTTTATCTAGGATAGTCTGGTAATTCAAAATATTCTCTCATGACCTCTCCCAGCTCTCTTCTCGCAACAATTGGAGTCTTAGGATGGCAGATACATTAAATATTGAAGGCTGCAACAACAGCAATGAATGTTCATTTTGGTAATGAATAACAAGCATGCGAGTTGACTATGAATGAATCAAAGGGGAGAAATGGTGTGACCAGGTGTGACCTGGAGCTTTTGTATAAAGTATCATATTTTTGCACATGCATGTATTCTTGATATTGTCCCGATCTATATACCAAAATGTAGTCCATTGAAATGTTGTTGCTATACATGTTTTTGTATTGCAACTGTAGGTTCGAATGTGAAGTCAATCACTCCACAAAAAATCTTTAAGTTTGTAACAGTCCAGCATCAAATCTTGAGTACCTGTAGCTACCATGATTACTAGAGCAATGCAAGAACTAGGGAGTGATGATTTTGATTTTTTCATAAGTTGACTTGTGTTCATATGAAGGAGGGTACTAAATTATGGAATATAAACACTAACAAAACTTGTCCGAGCATCACCACAACTATTTGTGGAAACTAACAGGAGGATGAGCCTCATCTCACTCCATACAATGACTTTGGAGCTCCATAGATTCTGCAAAATTCAGTTATGGACTAGATATATATCTCAAAAGATAGATCTCTCTGTGTGCTCTCTTTTGATACTTAAAATGTTGCATAGGTATAACCAGCTACTTGCAACCAAAGTGGGGATACCTCAAAATCTGAGCACTGAACTAGCTGCAGTTGTGTCCTGATTGGTATATAAGTGTTAGACATTTACTACAGTGGCAAGAGGAAACTCTACCCTGCAAAATGAGTGTTTTGATTATGCTTCTCTTGATGAAGTAGTCAAGCATAGATGGGAAAATCATTTTTTTCCTGACACAAGAAAATTAATTTTCAGTGCACACACTTGACTATTTGATCATATTTTAGCATGCAATGTGGAGTCAAATATCCTCGGAAAATCTCACTACCATCAACCTCCATACTCCTTACCAGTTATTGTAGTGAGAAGCTGGATATTTTCTAGTTACATGTGTCCATATTCCCTCCCTGCCCTATACATTCATGCACTAGTCAAATTGTTGTTGTTTTTTTGGTTTGGCAATCCACTTAATAATGTGTAGTTAATGTTGCTCTTTTGTTGTTGCCCTTCAGTTGTGTCCTCATCAGAGGAAAGCTATGAACAAGACTTTGACTACACTAGCAGTGATACCATTCCTGATGTAAGTTGAAACTTGAAGTTCACACAAAATGCTAACTTAAACTCTGGTTGTTTAGCACCCTGATTCTAAGCCCACCCCCCAAGAAAAGAAAACTGGCACGTAAAATGAACAGGCACTAATACTCAAATAATAGAAACCATTGATTCTTCTACCAAATTAAATTAACTCATTTTAGACAGGCTAGAAGCAGAGAGAAGGAGTTAGTCTCAAGAGCCAGACTAAGGCAATGGCCTCTCAAACACATGACTTATTTTACACTCTGAAATATGTTCTATTCAAATACCCTTCTAGAAAAAGTTAAATTTAGTTTAGTCAAGGATGACAATAATTCCTGGAACAGTTAGTTAGCTGCTATTTGCATCTTCCACTATCTATATGGTTGGGCAGGGAAGTGTTTAGGAACTTCATAGGCTGTGCAAATTAACAGCTGCTAAAAGCAGAAAAAGATTAGAAAACGAGTAGCAAAAGGCTCACAGGAAGACCAAGCAATAGTAATAGGTGTGGTCTTGCTAGTAATTTTTATCTAATGTTATCTGCCTTAATATGGTGAACCTTAATATGGTGATTATGGTGAAGCTACTCTACATGTGCAGAATAAGTTGTTTTTTCATAGACAGAGAGACCAATGTTTCATATAATAATATATATCGTATGGACACTAACCCCAAAAAATGGCTTGTATATCGAGAGGAGCACTTTATAGCTTGGTGTGTGCTCAACAGTGTGTGAGCAGTAAGCAGCAGAATTTATGGTGGATCAATTTTGGCAATGGGTGATGTAGTAGGTGAGCAAGCCACAAACTGGGAGTGACAGGAGAGCTGTATTGCCATGCATACCAAAACGATAGATGGGAATGGGAAAATGTTGTCATATCCTTGGTCTGTTAAATTAGCTGTAGACCAAGCAATTGCAGAGACAGGCAAAGGATGGGAAGTAAACATGCTGCATACCTATTACCAATGGAAGAGAAATAAGCTGATGATGAAGACAAAGTATTGAAATGTAGCTAATACAAAGAACTGTTGTTGATTTTGGGTTTGGTTGTCGCTGTTAAGAAATTTGAAGTTAGACTTTGAGCTTGGGAAACAAGCTACATTCTGGCAGGTGGATGGGGGATTTGAACCTTTCTACCTATCTCATAGATATCTTGCTTGTCCTAAATATAAACATGTTCATGTGCATTAGAGAAAATGTTGTCTCTGCTGCTTATCCCACAATACATTACATTTCCTTAGCTGTCATGACAAGAACAAGAAATGCTTTTTCCCCCTCATTTAGAAACTCTCACCAGTGATCCATTTTCCTGTGATGACACACTTACTATAAACATAAAAATATGTATTTTAGCTATAAAATCTCACTAATGCAATAGTGAATGTGATTGCTAATTTTTAGCTCAGTTTAACTTAGCTCAGTTTACCTGATGCTTAAAGGGTAATTGAGAGGTTGCTGGAGCTTACATAATTATAATGCATGCTTTTTTAGGCAGCCTGATCTTTCACATTAGTGTCACTCTTTCCCCTAGCCGGTCTTTGCTGGTGGCTGAAGTGGTTATTTCATGTCCCTTGAAGCAGTTAGAGTTCTCTGCCTGTAGATCTATCTACCTAGGTTGAAGGCAGTAAAGAGTTCCCTCTTCTTATGGGCTATCTTTGCCATTGTTTTAGTTGCACAATTTGTATAATATGGTTGATAAGAGTCTATGAGAGTAACAACTATTTTCTTTTGAAAATAACTGCCTGTGTGCTTGTTCAATT
Source organism: Cladorhizidae sp. MBARI D1340-BT2 (assembly GCA_028752905.1). Classification (NCBI taxonomy): domain Eukaryota; kingdom Metazoa; phylum Porifera; class Demospongiae; order Poecilosclerida; family Cladorhizidae; species Cladorhizidae sp. MBARI D1340-BT2. Next base: position 2,044,786 of record JAQNBH010000014.1, read on the forward strand.
ACTATAGGAACACTTTTTTATTCATATAATATGGTATACATGTGTATTTGTGTTAAATGTATGTTATGTGTGTGTTTAAATAAGTGATTGTCTATAGCAAACCAATGCTTCTGCCAATCTGCAGTGGCAATATTATATTCTCAGGCCAAAAAACGGTGAAACGAAGCAAATATTTTTCAGTAATCATATGCTATATAATGATCAATGTTATAATGATCAATGCTCATTAGCTTTTGTAAATTGCTTTTTTATTATACACAAATAATTATGCCATTTTTAAATTATGTTTTAGAATCTTCAATTTAACATGAAAAATAAGAAAAAGCCTGCTCCTAGACCTGTTAAACTAAAGAGGCCACTTCAAAGTCGCCAAGCCATGAAAGATGCTGGAAAAGTGCCACTTTTGGGTCGAGTTAAAGAATTATTACTTCCTCAAACCAAACAGCCCATGTCAAAGATGGAGAAGTCAAAGATGGAGATGCGAGCTGGTGGTGAAAAATCACCAGTGGAAAAGAAAATAAATAAAATCAAATGGGAAGCAGAAAAAGAAGAGAAGATAAGAGTGTTGAAGACACAAACACAGAAATTGGAACAGCAAGGACCTCCAACCCAAGCAAGAAAAGAATCTATAGTGGGGGGAAATGTAGCTGAAAGGCGCTTGTCAGAGCGTGGAAGTGGCAGTGTAAGAGAACAGCCAACAAGAGCTTCATCACCACCACCACCACCATCTTTGAGAGAGCCTCCAGAGCCGAGAACAACTTCAAGAAAGTTACCATCAGGAGATACAACTGTCCCAGGACGTAGGACATCAGAACTAAGACAGCCTACAAGAGCTGCACCACCACCATCTTTGAGGGAGCCTCCAAAGCAGAGAATGACTTCAAGAAAGTTACCATCAGGAGATGCAACTGTCCCAGGACGTAGGACATCAGAACTAAGACAGCCTACAAGAGCTGCACCACTACCACCACCAACTTTGAGGGAGCCTCCAGATCACAGAACAACTTCAAGAAAGTTACCATCGGGAGATGCAACTGTCCCAGGACGTAGAACATCAGAACTAAGACAGCCTACAAGAGTTGCACCACAACCACTACCATCATCTTCGAGGGAGCCTCCTGAGCAGAGAATGACTTCAAGAAAGTTACCTTCAAGAGATGCAGTTGGCCCAGGAGGTAGGACATCAGCACTAAGACAGCCTACACTAGCCACAACACCACCACCATCAACTCCAACGTTTAGGCAATCTGTAAAACATCAAAGCTATCAACCCCCAAGAGACCAGACACATAGTACTGCAACGCCTCCACCTGTAGTATATACTCAGCCCAGGAGCAAAATTGAGCCTGCCAAAAATCAAAGGCAACCTGCTATGGGCCAGCAGGAAGGTAGATATCCTACCAATCAAGCTGCACGTGCAACTCGGCAAGAGGTTCCAACAAAATCAGGTGATGTGGCACTAACACCAGGTGAATATGAAGCAGCAAAGGCTAAACTAGCTCAAGAAAGAAGGGATTTTATCAGGACATCGCAACAACCTCAGCGTGCACGACCTACAGCAACAAGACAACAACCTAGCAAGCAACCCCCATCAAGACCATATGAGAGTCAAGTTGGCGGTCAAATGCGTGGACAACAAAGAAGCCCAGTTGGACGATGGATGCCTCAAATGCCTGGATTATTTGGAAACTTATTTGGGCAAATGACGCCCAAGTCTCAGCCTAAACCAAGGAATGTGAGAAGACCACCAGCAAGAAGAGCTAGGTCACAAACCAGCCCCAGAAGTAGAGGAGGGCAAGGTCCAGCACATAAAAGCGGTGGTGGTGGTGGTGGTGGTAGAGGTGTTGGTGGAGGTGGTGGTGGTAGAGGTATTGGTGGTGGTGGTAGAGGTGTTGGTGGAGGTGGTAGAGGTGTTGGTGGAGGTGGTGGTGGTAGAGGTGGTGGTGATAGGGATTTTGGAGGCAGTGTTGGTGGTAGAAGTGTTGGTGGTGGAGAAAGTGGTTTTGGTGGTGGGGGTGGTGGTGGAAGACGAGGAGAAAGTGATAAGTACACACCTGAAAGTCGATTCAAAGAAGAGGATGCACATTGGCAAGATGCGCGAAGTGAACTACATGAGGACAAAAATGATAAAGAAGGAAGTTATGGAGATTATCGAAGAGAAGGTAGGCATGAAGAACACTTGGATGGTGGGACTGGAAGAGAGAAAGGAGACAAAGATGAGGCCACTGGAGTTGAGGAAGGTGGTAAAGGCACTGAAGATGGTAAAGGAAATGGAAGTGAAGATGATCATAAATTACTTGATGCTAGGGGCGACCATGACAGAAGTGGACAGGGTGTTGATGGTCATAATGATTTGTTCTATGATGCAGATGAACATGTTGCTGACGACCACAAACATGCTGTTGACCACGAACATGCTGATGATGACCGCGAACATACTGATGATGACCACAAACATGCTGATGATAACCACATGCATGCTGATGATGACCATGAACATGCTGCTGATGACCACATACATGCTGATGATGACCTCAAACATGGTGATGATCAAGAACATGTTGATGATGACCACGAACATGGTGGTGATGACCACGAACATGCTGCTGATGACCATGAACATGGTGATGATCAAGAACATGTTGATGACCACGAACATGCTGCTGATGACCATGAACATGCTGATGATGACCACGAACATGGTGATGATCAAGAACATGCTGATGATGACCACGAACATGCTGATGATGACCATGAACATGCTGATGATGACCACGAACATGGTGATGATCAAGAACATGTTGATGATGACCACGAACATGCTGATGATGACCATGAACATGCTGATGATGACCACGAACATGGTGATGACCAAGAACATGTTGATGGTGACCATGAAAATGATGATGATCAGGAACATGGTCATGATGATCAAGGACATGTTGATGACCATGAACATGGTGATGATCAAGAACATGTTGATGATGACCATGAAAATGATGATGATCAAGAATATGGTCATGATGATCAAGGTCATGTTGATAACCATGAACATGGTGACCAAGAACATGAGGCTGATGACCAAGAACATGGTGGTGATGATCAAGAACATGATGATGTCACTGAACAAAATGATGAAGATCAAGTTAATGACAATGCTGACTATGATGGCATTGAAGAATATGATGATCACCATGATCAAGATTATGATGACCACCAAAATCAAGATTATGATGACCAAGATCAAGGTTATGATGACCACCAAGATCATGGTTATGATGATCACCATGACCAAGATGATCATCAGGATCAATATGATCCCCAAGATCAGGATGATGATCACCAAGATCACGATAATGATCAAGATCATGGTTATGGTGATCATCAAGATGAAGATTATGATCACCAAGATCAAGATTATGATCACCAAGATCAAGATGATGATCACCAAGATCATGATTATGAAGATCAAGGTCATAATTATGATGATCCCCAAGACCAGGATTATGATGATCACCAAGATCAGGATGATGATCACCAAGATCACGATTATGATCAAGGTCATGATTATAGTGATCACCAAGATGAAGATTATGATCATCAAGATCAAGATTATGATGAACACCAAGATCATGATCATGATGACGATCACCAAGAACATGACCATGATGATGATCACCAAGATCATGATCATGATGATCAGGATCACGATTATTATCACGAAGATGAAGATCACCAAGATCAAGATCATGATGATCACTTCGATCACGATCATGATGATCACTTCGATCACGATCATGATGATCACTTAGATCACGATCATGATGATTACTTAGATCAAGATCATGATGATCACTTAGATCACGATTATGATGATCACTTAGATCACGATTATGATGATCACTTAGATCACGATCATGATGATCACTTAGATCACGATCATGATGATCACTTAGATCATGATTATGATGATCACTTTGGTCAAGATCACGATGATCACCTAGATCATGATTATGATCACCATGATGGCATTGAACATGAGGACAATCATGGATTTGGTGATTACTCGCATGATGATCATCACGATGATTACCATGATGATACCCATGATTTTGATGCTGGTGGTCACTATCATGATGTTGATGACTATGATCAAAGCCATGTCATTGATGACCATCATGACATCGAAGAACACGAGGATGATTATGAGTAGCTGCTTGAGCTGAGAACAGCTGCAGTAATACAGATGTACTGTGTAATGTGATGATGTGGATAGAAAATTGCTTTACTGTATTGTTTGCATCTCACCACTTTAATAAAAAAACTCGCATTAACTAGTGGCCTAAATCTGTTATGGTAAGAAAGTGAAGGTGCTTCATGTGTTTATGTCTGCTATTATTGGGGGGGACTTTAATTCAGATTATTACATACATAAATGAATTGTAAATCAATAATGAGATGTGCATGTCAGTGTTATGGCTAGGGTATGGGATTAAGAAGGCTAGGCCTATCATTTGTAAGGCTAGGTGTCAAGGTAGGACTAATACTAGATCTTTTGATGATAGCATTTCATCAATCCTTTGTGTAACCTGAGGAAAGATGAACTTTGTAAATCATGCTGGTGTAAATGTAGAAAAGGGCCATCCAAAAGAAGAGTACAGTGATATATACGAAATTTGAATGATTGTATACACCTAGAACCATAGAAACTGCTTAGTTGCATATTTTGTACTATATATAACAGTAGCGCGACAGTAAACCGGTGAGGTGGTCTCCATGGTTTATGCATGAAAAATTAATATGGAATTTAACTTTGACTTAAGTGGGTGTCGTCTAGAGAGGACTATAAAATTTTACTCGCTTGAAAATTCCTGCTATACTAATCAAAGAGAGTGTTTTTAATGCCCCATTGTGCTAATGGGGAAGAGGATGGCCAAGTCCTCTGAGACTTCTGGCTGTCTGTGTAAGGATTATTGTGCTTCGCAGCAGCTTTCTGGAGCATCAAGTAGGCCCAGGAGAAACTCCTGCTGGATTTTTGATAATTGCACTCCAGCTTTTGGTCAGTTTGGTGCAGTTCTTAATGTGGAGGTGAATCCATCAGCATTGTTGAAGAACTTGATTGGCATCCAACAAGCCACCTGGAAGGCAAGTAAGACGTGCATGCGATGGGGAACTCTTCAAGATACTGTGATAGCGCACTAGGTGGCATTGATGTGATTTCGGAGTGCTTGTATTGTTTAAGGTAGACAATTGTTCGAAATACAGCATTCTCAATTCAGCTCTGTTCTCTATTGTGGTCTGCATTTTTCAAAGATGACTCATAGGAAACCAGAGAGGTACAGGGTTTTCACCACAAATTTTCTTGCAGCCACACCATCTTCCTGATACAGCACTATTGCAGAGCAGCCAATGGGCATTGAATATGGAGAGCTGCTCTTCCTTTTTAATTTGAAATTCTCTCTCGAGATTTGAGTGCTCACCACAATAGTATCTTGAAAGGGATTGAACTTGTCCAGGTCTGTAGTTCCTGTGCCAGTATCATGTACCAGAGCATGCTCATGGCTATGGATGCTTGTGGTCATCACTGACTATGATGAGTTGCAAGATAATCATGGCAATGCATGCATCTAGTGGTTGTCACTGGCTATGATGAGTTGCAAGATAGTCATGACAATGCATGCATCTAGTGGTTGTCACTGGCTATGATGAGTTGCAAGATAGTCATGACAATGCATGCATCTAGTGGTTGTCACTGGCTACGAGATAGTTGTGACAATGCATGCATCTAGTAGTTGTCACTGGCTATGATGAGTTGCAAGATAGTCATGGCAATGCATGCATCTAGTGGTTGTCACTGGCTATGATGAGTTGCAAGATAGTCATGACAATGCATGCATCAAGTGGTTGTCACTGGCTATGATGAGTTGCAAGATAGTTGTGACAATGCATGCATCTAGTAGTTGTCACTGGCTATGATGAGTTGCAAGATAGTCATGGCAATGCATGCATCTAGTGGTTGTCACTGGATGTGATGAGTTGCAAGATAGTCATGACAATGCATGCATCTAGTGGTTGTCACTGACTATGATGAGTTGCAAGATAGTCATGACAATGCATGCATCATGATCTAGTGGTTGTCATTGGCTATGATGAGTTGCAAGATAATCATGGCAATGCATGCATCTAGTGGTTGTCACTGGCTATGATGAGTTGCAAGATAGTCATGGCAATGCATGCATCTAGTGGTTGTCACTGGCTATGATGAGTTGCAAGATAGTCATGACAATGCATGCATCTAGTGGTTGTCACTGACTATGATGAGTTGCAAGATAGTCATGACAATGCATGCATCATGATCTAGTGGTTGTCACTGGCTATGATGAGTTGCAAGATAGTCATGACAATGCATGCATCATGATCTAGTGGTTGTCACTGACTATGGTGAGTTGCAAGATAGTCATGACAATGCATGCATCTAGTGGTTGTCACTGGCTATGATGAGTTGCAAGATAGTCGTGGCAATGCAAGCATATACTGTTGCAGTTCCTTCACTATTTTGTTGTTGACATTGAGCAACTTAGTCAAGAGAGCCTCTATTGACAAAAGGGACATTTACACTGGCTATATCAATGAACTCTCAGTTGATATAATAGATAATGACTTTCTCAACAATCAACTTAAATTTGTTTCTTGATGTTTCGGTTACATGCTCTAGCCTTTATTAGTAATAAACTGCTGATGAAGGGTAGACCACCTAGTAATAAGCAATTATTACTACCGCTGTCTTGTGCTTGCTTCCACAAACCTTGAGCATGAGTTTGTGGAACCACAAAAGCTGCTCCAAGTCTTTGATTTCTATGGTGGCCTGTTTCTTAATTTTGGTTGCAGGTATTATAGACTTCCATAACCATGTCATTGGATTGACTGGTAATGATGGTTCCTCAAAGAACTGAGGGGCAAGGAACACTGACGTAGTCTCTGCCTCTGAGTTCTGATCTGCACATATTAAGCCATGTGGTTGCCAATTGCCACAGCATTCATCATGTGGTTGCTAGCCTAAGACCACCAACCACATTGCACTCTACCCCAACTATAATTATTACTAATCCTACATGCAAAAATGTTTTGTCCCTACACTAAATAGACCAAGAAAGTATTTAAGCTTAAGCACATGTAATGTGTTCATTAAAGAAAACATTTATAGACTGAGGGTTTAAACCCCCAAAACCCACCCCTGGATCTGCCCCTGTGATCAATTATAGTTACATCATGCCTGCTTTGAAGAGACTACAGTTGGTGTTAGCAAACAAGTACTGTGAGGGAAAGGTGAAAAGTACTTTGAAAAGAGAGTAAAAAGACCGCAAAACCATTAGTAGGGAAACAAATGCACATGAAGCAGCTCCCCATCAGGCTCAGGAGGAGGCAGTCCCGGCAGTGGGTGGAGGTCCAGTTTGTCATTGGGACAGGCCTGCCATTCACTCTGCACTTCTGCGGGGAGCCAGCCAATGGCAGTCACTTCCAGCTCTGGAAGCATCCCGGGGTGTGTGGCCATGTGCTCTTGTGAAGGGAGCATACTGCCCCAGCACCCGGCATTCCGACAATTTTTGCTTTTGCAGAAAAGCAGGCAACTGAGGAGAAATGTTTCAGTCTCTCACATGTCAGAGTGCAGGCCTTCTTAACCATGTGATGAGTTTAGAGATAAGCCTCCTGGTGTGTGTTGATTGGCCTACTTTCCCATTATCTGTGCTTAGGACAGCAAAGCCTTCCAGGCATCAGGAGTGCTGACAAGGGCACAGTTGTGCATTTAGTTATTGCCACCTAGCTGTTTACCGGTGGTTAGAGCTGTGTTTTTAATTGCTGTCATTGCCTGCTTCTGGATAGATCATTGACCAATTTGCGCACAACTTTGGGTGTGAAGTTCTCCTTGATTGCATTCTTCCCAGCTTCGATGGTCAAGTTTTAAGCCTTCTTTTGACTTCGTATCAGTAACTGCCTGGCTCTGGGATTTGTGGAATAGGAGTCTACTCCCATATCTAGCTTGTGTGGGAGTCTTGGACATTTATCAATTTGATTGCCAGAAGGTAAAAATAGAAAAATTATAAAAAATGGTGGCATCTAGCAGAAGGCACCGCTCTCATCTGATGCTCTTCTTGTTCTTCCTCACTCTCCTAAAGACTATCATCTTCTCCCAACTCTAGTTCGTTTTGGAGAGCCATAAAGAAATTAGGTAAAAAATCATCTTGTATTCCATCTCTTACTTACCAAAGATCAAACTTGTGCTTCCCTCGGTCTAAAGCCGAGGTTCCAAAGCACTTCTTCTCCAGCTGTTGTAATAAGTCTTCTCCACCCCTCTGTAATCAGTGGCTACCTATCACACACCATCTCCTCCACCCTTTCCTTGCCCTCCTGAGCTCCTCTGCTCACTGGACGAGATTGTAAGTCTTCTAACCTGCATTCCCTCTGAGAAGTCGACTGGCCCTGATACTATCTCTGCCAGAATGCTTAGATCCCCACAGCTACCTCCATATCAATTCCTCTTTCTCTTATCTTTCATTCCTCCCTCTCTACTGGTGCACTACCCACTGACTGGAAGCATTCCTTTGTAGTTCCTATCCCCAAAACATCTTCACTCTCATCTTTCCACAAGGATTATCATCCCATCTCATTATTATCCCTAATAAGCAAGCTATTAGAATACCACATATTTGACTATTTACACAAGCTTATCACCTTACAAGATGTTTTGTCAAACATTCAGTTCGTATTTCGCCCAGGTCTGTCTACTGAAATAGCATAACTCAACCCTGGTTTGCTTCCCTGGATGCCCACAAGTCTGTCTGTGCAGTCTTTCTAGACATCAATTCAAGCTTTTGACTCTGTGCCACATAGACCACTCTTAAACACTCAGTCCTCACTTAATATTCCTTCTCACCTCCTCTGTTGGCTCACTTCCTACCTTATGGCCTGGTCACAGAGTGTCACTATCTCTGGTGCTCTCTCTTCTTCATGTCACACATACTCTGGAGTACTTCAAGGATTTATTCTTGGTCCGCTTCTCTTTGTTCTTTACATTAACGACATTGCAAAGCTCCCACTCTCAACATCTTCTACACTTACTCTCTATGAAGATGACATCCTCCTCTCCCATCCATTCTCTTCGACGTCTTCCTTAGGTTCAGTGCAATCAGACATTGACATTATATCAGAGATTGGAACTGCAGCACTCATCAAGTTCCTCCTCTGGCTAGAGATTGGAACTGCAGCACTCATCAAGTTCCTCCTCTGACTAGAGATTGGAACTGCAGCAATCATGGCTATCTTCCCATCTCCTAAGAAAATCTAGCACATGATGATCTCGCGATTATTCAGTTTAATTTTCCCAACACTATAGTAGGGGCCTCCTGTATTGGTAGGTTTACTTACTGCCTCCCAAACATTGGAAATTGGCTGAAACTTGCCAGGCCATGCATCTAACGAATTTTTTCCAATTCTGGCCAGGTTTTCAGATACTTTGGGGACCAGTAAGACAGGAATATCATGTCAAGACATTAAAATGGAAATCCTCCATAACACTAGTTACATGATGAACTTTATCGATCTCCTGATCCTCTTCAATTTATGGCTTCTCGAGCATTGGCTAATTTCCTCTCCAATATTTATTTAAGGTGGCCTCATGGCACTTGTGACAGGCTTGGCTGCATGCTTAAAGAATTCACCTTTAAAGCTGCAGCGAGATTATGTATGCTTCTTCCCTTTGTTTTTTGTGAGAAGAAACTTATGCACAGGAGCACTCACATTTTTTACTTGCATGAAAGGCATATGTCCTCTTAGAGATTTAGTGGTTCAATAGAGAGATCATCAGCTATATATAGCTGGACTGCAACCAAGCTTGTATATTGGGGAGTATAGATTGGTTAGATACTTTGTACATTCATGTTTGGGAAGATGTGGCATTCTCTGCATCAGTGAGTTGCTGTAATTGTCCTTTTGTGACAATTGTGCATTTTGTTAGCCAATAATTTGACCTCACAAAAAATACTAGAATTTACCCATTGAAAAGAAATGGGGGGGGGGGGCTTTTGGACACTCCCAATTGAGCATCGACAAAGTCATTGTATCTATTACATTCACTGAGAGTTCATTGAGCTGAGGGTTTATTGGATTGAAAGAAGATAAGGGGGGACTATGCGTCAAAAATTAGAGATTTCTTTTTTTCCCTTCCTTTTCTTCTTCTTCTTGCAAACAATTTTTTTGTCCATGTAACAGATCAAGAAACTACAAAGAGAACACATCCTGCATGATATTTGCCCTAACTTGGTCTATATTTTTCTAATATTTTCCAACAAATCTTGTTTTTTTTGCCGTAAAGTTCATAACTTTTCTACACTTTACTAAACCATGATAATTTTTATATCACTGGATAGCCCTTCTAATTATCTGTCTATTGTATATGCCACAATTTTAAGTACACTAAGTATTAGCAAGGTATGGTGATTTGAAGTGGTGAGGATTGGGATTTTTCCTGGTGTTTTCCAGTCGCCAAAGCGGTGGCCTGCCACACAAAAACCAATACATTTATTGATAATCTGTTCACCTATTGCAGATTAGGGCCTTCCCTATCAGCTGACCAAATCTGGGACTTTGGTCTTGATAATTAGGGCAGTTATGAATTGTACTGCAAGATAGATCAATTATCTTCCGAGAAAATATGTCTGCAGAGACATTGAACACATCATTAGGAACAAAGCATAAGGAAATAGGGAATAAAATGACCTGCATGTACAACAAAAGTTATGGCGATTTATAATACTTTGGTGGTGCTGACGTACAGTCAGTCCTCCCTCCCCACCCCCACACACACACCCCGGGGGACTACACATGAAATTTTATTTTATTTTATGATTATTATATTTTAAGTTCAAACTGTTCTTTCATCTATCTACTTGCTATTTCCAAAGTTTTAGAGACATAGGATGCTTCTTTTCAAAGTTATGGTGGATCTACTTCATCATACATTTCTTTGACATGCACAAACATTCAGCTGTAAAGGAAAATTCTCTAACAATTTTCATCATATTTCAGGGTTTTATCTAGGGGGGGAAGGGGGGGAATCTTACCCCCCTTCAGTGCTGTCTTCCCCCCCTTCAGATAGGCAGTAATGTAAAGAGTAATGTAATGTACTGGAGTGTCTAGTGTCCGTGAATTTGAATATAATTTAAAAAAAGATAATAAACATGGTCACACAATAAGTCTCCTAGTCTTTTTCTGCTTCCATATCTTGATTATTGCCTCAATGTCATCATCTGATAGGGAGTCTGGCCCTTCAATTGCTATTTGCATGCACTTGTCCTGTACAGTCCTTCAGACGGTTTCTGAGATTTGTCTTAAAAAGTGTAAGCGTAGAAAAGCTTCTTTCAACTGTGGCTGTCGTTAGTGGGATAATTTGATAGATTTGAAGAAGTTTTACTATATTAGGAAGCATTAAGCACTGTGTCTCACTGGCAAGTACAGTAGATGTCATGTCTTAAGCATTGCTGCTTTTGGTATGATGAGCAGCCTGGTGTCGAAGATATGTTTTGTTCAGTGTGAGAAGTGGGCTGAAATATTAAAGGGAAATCGTGTGCTGCATCAAACATGAATCAAGGCTCCTTTCAAGGCGTGGAAAGGCTACTGAAAAATTGAAAAGTCTCAAAGTTACCAAAATGCCATTATCATATATTGCCTCTAAAATTTATGCTAACACACTACCACATTGAGCTCATTTTGAGAACATATGTCGGTATTCCCCCCTTCCAAAAAATCCTAGATAAAACCCTGTATTTTTCTTTGTTACATGTAGATATAGGCACAAAAAAACTCAAGAGTCACGAAGTAAAAAAAAACAGATGAAGGAATTGCTAAAACTTGTAAAAGAACATATTTTGTCAGTGCTGACTCAAACATTTCGTTTTCCAAACTTGGAATGCTTATTCCCACAATTAATGGAAATATTTCTTGTGGCGAGAATAACTTTAAAACCGTTTGCTCATTTTTTGGGGCTGTATATGTCATTTGAGAGCTCTTTTAGTACTCTGTGATATCCATGAATCAGATTTTTGTTTACTGCCAAGAGATGGTGGTTAGAAGAGGTGGCCTCTAGTTTTTATCATTTTTTCAGACTCTGTAGTGTGTAACTAATCAACATGACAACATATGGTAACTTTGGTCCATGGTTATCACTGAGACACTCCTTAGCAAGACACACACCAATTATGAGTAAATGACTTCAAATCGTTAGGCAGCTAGGTCTGTCACAAATATCTTGGAGTCACCTCGATGTTTCTGCATGTATCTTCTGAGAAAATTTGTATATAGAGATATTTAACACTTTATAAAAACAAACACAGAATAATAAAGACTTTGGTACCATAAATACTTGTGTAGACAAAAGAGAAAAAAAGTGATGGCAATTAGAAATAGGTACAACTATTTTGTGGTTTTGACGCATAGTCCCCCCTTAATGTAAACGGCAAACATTTACAGGAGACTTTATATATTGATAGAATGAACTCCAAATACAATACAGATTTTTTAAAGAAGCAATATTGTGATATTTGTATTCGTTTAAATAACAAGGTAAGTTAATAAGAGGACCATTAATCATGTAAATGTTTGTCTATTAATAACAGGACCATTAATCATGTAACAGGACCATTAATCATGTAAATGTTTGTCTATTAATAAGTGGACCATTAATCATGTAAATGTTTGTCTATTAATGACAGGACCATTAATCATGTAAATGTTTGTCTATTAATAAGTGGACTATTAATCATGTAAATGTTTTGTCTTTATGGAAAACATTTTTCTTGTTTCTATTTGCTTTTTTTAATGTAAATGTACTTCTCACCTAACTGTACATCACGTGATTGCTTATGGTGTGACATGTTCCAGCTTCACGTGGTCTTACTGAGATTGACGAACTTGATCTTTGTGTTGTAATGATGTAGTGTTGTATAAAGTTGGTTAATACAATTTATACAATGATCTGTTGAGAGACTATTACTATACGATGGATGCATTCCTGAAACCATCGCGACTAGATCTGGACCTACAGCTGCCAAGCAGTGGAAGCATTGGCACAGGACATTTATCAAATGATGTGGTGAGCCTGCCTCAAACAAGTTTAGAACTATGCATCCCACAATGTCTTTGATTATACTGACTATGATGTGGCAATTGAAGCATTTATGCAATGGTATGTCAAAACAATATTTTCCTGCCATCTACTCACCACTACAAGACAGCATCCAGTGAAAACCTCAACGAATTCCTGCAAGAATTTGGGAAGCTTGGCAGAGATTGTAATATTAGGCCTGTAAGTGTGGAGCAATGCCATGAGGAACTGATACGAAACTCATTCATCAACGGAAAAGCTTCTCCACTGATCCGACAATGCCTTCAGGATAAGTAAATGGACTTTAAAACAACTTTTGTCCAGACAAATGCATTGGATCTGGCACAGAAGAACTCTGAACCATATGCATCATACAGCTGCAGCAATAAGTATGCTCCAAACTGAGGAACATGGTGGGGTGGCCACTCATACTGATTCTTTCTTTGCTGATCTACACGCACAAGTCTAGTTTATAAAATCCTCTTACCAAGACTGTTCCTTTTTTCTCTCATGCATATTTACCCATGGGTAGATTTAGCAGATTTTTTTCAAAAAGTCCACTACTTTTCAATTGTGTGATGAGTAGCCTGCATGCTTCCAACTTCCTGAAAACTGATATCATCAAAGCAGTTGAGAAAATGACCTTAGCTCACTTAATTTAGCTCAAGTGGTTGATGAGAACTTAGAAACTGGTGAGGTACTTGTTGTTACTGCACAGATAGAAGAAGCAGATGGTCCAATTTGTTAGGCAATTTTACGTAGCTACTATCAAGAAGATGCTCAAGAAATTTCCCTTTGATGACTCCCTCTTAAAAAGATTAAATCCAGAATCTGTATGTTGATACGATTTCTTTGCTGTGGTTACCCAAGATTCCATAGATAGGTCTGACACTGATTCTACCTACCTGGATAAATTGAGGGAAGAATACTTGGATTTTAATCTATCACCAGCAGATCACCCTTCCATTGACAGTCAGCTGATGATGCAACAGAGATTGCGAGCAGGAAAATTTTATTGGGAAGTTAGCAAGCTGTAAACCTTGGATGGGGAGGTGAGATTTCCTTGCTTAGTTAAATTCATGACATGTCTTATTATAATTCTTGTCTCTTACATTGACACTGAGAGAGGCTTTTCAAACTTCAGAAAGATTCATACTGACCAGAGGCCTAGTTTAAGCGAGGAAACATTTCTTTGAATACAATAAAGTTTAACATCATAAACTGCTGCTATGAGTCAATTTTTACTGACAAACTCCTCACAGAGTGCATGAAACCTAACTCCAAAGACGTCAAAAATGATAACAGTGTCTCATAACCATTTCTTTTTACATTTTGATGATGTCATATTTTATTACATCATAATGAAGTGTGGTCAGGGTGTGTGTCCTGTGTCCCAAAAGCTAGTTTCATAAACTCTTGAATGAACTCTCAGTTGACATAATAACATTATAATAACCTTCTCCTTGAAATTGTATTCTCTCGATATTTTGACTAGATGCTCTAGCTTTCATCAGGAATAATTATTGTAGTCGATACGTCGAGAGAATACAATTTCAAGTTGATTATTGAGAAGGTTATTGTAATATTTTCATAAAGTTAACACATGACTTCTGTGGAGGTGCTATAGGAGAGTTTTCCCAACACAAAATGAACAGTGCTACAACAGATCATTTCTCAAAAGTATGCCTGTCTAAATTTAGGAAACATACAACCGCTGCAGTCTTCTCACCAATATAATTTGCTCAATCATTGCCGCCTGTCCTAGAAGCCTGTCTCAGGCCTCCATGATCACTGTGTGCAGACCAAATGTTTTGGCTCTAATTGACCCTGCAAGCTCAGATAGTTTCATAAATGAATGGGTCTTTGGGAAGCTGAACCTTCTTCTTTGTCTCAGGGTATTTTTAAGGGTCTCACAATGGTAAAGACCCCTATTCCTGGCCACTGTTTTGCAGACATTAATCATGTCTATACAGCCACACACCTTTTGGTGTTCTCAAAAATCTCTGTAGTGAAATAATTATTGGACAAGACTCCAAGAAAGAACACAAGAGAGTTTCTCATTATAAAAACCTGAGTTTGAATACCCAATTAAATATCAGTCTGTGCTCTTTTAGAAGCTTCACTTGCTAAGCCATCATCCTTGCCTAAGCTTCCTGTATCTAAACCAACAGCAACTAAGTCATGACATTTCAGTTACGATAATCAGAATTTACGGTTTCAAATAAGGGCATTATTGAGTCTGCACTTTGCCTTGGTTGGAACATATTTTTGTTGTCAAATATCCCTTAGCAACTCAAGAAAAGGCTTTGTGTCGACTATTCCCTGACAGTAAATCAGTATACATCACTTCATGGGTATCCACTTCCCCAGATAGATGAGATGAGCAACAATGTTGCTAGCTACTGAGTGTTTTCAACATTTGATTTGAAAACTGCTTACAATCAAGGCCCAATAAAAGAATCTGATACAAAGAATAGGCTAATGGAGAGACTTTATAAATTTTATTGCATCCCATTTGATGATGTAGCTGTTTTTCTAAGGGACATGGATAAAATGGTTGAAGATGAAGGGCTCAGAACACTTTACCATATTTGGACAAAACTATGACCAAAATGAGAATGTCCGGAGATTTGTTGATGCCCAGCACAGAAATTTGACCTTAAATCAAAACAGGTCATTAAAATCTGTGACGCCCATTAATATTCTGGGGTATCAATATTCTGGGGTATCAATATTCTAGGGTATCAGTAATGGACCAGATCATGAAAGACTCTGTCCTCTTCAGGAATTTCCTCTTCTCTCCAATAGTCATTCCTTTGCAGGGTTGTGGAAATGTTTGCTTACTACGGAAAATGAATACCAAACTTCTTTGAAATGATATAACCGCTTATGAGTGCAGTACATGTTCCACTAGACAGTCCTTGACAACTTTTGATCTTCTCGGAAGGAGTTTGAGAAGGCAGCGCATCACTACATAGAAAGCTGTCCATTGGTAGAGTGTTATGCAATCTCTGCAATGCTAAATCAAGGCAGGAGACCTGTTGCCTTCATGTCGAGCACACTGCAGAGTAGTTAACTATACTATCCATCTGCAGTGAAGGAGGCTTCAGCAATCATAGAAACAGTACGTAAATGGCACCATTTTCTTGCTGGTCAGCACTTCGTCCTCATAACTGATCAACACTCAGTGACCTTCATGTTGGATAATAGGAAGTGTTCAAAGGTCAAACAACAAGATACAGGACTGGAGACTTGAATTGGCATCATTCTGCTATACTGTGAAGTGTCGACCCGGCAAGGACAATGTGGCACCAGACTTATTTACACGAGCATTCCTAGCTTCAATGTCAATGGCTGACTTGAGTGATATCCACACAGCTTTGTGTCACCAAGGATAACTTGAATGTTGCACTTCATATGGTCTAACAATCTACCATTCTCAACTGAAAATGTGAAGAGAACATGTTCTACATGCAGACTATGTGCAGAACTGGAACCTCGGTTTTATCCTGGAACTCTAATCAAGGCTATACTCATCCCAGGGAACACCTCAGTATTAACTTCAAAGTGCCATTGTCTTCAGCATCCCACAAAGTGTACATGCTCACTATTGTTACAAGTATTCATGTTTTCCATTTGCATTTGCTGTCCGACAATGAATTCATCGATGTCATGTCTTGATCAGATATATTTTGGTGGCAGGACTAATTCACACTGGGGAATACTATCAAGACTATGCCTAATCACCCCATAGGAAATGGCCAGGCCAGGTTTGAAAGGTACAATGGAATCATTTGGAAGGTTGTCCATCTTGCACTGAAGTCATTGGATCTGTCAAATTCACAGTGGGAACTCCTACTACCAGATGTATTGCATTCAATCTAGTCACTCCTCTCTACATCCACAAACACCACACCCCATGAGTGGTTCTTTGGGTTTCAACAGCATTCATCCTATGTGGTCCTCTATGCTATTTTGCCCAGGGCCAGTCTGCTCTGCCAACATTAGGACCAACAAGATCACTTGTGGACCAAGTTTATCTGAAGGAGGCCAACCCACCTATGCTGATGTGCATCACACCAATGGTCAGAATCAATTATTTCCCTTCAAGACTTGGCTCCTTCTCCAGGCAACCCAGTAGGTGCCGCATGTACTTAGTCACTGCCGCCAGCCTTAGATGTTTCTACAATAGATGGGTAACTACTGTTCTAAATGAGACCAACACTCCCCTTGAAATCACTGAGACCACTATTCTACCAACTGCTATGCCTGAATCTAATTCAAGCTCAGCACTTCGACATTCTACCTGCAGAGTGAAGCTGTCCTTATGCTTGGGCTGTCCCCCTAAGAAGGATTAGTGATAATTTCTCTCTAGAGGGGAAGAATGATGGCTTGTAAACTTTTTAGGTAAATATACTTCACACTTAACTGTACCACATGATTACTTATAATGTGTTACTTGACTTCACGTGGTCTTGCTGATTGATCTTTGTTGTAGTGTTAGTACTGTTACGTTGTAGTGATGCTGATAGTTGTATAAAGGCTATTGGTTACTACAACATACATGCCTATATACATATAGACACATGCATCATAAGTGGCTATCAGGTTTGGTTCAAGTTATGTTTTAGTTACTTAAGAAATGGGTTTATCATTTTGATGGTAGATGCAATGCAGTGGATAGTTTGGAGTCTTCAGTAAAATTATGATGAATAGACATTGTACATAAGTTTTTTTGGGGGGACAGTGTATAATTATATATATATATAGACATGAGAAATGAAATATAACTTTACTGGATTGACTATTTGGTAATAAAAAAAAAGAAAACAAGTATTTACCAATGCAGGTAAACATTTCAGGATCCTTTATATGAAGTACCAATATAACACTGATTTAGAAGCATATTGGTCTCATCATAAAGAGTCTTGTAATTGTTTGTTGTCTACTTTGACAAAGTGTTCCGTTGTCTGCATTGGTAAAAGGTCTGCATTAGTAAAGGGTCTCCAGTAAGTGGTTGTTTCCAGTAAGTGTTTGTTGTCTACATTGGTAAAGGGTCTCCTGTAAGTGTTTGTTGTCTACATTGGTAAAGGGTCTCCTGTAAGTGTTTGTTGTCTACATTGGTAAAGAGTCTCCTGTGTTTGTTGTCTACATTGGTAAAGGGTCTCCTGTAAGTGTTTGTTGTCTACATTGGTAAAGGGTCTCCTGTAAGTGTTTGTTGTCTGCATTGGTAAAGGGTATCCTGTAAGTGTTTGTTGTCTGCATTGGTAAAGGGTCTCCTGTAAGTGTTGTTGTCTACATTGGTAAAATGTCTCCTGTAAGTGTTTGTTGTCTGCATTGGTAAAGGGTCTCCTGTAAGTGTTTGTTGTCTGCATTGGTAAAGGGTCTCCTGTAAGTGTTTGTTGTCTACATTGGTCAAGGGTCTCCTGTATGTGTTTGTTGTCTGCATTGGTAAAGGGTCTCCAGTAAGTGTTTGTTGTCTACATTGGTAAAGGGTCTCCAGTAAGTGTTTGTTGTCTACATTGGTAAAGGGTCTCCAGTAAGTGTTTGTTGTCTACATTGGTAAAGAGTCTCCTTTAAGTGTTTGTTGTCTACATTGGTAAAGGGTCTCCTGTAAGTGTTTGTTGTCTACATTGGTCAAGGGTCTCCTGTAAGTGTTTGTTGTCTACATTTGTAAAGGGTCTCCTGTAAGTGTTTGTTGTCTACATTGGTAAAGGGTCTCCTGTAAGTGTTTGTTGTCTGCATTGGTAAAGGGTCTCCTGTAAGTGTTGTTGTCTACATTGGTAAAAGGTCTCCTGTAAGTGTTTGTTGTCTGCATTGGTAAAGGGTCTCCTGTAAGTGTTTGTTGTCTGCATTGGTAAAGGGTCTCCTGTAAGTGTTTGTTGTCTACATTGGTCAAGGGTCTCCTGTATGTGTTTGTTGTCTGCATTGGTAAAGGGTCTCCAGTAAGTGTTTGTTGTCTACATTGGTAAAGGGTCTCCTGTAAGTGTTTGTTGTCTACATTGGTAAAGGGTCTCCAGTAAGTGTTTGTTGTCTACATTGGTAAAGGGTCTCCAGTAAGTGTTTGTTGTCTACATTGGTAAAGAGTCTCCTGTAAGTGTTTGTTGTCTACATTGGTAAAGGGTCTCCTGTAAGTGTTTGTTGTCTACATTGGTAAAGGGTCTCCTGTAAGTGTTTGTTGTCTACATTGGTAAAGGGTCTCCTGTAAGTGTTTGTTGTCTACATTGGTAAAGAGTCTCCTGTGTTTGTTGTCTACATTGGTAAAGGGTCTCCTGTAAGTGTTTGTTATCTACATTGGTAAAGGGTCTCCTGTAAGTGTCTGTTGTCTACATTGGTAAAGGGTCTCCAGTAAGTGTTTGTTGTCTACATTGGTAAAGGGTCTCCAGTAAGTGTTTGTTGTCCACATTGGTAAAGGGTCTCCTGTAAGTGTTTGTTGTCTGCATTGGTAAAGGGTCTCCTGTAAGTGTTTGTTGTCTGCATTGGTACAGGGTCTCCAGTAAGTGTTTGTTGTCTACATTGGTAAAGGGTCTCCAGTAAGTGTTTGTTGTCTACATTGGTAAAGGGTCTCCAGTAAGTGTTTGTTGTCTACATTGGTAAAGAGTCTCCTGTAAGTGTTTGTTGTCTGCATTGGTAAAGGGTCTCCTGTAAGTGTTTGTTGTCTACATTGGTCAAGGGTCTCCTGTAAGTGTTTGTTGTCTGCATTGGTAAAGGGTCTCCAGTAAGTGTTTGTTGTCTACATTGGTAAAGGGTCTCCGGTAAGTGGTTGTTTCCAGTAAATGTTTGTTGTCTACATTGGTTTGTTGTCTACATTGGTAAAGGATCTCCTGTAAGTGTTTGTTGTCTGCATTGGTAAAGGGTCTCCTGTAAGTTTTGTTGTCTACATTGGTAAAGGGTCTCCTGTAAGTGTTTGTTATCTACATTGGTAAAGGGTCTCCTGTAAGTGTTTGTTATCGACATGTAAATTCTCGTTTCATTTCCTTTTTACTACTCAATTCAATTGTTTATTTCTTGTTTCTATTTGATGGTCAAGCAGCCTCCCACAAGATGTTACTCGGTGTAACACCAGAACCTGTACCACGTTTATTGACACACACGCCTATGCATTCATGTATTACGCATAGAAACATGTTACATAGTCACTTCATGGTAGGAAAACTGCAGCTGCTCCCAGTATTGCATGTGTACAGACAGGTTGATGATGTCTATGAATCTATAATGATCTTCAGGTGTTTGGCTAAGTAGAGAAATAGATTTAGTACTGAATTGAGAAATCGGGTTAGTTTTTAAATGAATGATGAATGGGCATATTCCACACACAAAAACTAGTCCTTCTGCATACACAAGTTTGTGTGGGACGGGGAGGGGGGCAGCTGCAAACAGAAGTATTTAGATCTGCTGGCCTGTCTATTCAGCAAAGAGCCGTACTAATTCTCTTGAAATAATCTGAAAACAAGTCAATATTGAAATGCATGGGGCACACCACCCACCCAATTAAAGATAATGATATTCGTATTTTATGGTCATGGTGTGAGCACTAAAAGCTGACCACACTATTTATCAACAATAATTTATCAGGTAGCTAGAGACTTTAGTTAACTGGGCATATATAGATGTTAAACTGAAACTAATTTTTCCATTTTCTCCCGACTCTTTGTCTGGTTCTTCACAGGACTCGCCGCCCGTAGATTCATCGGTTCTCCCTGAAATAGTATCTTCCAGGAACCTCTGCACCCACACTGGAAGTTGATCAGGTCCAGGTTTCCTACTCTCAATCCTGGTGATGATGTGGCACCAGAATTGGGCTTGTGTGCTTGTTTCATACCTCCAATTCTCGACTTTGTCGGGGCATTGGCACACACCTTCAGATGCGAAGAGCTGAGCAAGAGCATCCATCTTCATGTAGAATGTGTATAGCTTCTTCCCCTCAAAATCGACTCCCAGCTCCATATGATAGCTCAGCTGGAAGAGCTTCTGGTCATATGTATATGGCACCTTGGTCTGGCTTAAGGAAATCGTGCTTCTTCAACCGTGCAATGGTCCACCTTCTTGAACAGCATCCCATCATGCTGAAAGTATCTGCTCTGCTCTCAATCAGACTATATGTGGGGACTCATTGCAACTGCATCTTCACACACCGAAATATTCCCCTTGTCACTGACTTACAATGCACGAGCATTAGCTTCATTCTCTGATGAGGACAACAGGAACTTCTCAGCTTCCCGTGTCAAGGCTGAGGTGGGTCAGAACGTCTCCTTCGACTTGTTTTGGATGAGTGTGTTGGCCTTCCTTTGGTCTCCATCTTGGGAGCTTTTGCACTCACGAGCTATGTGAACACTTTGACTACACTAGTAACACCTTCTAGGCTAAAACTCACTCCCTCCTTGCCGCTGTCCAGTTGTCGGGTTCCTCTTGTTGAGACCCTTCTAAGTAGCTTCTCCTTGTCCTGGTGACTTGCATTTGAGTGTTGGTCGATCTTTGAAGGTGCACCTGATGAAGAGGTAGGTTGTCATACTGCTGCTGCTGTTTGAGAACTACAGGTCTCCTCTTCCCCCTTGGCTACAGTATCCAGTGCCTTGTCCTGGCAAGCTGACACAGCTGGGGTTCAAATTAGCTCATACCTCAAACCTAGGTGCATTCTGGTATAACAGTTACTTCTGCTCCAGTGTCAATGCAGAATTCTATAGATTGGTCATTCAGTTTCAGGTTAACTACCCAGGGGTGGTCCTCTACTGCTCCAAGGAAGGATTCTCCTTCTTCATCTGAGTTAGGTACTTCATCTTGTCTTACTCCCTTGACATTTGCTAATAACCTGCAAACTGCCCTAAAATGGCCTTTCTTCATGCAGTTCCACAAGTGACATCCCTGGCCGGGCACTTCTGTCGCTCATGGGAAGGCACCTTGCCACACCAGAAATGTTGTTTTCCTGGCTGGACTTGAGAAAGTCATTGGTCGTCTCTACCCTTGTGTATTGGAATTGAGTTGTCAATTCTGATCAACGATAGCTGCTTCTTAATGGCTTCTGCCTGGCATACTTTCTAAACTGCCCATCTAGGGTCAGGGCTGCATCAGCATAAGTCTTAGAGAGGGTGGCATCTTGCAGGCCCACCACAATGCGATCCCTGGTCATTTCGTTATGCAGGATCTCATACTCACAATGTTTGGTCAAAGCATGCAAGTCTGTGATGAAGGCTACATTTTCACCCTATATATACACTCATATTGAATTTTGCTTGCTCAAATATAGTATTCCGTCTTTTTACGAAGTGGGTCTCAAACCTGGCTCTGACTGTATCGTACTTCTTCTTGTCCTCATCAGACAATGAAAATGACCAGAGAATGTCATCTGCCTTGTTGCCCCGAGTGTAAATTAGTATGTTTACTTGTACGTCTTCCGGCAGCAGTTCTGAACCTCTCGAATCTCCTGACTCATTTGGGCCCTTCTTGGGGGTGACGGAAGATGAACTGTTCGGAAGCAGTCACTTGGTAGATTGCTGCCATGTGGTCTAGATTTTCCTTGCTTACTTCTGACAAAAGGCTTAGATCCCACCACTGCCACCATGTACAGTTAGTGATTGCTAGCTCCTGAGGGCTACCCAACAGATAGTCCAAGAGAGTGAGTTACAGATCAACATGAGTCACTTTAGTCAGTCACAACTGAGCGTGCCCAGTCCACAAAACATTACATAATGCATGAATCATATGATAACAGTTATTGTTATGTGGTATAACAAGAATACTAGTCAGAGAAAGTATTACACCACTGGCTGGAACACCTTCAACAAGCAGGGATGTGGCCCCTCGTGCTAGGTGTGACACTGCACCTTCCACATATGAGTGGGCATAGTAATTTGAGCTGTGACATCTGGTGCTTTCCTGGTTGGAGGGCTGCTTCCCCTCCCGGATATGCATCGTCATAGTGTGGCCAATTCATCCTCTCTCGCCATCATCTTAGCATCTTGGTCTGCCAGGCGTTGGCAGTGCAGGGACCACTTGAGGTTCTTGCATTCCTTATCTGCTGCCAAATTCTGTTGAAGCTCTTCAACTTCAGCAGCCAATCACCCATCTTGGATTTTTTAAGCTCCTGTAATCCTCAATCTTCTGCGAATGTTCCCTTAATAGAGACTTCACTGATCAAGTTTCTCTAAGTCTCATGCAGTAGCCACTCTGCCTGAATGGCATCTCGGTTCTCCTGTACTGATGCAAGATCGCCTTGCACCTGCTGCTCAGAATATCCATACTCTGGCTCTGAGTGCAGAAACTCTCCTTATGCTTCTGAATCAGCAAGAGCCAGGACTCGTTCCTTCTTTAGTTTCTCTTTCAACACCACCACCATGTTCCCAATCCCTCGACTACCATCTGTCATGATCTGTGCTTCACGCATTGTCTCAGCTGATCAGTAGACCCGCTCTTGGCAAACACAATGCATATTAGCCAACGCTCGCAAGCTGGAAGAAAGTATAATCTCATGGGAGGAGCCATGGGCGTGGCCTGCATCGATGCCCCAGCTCACATGCTCTCTCTGAATCACACATTACCCCAATAAGTGTATCTCTAGACTTCTCTTCACTATCAGCTAACTAGAATAGGCGCCGTACGCTCCTAACCATCACGAGCTTAATGTCGATACAAGTGACCGTGATTGGAGCGCTCTAG
Organism: Cladorhizidae sp. MBARI D1340-BT2; assembly: GCA_028752905.1. Taxonomy (NCBI): domain Eukaryota; kingdom Metazoa; phylum Porifera; class Demospongiae; order Poecilosclerida; family Cladorhizidae; species Cladorhizidae sp. MBARI D1340-BT2. The sequence continues at coordinate 2,068,595 of JAQNBH010000014.1, forward strand.
CTACTTCACTATGCACCTTGGTTTTTGTGGCCCTCTGTCAGCAGGACCACTGTAACGGATGTGTGAAAGGGACTCAAAACACTTATAATCATACAACCACATAATCATACAGCCACATAGTGCAGACAATCAAGCACATCATAGTCACTCACACTATAATATATCCAAAGTTTAAGGTTCGTCACACAACTAATTCCAGATGAAGGCTAAAGTGAAACATTGTGAGTCAAGCCATCTGTTGACATTGAAGCAAAACAAGTCTTTGCTGGACTTATCATATAAACTTATCATATAAACCCTAGGCAACAATCCAAAATACTACATGTAAGCTATAGGCAACAATCCGCCAATGGTTACAGCAGGTTTATTCAGCTGTTATATATTGGGGGGAGGGATGATAAAGCACTTACTAAAACTTCCAGCAACCTCCCCCCCTCAAAGTTTATATTTCTTCAGCTAAAACTCACTTTGGCAGCTTAGATCATTAACCATTGTCTCAATCTGGGCCAACTGTCCTTTTTGAAAGATGGCTCCAACACCTGCTGCCATTGTTGGAGGGTTCAAGTTAGTCTTATGCAGCTCCTCTAGACCTACTACTTACACATGATCTCAATGGCTGTAATGTGGCTCTGAACCAGGTTAGCTGCACCTGGAGGCATCACTCAGTCTTGTCTCACCTTCTTCCCCAAAGACACGAATATGCAGACATTGAAGTGAGAAGGCCTGAGAACTATCTACCTGCCTGGATATGTTTCTCTTCCCTGCAACCTGATCTCATCATCATTGACCAGGGCAAGTTTGGTATCTGACTGTCCCAAATAACTCTCTTTTGGGACTGGAGAATGTCAAGAAAACAGAACACAGAAGAGCCTCGCCATCTTTTTTTCGGATATGGAATCCACGGGACTGTTACCCATTGAAAATATATACATTTGGGCCTTTTCACAACAGATACCCTAATCCACATCATTCCTCCCCACCCATTCTTGTGAAGGCCTCTCGAAATATGTATGCTCTCAGCAAATATTCGCTGCTCACACCTATATAGATCCTTGCCATTTTATTCTCCTGGCTGACACTGTCCTTTGTCTTTTTCTCGCCCCGTGCCCTTGCCATGTCTGGCCCTGCATGTGCATTGATGCATGCACATGTTCAAGGCACTGTCATGCTATATATGTGTATTCACTTAAAGGGGGAATAATGTCAAAAAAATGGGTTATATGGTTAACAGAAACATGCGCCGGATTGCTACATCGTACACTAGCTAGATAGCTACAGCACTTTCAGTTACCCTAATACTGCAGCTCTGATTAAAACATGAAGGCCCTCAGTGACACACTTGGCAACCTCACTAGAGTTATGATACTCAGCAGCTGCCTGAAGTTGAAGTATATACTGCTCAGATGATCCCAGAATGAACCGTTACTTGAAGCATTTTACACATGACCTTTTGACCTCCTCATGAGCTCATTGTAAACAATTGTGTTTTGTCATGATTTATTTTCTCAGATCTTAATTAAAATACCACAGAGCTACATGAAATGTTTATGCTACCCCTCGTGCAGAGAGGAGAATCTGGCACTACATGTAGAAGAAGTGAAAGATGAATTCGTAGAGAAAACCCAAATACAAACCAGCACTACAGGGAACATACACTAAGGCCAGCAACATCAGGATACTGCAGGGAACATACACTAGGGCCAGCAACATCAGGTAACACTAGGGCCAGCAACATCAGGATACTGCAGGGAACATACACTAGGGCCAGCAACATCAGGTAACACTAGGGCCAGCAACATCAGGATACTGCAGGGAACATACACTAGGGCCAGCAACATCAGGATACTGCAGGGAACATACACTAGGGCCAGCAACAACAGGATACTGCAGGAACATATATACACTAGGGCCAGCAACATCAGGATACTGCAGGAACATAAGCTAGGGCCGGCAACATCAGGATACTGCAGGAACATACACTAAGGCCAGCAACAACAGGATACTGCATGTAGCATAGACTAGGGCCGGCAACATCAGGATACTGCAGGTAGCATACACTAGGGCCGGCAACATCAGGATACTGCAGGTAGCATACAATAGGGCCAGCAACATCAGGATACTGCATGTAGCATACACTAGGGCCGGCAACATCAGGATACTGCAGGTAGCATACACTAGGGCCAGCAACATCAGGATACTGCATGTAGCATACACTAGGGCCGGCAACATCAGGATACTGCAGGTAGCATACACTAGGGCCAGCAACATCAGGATACTGCATGTAGCATACACTAGGGCCGGCAACATCAGGATACTGCAGGTAGCATACACTAGGGCCAGCAACATCAGGATACTGCATGTAGCATACACTAGGGCCGGCAACATCAGGATACTGCAGGTAGCATACACTAGGGCCAGCAACATCAGGATACTGCAGGTAGCATACACTAGGGGCCAGCAACATCAGGATACTGCATGTAGCATACACTAGGGCCAGCAACATCAGGATACTGCATGTAGCATACACTAGGGCCAGCAACATCAGGATACTGCATGTAGCATACACTAAGGCCAGCAACATCAGGATACTGCATGGAACATACACTAGGGCCGGCAACATCAGGATACTGCATGTAGCATACACTAGGGCCAGCAACATCAGGATACTGCAGGTAGCATACACTAGGGCCAGCAACATCAGGATACTGCATGTAGCATACACTAAGGCCAGCAACATCAGGATACTGCATGGAACATACACTAGGGCCGGCAACATCAGGATACTGCAGGTAGCATACACTAGGGCCAGCAACATCAGGATACTGCATGTAGCATACACTAAGGCCAGCAACATCAGGATACTGCAGGTAGCATACACTAGGGCCAGCAACATCAGGATACTGCATGTAGCATACACTAGGGCCGGCAACATCAGGATACTGCAGGTAGCATACACTAGGGCCAGCAACCTCAGGATACTGCATGTAGCATACACTAGGGCCGGCAACATCAGGATACTGCAGGTAGCATACACTAGGGCCAGCAACATCAGGATACTGCAGGTAGCATACACTAGGGGCCAGCAACATCAGGATACTGCATGTAGCATACACTAGGGCCAGCAACATCAGGATACTGCATGTAGCATACACTAGGGCCAGCAACATCAGGATACTGCATGTAGCATACACTAAGGCCAGCAACATCAGGATACTGCATGGAACATACACTAGGGCCGGCAACATCAGGATACTGCATGTAGCATACACTAGGGCCAGCAACATCAGGATACTGCAGGTAGCATACACTAGGGCCAGCAACATCAGGATACTGCATGTAGCATACACTAAGGCCAGCAACATCAGGATACTGCATGGAACATACACTAGGGCCGGCAACATCAGGATACTGCAGGTAGCATACACTAGGGCCAGCAACATCAGGATACTGCATGTAGCATACACTAAGGCCAGCAACATCAGGATACTGCAGGTAGCATACACTAGGGCCAGCAACATCAGGATACTGCATGTAGCTTACATTAAGGCCAGTGTTAACTTCACTTTGTTTGTGCACCAGTGTTCACAAGTTCTATTCGACATGCAGGGGCCTTGGGGGAACACCTCATAGCTGCTATTGCATGGAGCTAATCTACTACATGAAGTATTGTAATGATACTCTTGAAGTAATATTCACACAAACTCTCAAGCCAATCGACCACCATGGTGCATGATGGTGAGACTGCTTACATAGTCATCAAACAGTTGCTACAAGTCCAGGAGTAGGAAACTCTGTGATAGTCCTTAGAGTGGTACAATTGGTAAGGTCAAAGAGAGGTCACTTGATTTATTAGCAATGGGAACCTGAGAGAGAACACATTATTCATAGCTAGCTTCACAAGTAAAGGAGACGACTGCAAGTGAAGCCGCATTGCTGGCAGATAGTAATTTAATTAATCACATTCCAATCATACCTGCCCCTTAAAATCAACAACTAATCACATGATTGAGGATTCACCACAAAATTTGAAACTTTCCACTGATTACATCGTATAGAAGACCCCGCAACTTTTGGAGACACTGACTCGGTCAGAACAGTTCTATTTTGAGAGGACGGCTACAGCCATCAAGGCGCTCTGGCATGCAATATAGCCATTGTGAGACATACTAATGCCAGGAGAACCGTCAGCTCTCAAACACATGCGTGCCTCCGCCCGTTAAAGATCCTCTTCCTTGAATGATTAACAACCATATGACAGGTTTATAAATACAGTTATTAACAGTCATGTGACTGGCTTATAAATACAGTCATTAACAGTCATGTGACAGGCTTATAAATACAGTTATTATTAAATGACATATGTAGTTCTATGTCACAATCATGCCTCTGGATCCTCAAGTCAGTTCCTGTGGGTGTGACTAATCCTTCTCCTTCGGCTCTACCTTATGCACTTGAAATAACTGTATGGCAGTGTCGTACCAGATAGGAGGGTCAAAGTTCCTACGCAAAACATAGAAATATACGCTCAAAGGTTTTATTATCATTATGTGTGGTCAATTGATAAATAGCTAATCTAATCAAGCAGGAGCATTGGCGAGGGGGGCATTGGCGAGGGGGGAACAAAAATGAGTCAGAGTAGTTGTTGACACACCCACAATCAGGAGTGTCACTAGTGCAAAATGTTCTATAAGCCATTCCTGGGGTTAGGTGGACGTTAACATCAAGGGTGGGGTGCTGGCCTCAGGGGTGGGTGTTAATCAAGGGTGGGCTGCTGGCCTCGGGGGTGGGGTGATGGCCTCAGGGGTGGGTGTTAATCAAGGGTGGGCTGCTGGCCTCGGGGGTGGGGTGATGGCCTCAGGGGTGGGTGTTAATCAAGGGTGGGCTGCTGGCCTCGGGGGTGGGGTGCTGGCCTGTGTGTTGGTTGTACTCATCATGTGCTGATGACAATGTCGACCAAAAGATGGAGGGAGAGAGGGAGTGAATAGCAACAGCTAGGGACAGTGACAAATGCCACCTCATATCAGCGTGTGTGTACCTGACATATTACACCACATGTGTGTGTGTACCCACTTATATATGAAACCCCATATGTATATGTGCGTGTTCCCAACATATATGACATCCCATATGTATGTGTTTGTACCCAACATATATGACACCCCATGTGTGTGTACCCAACATATATGACACCCCATATGTATGTGTGTACCCAACATATATGACACCCCATGTGTGTGTACCAAACATATGACACCCCATAAGTATGTGTATACCCAACATATATGACATCCCATATGTATGTGTTTGTACCCAACATATATGACACCCCATATGTATGTCTGTGTACCTGACATATGACACCACATGTGTGTGTACCCAACATATATGACACCCCATGTGTGTGTACCCAACATATATGACACCCCATATGTATGTGTACCAAACATATATGAACCCCCATATGTATGTGTGCGTGTTCCCAACATATATGACACCCCATATGTATGTGTGTACCCAACATATGACACCCCATGTGTGTGTACCAAACATATATGACACACCATGTATGTGTGTACCCAACATATATGACATCCCATATGTATGTGTTTGTACCCAACATATATGACACCCCAAATGTATGTCTGTGTACCTAACATACGACACCCCATGTGTGTGTACCAAACATATATGACACCCCATATGTATGTGTGTACCCAACATATATGAAACCCCATACAGTAGCGGCCAAAAATAACTTTTACGTTGCATTTTGGTACAACGTAACATTTTGGTACAACGTATGCACTACGTTTTGAGAGCAAGCGTTGCGTGTGCGTTCCTTACTGTTTTTCCAATCATACTTCTAAAACGTAGGTGCGTTGTGCAGCTGGAACGCATGCGTTCATAGTATAAACGTCCACGTGATATGTTTCGTCGCTCGCTCGAGTAGCTTACAGCTCTCTTTCTCGCGCTGTGGTGTATCGGCCTACAAGAAGCAAAAGCAAAGAATTCTGAACCTTAGCCTAAGCTTTGAAGCACCCAAGATATTGATGGGACGACCTGAGCTTCCTGAAACATTACCTGCGATCACACACGACCTTTTGTTCAAGGAGCAAATTGGGCCAGAGGCTCAAGTGGCAGGTTAAGTTTTTGTGCCATGCCATGAATTATAGAAAACTGGTAGCTTACATTACAAGGAATATATGAAGTCAGGAACCTGAAATGCCTTTATGTGCAGAGCATTACAAAAACCATACTATATTACATTGACAACATGGCCTACTAACTACAGTCGAGGCTTTCTTCAAAGCAATGAGTGCCGGCTTTGGTGTAGGACAAACATCGAGTGGTTGTACATTGCTGCATGGCAATTCATATTGCCATCTATTCTGAGGCAAACAAGGCAAACAAAGTAATGATTTGGCTTATGGGTACTTAACTTATCTGAGACGACACGGGCGATGTATAAGCATGGAGCTCAAGTAACCAGGTATTTTTTTTGAAAACACCGTATTTTGTCTCCCACACTCCAGGTCAAGAGATCGGGAGTGGCACAGCAAGTGCATTTGAGAATATCATCTGGTTTGACAAGTGTACTGTGAAGCTTCTGCTACCCAGAAGATTTGTTGAGGCGATTCTTCGCATCATCAAACTAAATAGCAGTGCTACTATTGATAATGTGTATTTCAATTTATGCAACATCTTTGTGTGTGGTTTGGTGCAGTAGTTGTTATCTGACAATATTGACAAGGTAAGTAAAGGTCCTGTTATGTAGGTGTAAAGCTAGTTGTTGGTTTATATCCTCTGGGCCAGTTTGACATCTCCATCCTCGGACTGGATACCTGCATTTACAAACCACAGACATCCAACATCTAAAGTGCTATTAGTCACAACAGTTGCTGACTAGCTTCTCCCTTTTGGAGCCACCCCTAAAAAACACACAAAAAAAACAGGCTACATCATCATATAATGGCAACAGTTCTCATGCAGCAAAAATATCGCACAGTAACTTGCATTAAGACATACACACCACTTAGCGAGCCACTGCTCACATAATCCAAGCTTGTTACATTTGACAAACAGGTGGAGGTCTTCAAGACCATTTTGTGTGCAACAACTATACATGTATGTTCTGATCAAGCACTAGTGAAAATAGAGCTACTTAGATTGTCAACCAGATGATTACTAAGATGCCCTGACAAAGACCTGTCAACCAGATGATTACTAAGATGCCCTGACAAAGTATTTGGTTGGAAATGTTGGCAAAAAGCAAAAGAATTAGCACTGAAGTAGCTAGCAACAACAAATCTAAGCTACACTGGAATACTAGCAAGTAAAATTTATTCAGAGAAAGGGACTAGCTGAGCTAGCAAGACAAAAAATTGAAAAAGTACCTCAACACATCAAGAGCAAGCACTTACTTCTTTTGGGAATAGTATCCTCAGATATTTTCTGATCGATTTGACAGAGCTTACCTAAACTAGCCCGCTGCTGCAATGTTACCTAAATAGAATTTAACCTCCGAATGCGCACGTATTCCTCTATGTCACGTGTCAGATCGAGGTAAAAATAAACAACGATGCGTTCCAACGTTCGTGCGTACCGTTCGCCGTGCGTTCTTAAATGGTAGCTCGTGCGTTGCTTTTTAAACGCTCGAGACGTTGTACAGAAACACAACGTAAAGTTATTTTTGACCGCTACTGTATGTATGTATGTGTGTACCCAACATATATGACACCCCATATGTACGTGTGTGTGTACCCAACATATATGACACCCCATATGTATGTGTGTGTACCCAACATATATGACACCCCATATGTATGTGTGTTCCCAACATATATGACACCCCATATGCGTGGGTGTACCTGACATATATGACACCCCATATGTATGTGTGGGCGTACCTGACATATGACACCCCATATGTATGCGTGGGTGTACCTGATATATGACACCCCATATGTATGTGCGTGTACCCAACATATATGACACCCCATATGTATTGCATGGGTGTACCTGACATATGCCACCCCATATGTATGCGTGGGTGTACCTGACATATATGACACCCCATATGTAGGTGTGGGTGTACCTGGCATATATGGCACCCCATATGTATGTGTGGGCGTACCTGACATATATGACACCCCATATGTATGTGTGGGCGTACCTGACATATATGACACCCCATATGTAGGTGTGGAACCACAGCTCTGTGGCTGCGCTGGCCTGGTACTTGCGGATGATGATGGGGTGAGGCACAGGAAGGAGCCCCACCAGCGTCCCGTTCTTCAGATAGGCCAAGACTTCGTGCTCGCTCTTAACATCACTAACACAACACAGTCAACATTAAGTAAATAGACCACACATGATATAGCTCAAAGTAACTTCAAACATTATTGAGTACTCCAAGTGGAACAGTCCAGCATGTGCATCTTGAAGCACTAAATAGACCACACATGATATAGCTCAAAGTAACTTCAAACATTATTGAGTACTCCAAGTGGAACAGTCCAGCATGGGCATCTTGAAGCACTATTAAGGTCAGAGGGTACCCGAGCATGTGCATCTTGAAGCACTATTAAGGTCAGAGGGTACCCGAGCATGTGCATCTTGAAGCACTATTAAGGTCAGAGGGTACCCGAGCATGTGCATCTTGAAGCACTATTAAGGTCAGAGGGTACCCGAGCATGTGCATCTTGAAGCACTATTAAGGTCAGAGGGTACCCGAGCATGTGCATCTTGAAGCACTATTAAGATCAGAGGGTACCCGAGCATGTGCATCTTGAAGCACTATTAAGGTCAGAGGGTACCCGAGCATGTGCATCTTGAAGCACTATTAAGGTCAGAGGGTACCCGAGCATGTGCATCTTGAAGCACTATTAAGGTCAGAGGGTACCCGAGCATGTGCATCTTGAAGCACTATTAAGATCAGAGGGTACCCGAGCATGTGCATCTTGAGGCACTATTAAGGTCAGAGGGTACCCGAGCATGTGCATCTTGAAGCACTATTAAGGTCAGAGGGTACCCGAGCATGTGCATCTTGAAGCACTATTAAGGTCAGAGGGTACCCGAGCATGTGCATCTTGAGGCACTATTAAGGTCAGAGGGTACCCGAGCATGTGCATCTTGAAGCACTATTAAGGTCAGAGGGTACCCGAGCATGTGCATCTTGAAGCACTATTAAGGTCAGAGGGTACCCGAGCATGTGCATCTTGAGGCACTATTAAGGTCAGAGGGTACCCGAGCATGTGCATCTTGAAGCACTATTAAGGTCAGAGGGTACTAGAGCATGTGCATCTTGAAGCACTATTAAGGTCAGAGGGTACCCGAGCATGTGCATCTTGAAGCACTATTAAGGTCAAAGGGTACCCGAGCATGTGCATCTTGAGGCACTATTAAGGTCAGAGGGTACCCGAGCATGTGCATCTTGAAGCACTATTAAGGTCAGAGGGTACCCGAGCATGTGCATCTTGAGGCACTATTAAGGTCAGAGGGTTCCCGAGCATGTGCATCTTGAAGCACTATTAAGGTCAGAGGGTACCCGAGCATGTGCATCTTGAAGCACTATTAAGGTCAGAGGGTACCCGAGCATGTGCATCTTGAAGCACTATTAAGGTCAGAGGGTACCCGAGCATGTGCATCTTGAAGCACTATTAAGGTCAGAGGGTACCCGAGCATGTGCATCTTGAGGCACTATTAAGGTCAGAGGGTACCCGAGCATGTGCATCTTGAAGCACTATTAAGGTCAGAGGGTACCCGAGCATGTGCATCTTGAAGCACTATTAAGGTCAGAGGGTACCCGAGCATGTGCATCTTGAAGCACTATTAAGGTCAGAGGGTACCCGAGCATGTGCATCTTGAAGCACTATTAAGGTCAAAGGGTACCCGAGCATGTGCATCTTGAGGCACTATTAAGGTCAGAGGGTACCCGAGCATGTGCATCTTGAAGCACTATTAAGGTCAAAGGGTACCCGAGCATGTGCATCTTGAAGCACTATTAAGGTCAGAGGGTAGACCTTTATTAAAGAATGCAAAATAAAGAATTAATTTTTATCTCAGCCAGAGAGGGACAGCATTGCTGGTCGAGGTTCCCTCTTTGCTTCAACAAGGAAACACTCTCACATTCAGCTGTACTTCTTTGCCACTCTTCCTAGCTCATCCTTATCATCCTTCTTTCTCTTTCTTATCTTCCTCAGTCTCTGAGGCAAGTCTGACTCTTCTTCTAACTTTATTCATAGTTACATGTGAATGATAGTTAGCGATATGTGGTGGGGCTTGCAGATTACTCAGTATACTACCTATCAGAAAGTATACTACCTATCAGCCTATCAGTCAGTATGCGACCTATCAGTTAGTATACTACCTATCAGTCAGTATCTATCAGTTAGTAAACTACCTATGTCAGTATACTACCTATCAGTCAGAGTCAGTATGTGACCTATCAGTTAGTATACTACCTATCAGTCAGTATACTACCTATCAGTTAGTAAACTACCTATGTCAGTATACTACCTATCAGTCAGAGTCAGTATACTACCTATTAGTCAGTATGTATGTCAGTATGCGACCTATCAGTTAGTATACTTCCTATCAGTCAGTATACTACCTATCAGTCAGTATACTACCTATCAGTTAGTATACTACCTATGTCAGTATACTACCTATCAGTCCGTGTATTAGGAGTCCACATAGTACAGTGGAGTCTTTTGGATTTAGATTCACCACACAGTTGACATGACTAGAGTCTGCTTGCTTAACTAGCTGAATTATTTCTTATTATTTTCCATCCTTAGATCAGCCAGAGAGCCTGCCTCTACTTGTATAATACAAGACAGACTGTGTTCTATTTAGAGTTATCGGCTCTACTTGTATAATACAAGACAGACTGTGTTCTATTTAGAGTTAAAGGCTCTACTTGTATAATACAAGACAGACTGTGTTCTATTTAGAGTTATAGGCTCTACTTGTATAATACAAGACAGACTGTGTTCTATTTAGAGTTATAGGCTCTACTTGTATAATACAAGACAGACTGTGTTCTATTTAGAGTTACTATTTAGAGTTATAGCTCTGCTTGTGTAATACAAGACAGACTGTGTTCTATTTAGAGTTATAGGCTCTACTTGTGTAATACAAGACAGACTGTGTTCTATTTAGAGTTATAGGCTCTACTTGTGTAATACAAGACAGACTGTGTTCTATTTAGAGTTATAGGCTCTACTTGTAGACAGACTGTGTTCTATTTAGAGTTATAGGCTCTACTTGTATAATACAAGACAGACTGCAGACCTGCCAACCCCAGAGTCATGAAAATCTGGAGATACCCCCCAAAATCGTAAAAAAATCTGGAGATTTGGTATAAAATCTGGTTATCATTTGCATCAAGTCATAACATAAGCATGCTAAGCATACTAAATTAATTTCCCCCCATTCCCCCCCCCCCCCCCCCCCCCCCCTCCCAAATAACACACTGCTTATCAGTTTAATGATTATGAATTATAGCAAGAAGTTGCCCCTTTTGCATGGTCTAAAATTTTCTCATCAGGCACCCAGCGGAACAGGGAACTTCAGATTCAGGGAATGCTAGCTTCATGGCTAGAATGCTTGACAAAGTGCCATCGAGCTTCATTGCCGAGCGTCTGTCTTATTCTTTCCGACAATGCTCAAGAGTCATTCCTCTTCAGCATTACTCTGAGGGAGGACAACAACTACCTCAGCGACACGAAATAGGTATTTGAAACACTGACAAGGTAGTTCGGATAAGCAAAAAGTTCGGATATGCAAAAAACACACACAAATATTAATCATAAATTCATGAATGTAATTAAAATGCTGAATCACTTTGGAACTATTTTCAATATACTTTTAATCTGCAGGTCCTTTGGTTAATAAGAAGCTCACTTCCTGATACTAAAAGGATTTAGGTCCTCAGTAACTGGCATGCTGTTTGACATATATACATATTTTTTATATTCATAATGTTGTATTTTCTCTGAGCAAATAGTCCACCGACTGCAGTGCCTTGGGGCTTGCCCACTTTTTCTGAACGAACCACAGATATAAAGCATTTTCTAGTTGTTCGTCTTTAGCAAGGCGCATGACTTTGCGAGTTGAACTTATCCCCCGACAGTCAAGGTTGTCCGCGAACTCTCGAAGTTTGGCATCGTTCTTGTTATTGTCGACTTCTCTACGCCTTACTCTTCCGCTAGTCCGGCTTGATTGGCTCCATTTGATATCTTGCTTAGCATGGCTATCTTTGACTCGATCGACAAAACTACTCTCTTCCTTTTGCTGGCCAAAGCGAACTAGTTTCACGTGGAAACTTACGTAAATGATTTGGCAGATCGACGACCATTACCGGGTTTATTATTTAATCGGGAGTTCGAGGTATGTATTATATATTTTTTGAACCTGAACCCTGATCTTTAAAAAAAATCAATTCCTCAGAAAGTCGGGTGAATTGGATATTCAATTGGGAGATCTTGAGATTAGTGTTGAAATCGGGTGACACCCGGCAGCATCGGGTGAGTTGGCAGGTCTGGACTGTGTTCTATTTAGAGTTACTATTTAGAGTTATAGCTCTACTTATATAATACAAGACAGACTGTGTTCTATTTAGAGTTATAGGCTCTACTTGTATAATACAAGACAGACTGTGTTCTATTTAGAGTTATAGGCTCTACTTGTATAATACAAGACAGACTGCAGACCTGCCAACCCCAGAGTCATGAAAATCTGGAGATACCCCCCAAAATCGTAAAAAAATCTGGAGATTTGGTATAAAATCTGGTTATCATTTGCATCAAGTCATAACATAAGCATGCTAAGCATACTAAATTAATTCCCCCCCCCCCCCCCCTCCCAAATAACACACTGCTTATCAGTTTAATGATTATGAATTATAGCAAGAAGTTGCCCCTTTTGCATGGTCTAAAATTTTCTCATCAGGCACCCAGCGGAACAGGGAACTTCAGATTCAGGGAATGCTAGCTTCATGGCTAGAATGCTTGACAAAGTGCCATCGAGCTTCATTGCCGAGCGTCTGTCTTATTCTTTCCGACAATGCTCAAGAGTCATTCCTCTTCAGCATTACTCTGAGGGAGGACAACAACTACCTCAGCGACACGAAATAGGTATTTGAAACACTGACAAGGTAGTTCGGATAAGCAAAAAGTTCGGATACGCAAAAAACACACACAAAAAATATTAATCATAAATTCATGAATGTAATTAAAATGCTGAATCACTTTGGAACTATTTTCAATATACTTTTAATCTGCAGGTCCTTTGGTTAATAAGAAGCTCACTTCCTGATACTAGAAGGATTTAGGTCCTCAGTAACTGGCATGCTGTTTTACATATATACATTTTTTTAATATTCATAATGTTGTATTTTCTCTGAGCAAATAGTCCCCGACTGCAGTGCCTTGGGGCTTGCCCACTTTTTCTGAACGAACCACAGATATAAAGCATTTTCTAGTTGTTCGTCTTTAGCAAGGCGCATGACTTTGCGAGTTGAACTTATCCCCCGACAGTCAAGGTTGTCCGCGAACTCTCGAAGTTTGGCATCGTTCTTGTTATTGTCGACTTCTCTACGCCTTACTCTTCCGCTAGTCCGGCTTGATTGGCTCCATTTGATATCTTGCTTAGCATGGCTATCTTTGACTCGATCGACAAAACTACTCTCTTCCTTTTGCTGGCCAAAGCGAACTAGTTTCCACGTGAAACTCACGTAAACGATTTGGCAGATCGACGACCATTACCGGGTTTATTATTTAATCGGGAGTTCGAGGTATGTATTATATATTTTTTGAACCTGAACCCTGATCTTTAAAAAAAATCAATTCCTCAGAAAGTCGGGTGAATTGGATATTCAATTGGGAGATCTTGAGATTAGTGTTGAAATCGGGTGACACCCGGCAGCATCGGGTGAGTTGGCAGGTCTGGACTGTGTTCTATTTAGAGTTACTATTTAGAGTTATAGCTCTGCTTGTGTAATACAAGACAGACTGTGTTCTATTTAGAGTTATAGGCTCTACTTGTATAATACAAGACAGACTGTGTTCTATTTAGAGTTATAGGCTCTACTTGTATAATACAAGACAGACTGTGTTCTATTTAGAGTTACTATTTAGAGTTATAGCTCTGCTTGTGTAATACAAGACAGACTGTGTTCTATTTAGAGTTATAGGCTCTACTTGTCAAAAGCAACAAGAAACAAGAATTACCAGCCATCAATTCAGCCATCAATTTATAAAACAATTTTACTTCATTAGGTAGGTAAAGGGTCATTTATAATGGGGGTATGTATGCAAGTAAATTCTTTTCGTCATTCCTTAAATGAAACAGTTAATTGTCTTTAAACTGTACTAAGAGACCACATTTGCTCCTTGCTGCTGGGCTTTGCTTGATGGTGTGTGTGGTCGGATGGTGTGTGTGGTCGGTGATGGCATGGTAGGCCGTCATGGCAACAGTCAAGGGTCTCCCTCCATATTAGACCTTAGTGCATGTGATTCTGGAGGTGTGCACATAGCCAGCCAAGGGTGAATTTTTAGTAGTGCACACGTTCTAATCAAGAAATACAGTACATACAGGTGTATTAGCTTAATAAGGGAAACACACCGCACCCGTGCAGGTCCCAACCAGTCGGACAAACCTTGACCATCTAAAAGTCATGTGCATGTACTGCATGTATGCACGTACTGCATGTACTGTGCATGTACAATGGAATACAATGGAGCATAAGGTACATGTGTGTGTGTGTGTGCAGGTTGTAGCTTACTTTTCGGTGCAGATCTTCTCCACTTGAGGCACGAGGACTTTCAACACTCGCAGGACAGTTTCAAGTGGCAACTTTTGCTTCCAAGAATGAACCTGGGTCCAAAGGGCAAATATTTAGTGCATGCACACACATGCCCCATGTTACCACATGCCATGCACACACATGTCCCATATTACCACATGCCATGCACACACATGCCCCATATTACCACATGCCATGCACACACATGCCCCATATTACCACATGCCATGCACACGTCCCATGCCCCATATTACCACATGCCATGCACACACATGTCCCATGCTCCATATTACCGCATGCCATGCACAGACATGTCCCATATTACCACATGCCATGCACACACACATGCTCCATATTACCACATGCCATGCACACACATGTCCCATATTACCACATGCCATGCCATGCACTCCTCTACCCGCACATGTATAAGTTTAGACACACCCATTGAGGCGTGGGTTTGAAATCGGGGGTCAGGGGCTCCATGAGTCTCCGGTTGCTCCTCCCCACGTCTTGATGCAGCGGCATGAGGTCCTTCACAGACACTTTCTTGTTCTTCTTGGACTTTTTCTTGATAGAGGAGGCTCTTCTGGCTGCCTCCTCCAGCCCCTCGGCTACCGTGCTGTTGATCAGAGGAGGTGTCGCTCCACCCTCACTAATGTTGTAAGCATGAGATGGTGTGTTTGAGCCCACAGGAGTGGAGGCAGGAGGAGGGGGAGGGGCAGGGGGCTCCAATGCAGGGCTCCCGGAGGTACCATCAGGTCTCTCCTCCACTGCAAGGCTCCTAAAGGTACCGTCTGGTCTCTCCTCGGCTGCAGGACTCCCAGATGTATCAGGTCTCTCCTCGGCTGCAGGACTCCCGGAGGTATCAGGTCTCTCATCCACCGCAGGACTCTCAGATGTATCATCAGATCTCTCATGAAGTTCCGTAGGCTTGGGACATTCCTCCTCCTCCTCACTGAGGTGCCCGGCCTCGGGCTCCACCTCCACCGCTACTGTCTGGAGTCTCCCCACGGGATGGAGGTCGGCCACACGATCACCGCTGGATGACACAGACACGCCTCCTTGCCCCCATGAGTGTGTAGAAGAGCAGAGAAACATATCAGAGTAGCAAACATATCCAATACACCATGAGTGAGTGTAGCTACTTGGCATCTAATGATCCAAACAACTCCTGCCATTACTGGTGGCATTGAACAAAGGACTTTGAAATAGTATCCATAGTTGGTGCACTCTGCCTGCAGGGCCAGCTTGCTCTGCCTACAGGGCCAGCTTGCTCAGCCCAATACAGCGGCTCTAATGAGAAACCAGTAAAGCTCCCAAACAATAGCTAGCTAGCATGAGGTTGCTAGGCCATGCAGATACTTCTCCAAGCTAGCTAGATCACATGACCTTGTTTCTTATTCCAACTAATTTGTTTTAAGGGGGTTGGGGGTTGCATTTTTTAATAAAAAACTCAAAAACTTGTGGTTACCACTTTATAGCTCCATAGATTCTGTAAACTTCATGGTATGGACTCGATATATGGCTCAAAATATAGGTCTCTCTGTGTGCTCTCTTTTGATACTAAAGTTACTGGAGCTAAAGTGGAGGGAACCTCAAAACCTGAATGCCTGATTTTGTCGCATAAATATATCCAGATTGCCAAGTGCTAGAGAGTTGAAATTAGCACCAGTGGCTAGAGGAAGCCGTACTCTATGCAATGCGTGTTTTCATTAGGCGTTAAAATCTAAGTACGTGGTCAAGCACGCTGGTGGAAAATGAATTTTATGGATATGAAAAATGTTTTAGTAATACTAGTATCAACAGAGAGCACAAAGAGAGACCTATCTTTTGAGCTATATATCAGTCCATACCATGAAGTTTACAGAATCTATGGAGCTATAAAGTGGTAACCACAAGTTGTTGAGTTTTTTAATTAAAAAATGCAACTGTCACCTCCCTTAAATTAACATGTGAAAAAAAATATATCGTAGATCAGTCAAGCTATGAAAATTGATCAGGAATGAAAACACCTCTGGACATACACTGTCTCTATCCTATAACCTTCTGCCAGAGATGGCGTACCTGTAGCCAGTGGTTCTTCTGCTACGGCTGCTTCTTTGCCTGGAGATGCTTGTGGCGGTCTCTTGCTCAGCAGGCAGGAATCATCAGACAAGTTGACTAGTTGTTGGAACACTGACTTAGACCGGATGATGGTGTACACCAGGTTAGTGTTGCCTAGGATACAGCAACAACAACAAAATCATTCACAGGTGCTGGGGAAGTGCTGCATAGTGACACAGTCAGAGACAGGTGTCCCTAGGTTTCATGGGACCCCAGCTGGTGGGTACCTAGGTCCTGCTTCATGGGAACCCTAGCTGGTGGATACTTAGGCCCTGCCTCATGGGGAGCCCAGCTGGGTGGGTACCTAGGCCCTGCTTCATGGGGAGCCCAGCTGGGTGGATACCTAGGCCCTGCCTCATGTGGACCCCAGCTGGGTGGGTACCTAGGTCCTGCTTCATGGGGAGCCCAGCTGGGTGGGTACCTAGGCCCTGCTTCATGGGGAGCCCAGCTGGGTGGGTACCTAGGCCCTGCTTCATGGGACCCCAGCTGGTGGGTACCTAGGTCCTGCTTCATGGGGAGCCCAGCTGGGTGGGTACCTAGGCCCTGCTTCATGGGGGGGGGCCCAGCTGGGTGGGTACCTAGGCCCTGCTTCATGGGGAGCCCAGCTGGGTGGGCCTGCTTCATGGGGAGCCCAGCTGGGTGGGTACCTAGGCCCTGCTTCATGGAGGGCCCAGCTGGGTGGGTACCTAGGCTCTGCTTCATGGGGAGCCCAGCTGGGTGGGTACCTAGGCCCTACTTCATGGGGAGCCCAGCTGGGTGGGTACCTAGGTCCTGCTTCATGGGGAGCCCAGCTGGGTGGGTACCTAGGCCCTGCTTCATGGAGAGCCCAGCTGGGTGGGTACCTAGGCCCTGCTTCATGGGGAGCCCAGCTGGGTGGGTACCTAGGCCCTGCTTCATGGGACCCCAGCTGGTGGGTACCTAGGCCCTGCTTCATGGAGAGCCCAGCTGGGTGGGTACCTAGGCCCTGCTTCATGGGGAGCCCAGCTGGGTGGGTACCTAGGCCCTGCTTCATGGGGAGCCCAGCTGGGTGGGTACCTAGGCCCTGCTTCATGGGGAGCCCAGCTGGGTGGGTACCTAGGCCCTGCTTCATGGGGAGCCCAGCTGGGTGGGTACCTAGGCCCTGCTTCATGGGGAGCCCAGCTGGGTGGGTACCTAGGCCCTGCTTCATGGGGAGCCCAGCTGGGTGGGTACCTAGGCCCTGCTTCATGGGGAGCCCAGCTGGGTGGGTACCTAGGCCATGCTTCATGGGACCCCAGCTGGTGGGTACCTAGGCCCTGCTTCATGGGACCCCAGCTGGTGGGTACCTAGGCCCTCATGGGGAGCCCAGCTTGGTGGGTACCTAGGCCCTGCTTCATGGGGAGCCCAGCTGGGTGGGTACCTAGGCCCTGCTTCATGGGACCCCAGCTGGTGGGTACCTAGGCCCTGCTTCATGGAGAGCCCAGCTGGGTGGGTACCTAGGCCCTGCTTCATGGGGAGCCCAGCTGGGTGGGTACCTAGGCCCTGCTTCATGGGGAGCCCAGCTGGGTGGGTACCTAGGCCCTGCTTCATGGGGAGCCCAGCTGGGTGGGTACCTAGGCCCTGCTTCATGGGGAGCCCAGCTGGGTGGGTACCTAGGCCCTGCTTCATGGGGAGCCCAGCTGGGTGGGTACCTAGGCCCTGCTTCATGGGGAGCCCAGCTGGGTGGGTACCTAGGCCCTGCTTCATGGGGAGCCCAGCTGGGTGGGTACCTAGGCCATGCTTCATGGGACCCCAGCTGGTGGGTACCTAGGCCCTGCTTCATGGGACCCCAGCTGGTGGGTACCTAGGCCCTCATGGGGAGCCCAGCTTGGTGGGTACCTAGGCCCTGCTTCATGGGGAGCCCAGCTGGGTGGGTACCTAGGCCCTGCTTCATGGGACCCCAGCTGGTGGGTACCTAGGCCCTGCTTCATGGGACCCCAGCTGGTGGGTACCTAGGCCCTGCTTCATGGGGAGCCCAGCTGGGTGGGTACCTAGGCCCTGCTTCATGGGGAGCCCAGCTGGGTGGGTACCTAGGCCATGCTTCATGGGACCCCAGCTGGTGGGTACCTAGGCCCTGCTTCATGGGACCCCAGCTGGTGGGTACCTAGGCCCTCATGGGGAGCCCAGCTGGGTGGGTACCTAGGCCCTGCTTCATGGGGAGCCCAGCTGGGTGGGTACCTAGGCCCTGCTTCATGGGGAGCCCAGCTGGGTGGGTACCTAGGCCCTGTTTCATGGGACCCCAGCTGGTGGGTACCTAGGCCCTGCTTCATGGAGAGCCCAGCTGGGTGGGTACCTAGGCCCTGCTTCATGGGGTGCCCAGCTGGGTGGGTACCTAGGCCCTGCTTCATGGGGAGCCCAGCTGGGTGGGTACCTAGGCCCTGCTTCATGGGGAGCCCAGCTGGGTGGGTACCTAGGCCCTGCTTCATGGGGAGCCCAGCTGGGTGGGTACCTAGGCCCTGCTTCATGGGGAGCCCAGCTGGGTGGGTACCTAGGCCCTGCTTCATGGGGAGCCCAGCTGGTGGGTACCTAGGCCCTGCTTCATGGGACCCCAGCTGGATGGGTACCTAGGCCCTGCTTCATGGGGAGCCCAGCTGGGTGGGTACCTAGGCCCTGCTTCATGGGGAGCCCAGCTGGGTGGGTACCTAGGCCCTGCTTCATGGGACCCCAGCTGGTGGGTACCTAGGCCCTGCTTCATGGAGAGCCCAGCTGGGTGGGTACCTAGGCCCTGCTTCATGGGGAGCCCAGCTGGGTGGGTACCTAGGCCCTGCTTCATGGGACCCCAGCTGGTGGGTACCTAGGCCCTGCTTCATGGAGAGCCCAGCTGGGTGGGTACCTAGGCCCTGCTTCATGGGGAGCCCAGCTGGGTGGGTACCTAGGCCCTGCTTCATGGGGAGCCCAGCTGGGTGGGTACCTAGGCCCTGCTTCATGGGGAGCCCAGCTGGGTGGGTACCTAGGCCCTGCTTCATGGGGAGCCCAGCTGGGTGGGTACCTAGGCCCTGCTTCATGGGGAGCCCAGCTGGGTGGGTACCTAGGCCCTGCTTCATGGGGAGCCCAGCTGGGTGGGTACCTAGGCCCTGCTTCATGGGGAGCCCAGCTGGGTGGGTACCTAGGCCATGCTTCATGGGACCCCAGCTGGTGGGTACCTAGGCCCTGCTTCATGGGACCCCAGCTGGTGGGTACCTAGGCCCTCATGGGGAGCCCAGCTTGGTGGGTACCTAGGCCCTGCTTCATGGGGAGCCCAGCTGGGTGGGTACCTAGGCCCTGCTTCATGGGACCCCAGCTGGTGGGTACCTAGGCCCTGCTTCATGGGACCCCAGCTGGTGGGTACCTAGGCCCTGCTTCATGGGGAGCCCAGCTGGGTGGGTACCTAGGCCCTGCTTCATGGGGAGCCCAGCTGGGTGGGTACCTAGGTCCTGCTTCATGGGGAGCCCCTGCTTCATGGGGAGCCCAGCTGGGTGGGTACCTAGGCCCTGCTTCATGGGGAGCCCAGCTGGGTGGGCCTGCTTCATGGGGAGTCCAGCTGGGTGGGTACCTAGGCGGAGCCCAGCTGGGTGGGCCTGCTTCATGGGGAGCCCAGCTGGGTGGGTACATGTACATGTATGTTATAATAACCACAACAATAAGAACATGGCAACAGCAACAACCTTGCAACAACAGAAGCAACAACCCTGCAACAATAGCAGCAACAACAACCTTGCACAACAGCAACATCAACAACAGCAGCAACAGCAACCCTGCTTTGACAACTACCATGCAACACAAACACAACCTGCAACATCAAAAGCAACAAACCTGCAACAACAATAACAAACACCCTACAATAGCAACTCTGCAACAATTGGAACAACCCTGCAACAACAGCAACAACCCGGCAACAACACAGGAACATGAGCTCACCATCAAACTGGTACTGTATGACATTGTTGAAGATTTCCAGGAGATAGAAGACGAGGTAATGGTTAGTGGGCTTCGCAAAGAGGAACCAAGGCGTGGCAAAGGACTCCATGAGGTGGAGCAGGCGAGTGCTGGTTGCCATAGACAACCCCTTTAGATATGGGGACACTGCAGGAAGGGAGGAGGAGAGAGAAGGAGCGTAATTAATTCACACTACTTAGAGTTCGTCAACACCATCTTGATAGCTAGAGCACGTTAAGGGGGGGGGGGGCTTCACGGGAAAAACGTTGTTGACTTTTGACGGCCCATAACTTTTTTTATAATTGTTTTGTGTAGATAATTTTATGCTCAAATTGTTGCTTGTTCTATGTGCTTTCCAATGATATATAAAATATCTCTAGAGGCATGTTTTGTCAGAAGATGCATGCAGAAACATCCAAGGCAGGACCCTCCTCCGTTTGGCAGACCCCCACAACTCATTTTTAAAAATCAAAAGCTGTAAATTGGTTTGTGGCTTGTCACAGACAAAACATGCCTCTAGAGATATTTTATATAATTATCATTGGAAAGCACATAGAACAAGCAACAATTTGAGCATAAAATTATCTACACAAAACAATTATAAAAAAAGTTATGGGCAGTCAAAAGTCAACAACGTTTTTAGCCAGTCTTGGGGTGAAGCCCCCCCTTAATGACCATCTTACTTTCCTGTCAGCCATGCAGCTGCTCTAACTTGTTGAGCACATTTCATTCATTATATTTTTGTTGGTATGAGGACCTTTGGGGAGGGGGGAGGTGGTTTTGGAGGATTTGCCGGGGGCTTATTAGGGCCTAGGGTTGTTGTTCCTGTGTGGCCCATCCTCACCTGTGTGGCCTGTCCTCACCTGTGTCCCCTGTCCTCACCTGTATGGCCTGTCTTCACCTGTGTGGCCCATCCTCACCTGTGTGGCCTGTCCTCACCTGTGTGTCCTGTCCTCACCTGTGTGGCCTGTCCTCACCTGTGTGGCCTGTCCTCACCTGTGTGGCCTGTCCTCACCTGTGTGGCCTGTCCTCACCTGTGTGTCCCGTCCTCACCTGTGTGGCCTGTCCTCACCTGTGTGGCCTGTCCTCACCTGTGTGGCCTGTCCTCACCTGTGTGGCCTGTCCTCACCTGTGTGGCCTGTCCTCACCTGTGTGGCCTGTCCTCACCTGTGTGGCCTGTCCTCACCTGTGTGGCCTGTCCTCACCTGTGTGGCCTGTCCTCACCTGTGTGGCCCATCCTCACCTTTGTGGCCCATCCTCACCTGTGTGGCCCATACTCACCTGTGTGGCCTGTCCTCACCTGTGTCCCCTGTCCTCACCTGTGTGGCCTGTCCTCACCTGTGTGGCCCATCCTCACCTGTGTGGCCTGTCCTCACCTGTGTCCCCTGTCCTCACCTGTGTGGCCTGTCCTCACCTGTGTGGCCTGTCCTCACCTGTGTGGCCTGTCCTCACCTGTGTGGCCTGTCCTCACCTGTGTGGCCCGTCCTCACATGTGTGGCCTGTCCTCACCTGTGCAGCCCGGCCTTTGAATCTGCTTGCTGATTATATAACAGCAAGAATTGACCACCAGCTCCAACTAGATAGGGGCCAATTTGAAATGAAGATCTTCGTACAATTTCAGTGCCAAAAAGAAGCGTAAGAAGAACTGTTTTTAAATGCTAATAATACGCTATCGATGAACTCTCAGTTGTTGAAGCTATGAAGTAAGACACAACCTCTATTCTATACATTTATATTTGCCCATTCTATATCTTAATATTTTTCTATTAACTATTCTATACATTTATATTCCATTGTATATCTTAATATTTTTCTATTAACTATTCTATATAATTATTTATATTCCATTCTATATCTATTCCATTCTATATCTTAATATTTTTCTATTAACTATTCTATACATTTATATTCCATTGTATATCTTAATATTTTTCTATTAACTATTCTATATATTTGGATCTGACTTTAAATGTAATCAGTAATCCAATTTGTGGGAAATTTTGAGTGGTAAGGGTTAATGATTAATTCCAGGGAAATCTCGAGCGGGAAGGGTTAATTGTTGCATCCGCGGCTAAGAAGGCACAAAAGACTTGAGGCCAGGAAGATGATCGTGGTAAGTTAGGTGAAGCACACTGACGGCCTCTGGGAGGGAACACTGCTAATCAACATGCAGTCACACACCCACGCACCGTTCACCATCACCGTGAGAAGACAGTCGTAGAGAGGCTGCAGCCGAGGGAGGCCACTCGTGATGATCTTATGGAAGACCTACACACACACAACACAGCAGTACAAAGGTCAAGTACCTCTCAGGGCTACGGACAGTTTTACCAGGAAGAGCAGGTCAGCGTGGCTGCCAGAGCTCTTGGGGAGGTCAGTGAAAGGAATCTTGAGAGTGTATGGTTTGTTGAGACGCACACCAAAGTTGCGCTCGCCAGAGAGCAGGAGAAGAATGAAGGCCCCCATGTGGAGCATGCCCACCAGAGCTGCAGAGAGAGAGAGAGAGAGGGAGGGAGGGAGAGGGAGGGAGAGGGAGGGAGGGAGAGAGAGCCCATAACAAACATAAATCACTTGGAGTGACCTCGCAAATGCATACGGCAGCTTCCACCACTCGCTCATCCAGTTCCCACTCAAACACTACTATGCCCCCCTCACTCAAACACTACTAGGCTCCCCTCACTCAAACACTACTATGCCCCCCTCACTCAAACACTACTATGCCCCCCTCACTCAAACACTACTAGGCTCCCCTCACTCAAACACTACTAGGCTCCCCTCACTCAAACACTACTATGCCCCCCTCACTCAAACACTACTAGGCTCCCCTCACTCAAACACTACTATGCCCCCCTCACTCAAACACTACTATGCCCCCTCACTCAAACACTACTAGGCCCCCCTCACTCAAACACTACTATGCCCCCCTCACTCAAACACTACTAGGCTCCCCTCACTCAAACACTACTAGGCTCCCCTCACTCAAACACTACTATGCCCCCCTCACTCAAACACTCCTCACTCAAACACTACTAGGCTCCCTCACTCAAACACTACTAGGCTCCCCTCACTCAAACACTACTATGCCCCCCTCACTCAAACACTACTATGCCCCCTCACTCAAACACTACTAGGCCCCCCTCACTCAAACACTACTATGCCCCCCTCACTCAAACACTACTAGGCTCCCCTCACTCAAACACTACTAGGCTCCCCTCACTCAAACACTACTATGCCCCCCTCACTCAAACACTACTAGGCTCCCCTCACTCAAACACTACTATGCCCCCCTCACTCAAACACTACTATGCCCCCTCACTCAAACACTACTAGGCCCCCCTCACTCAAACACTACTATGCCCCCCTCACTCAAACACTACTAGGCTCCCCTCACTCAAACACTACTAGGCTCCCCTCACTCAAACACTACTATGCCCCCCTCACTCAAACACTACTATGCCCCCTCACTCAAACACTACTAGGCCCCCCTCACTCAAACACTACTATGCCCCCCTCACTCAAACACTACTAGGCTCCCTCACTCAAACACTACTAGGCTCCCCTCACTCAAACACTACTATGCCCCCCTCACTCAAACACTACTATGCCCCCTCACTCAAACACTACTAGGCCCCCCTCACTCAAACACTACTATGCCCCCCTCACTCAAACACTACTAGGCTCCCCTCACTCAAACACTACTAGGCTCCCCTCACTCAAACACTACTATGCTCCCCTCACTCAAACAAACACTACTATGTCCCCCTCACTCAAACACTACTATGCTCCCTCACTCAAACACTACTATGCCCCCTCACTCAAACACTACTAGGCTCCCCTCACTCAAACACTACTATGCCCCCCTCACTCAAACACTACTATGCCCCCTCACTCAAACACTACTAGGCCCCCCTCACTCAAACACTACTATGCCCCCCTCACTCAAACACTACTATGCCCCCCTCACTCAAACACTACTATGCCCCCCTCACTCAAACACTACTAGGCCCCCCTCACTCAAACACTACTATGCCCCCCTCACTCAAACACTACTATGCCCCCCTCACTCAAACACTACTAGGCCCCCCTCACTCAAACACTACTATGCCCCCCTCACTCAAACACTACTATGCCCCCCTCACTCAAACACTACTATGCCCCCTCACTCAAACACTACTATGCTCCCCCACTCAAACACTACTATGCCCCCTCACTCAAACACTACTATGCCCCCCTCACTCAAACACTACTATGCCCCCTCACTCAAACACTACTATGACCCCCCAATCAAACAAACACTACTATGCCCCACTCAAACACTACTATGCTCCCCCACTCAAACACTACTATGCCCCCCCCACAACTCTGCTCCATCTTAGAATCCGACCTCACAGCCACCATCCTTACTTCAGATTGGTCTACCCCAAGCATTCCTCTGAAGATAGGTGTCTATCAAGGTGACCCTCTGTCGGGGGTTGTGTTTAATACAGATTATCACCTTAGTTGACATTTTGCAAGCACAAAAATATCTTGGTCCACCCACCATACCAATCTTCTTCAATATGCAGATGACACATATGTATCATTACCAACAGCCCAGCCGCTGGTCAGCAACAGTTGAACACGGTCGACCAGTGGCTTGGATGGTCGGGTATGAAGGCAAATATTGCAAAGTGCCACTCTGTAGCAATACAAAGCTCTACAGGTCACACCATTGACCCCCAGATTACCTTGTCAGGAAAGACACTCCCTTTCATGGGCAGTAGTACCATCAAGTTCCTTGGGTTACCCATTCAGATTCCTCAAAATCCTTCCATGGCCCAATCGAACCTTAAGGAGGCTCTAAATCGCATGGTACAAGCAGTGGACAGATGTCCAGTCACAAGACAGCAGAAGATGAAACTGTACAAGCTTGGTGTATGGTCTCTCACCATCCATGTTTTCCCCATAACTTGGATTGAACGTAACCTAGAGACAACAGCCACGAGATTTCTGAAGAAGTGGACAGGTCTTACAAAATCTGCTAGTCCCAATTTGCTCTACCTCCCACAGAGAGATGGAGGTCTTAACCTACCATCATTGTCCACTCTCTATAAGCGACTCCAAGTCTCAAGGCAGTGTCAGATACTCACCTCAGCTGACCCTTGTGTCAGAAATATTGCAGAGAAGTGTTTACAGGCTGAGATTGCTGCGCAACAACTTAAATTTCGGCCAGCTGTCATTGTTAGGGACACGATGCAGAAAGATCCATCACGCTTTGCATTGACGCTCACGCAAAGCACTACTTGTAGCAGTCAAGAAGCAGGTGACTAATGAGGAGGAACAAGCCCATTTAAAAGATCTCCGCAACCTACCTAGACCACATGATTCGTGCCACCGCCCCTGATTCTGCTACCATCTGGGCTAAAGCAGTGCAGTCTCTCCCAGAGGAGTCTTTCAAATTTGTTCACAATGATTGCACATGATACACTACCCCATAATGCAAATCTGCACCTGTGGGAAAAGAAGAACTCTGACAACTTCCCCCTGTGCCATGAGGATCGCCAGAACCTTGTCCACGTCCTAAACTCCTGCAAGATAGCCTTGAAATTAAGATTTTACAATGAGCGGCATGACTCTGTTCTGGCTATCATTTACGAAACCATCTCGCAACACCTCCCTAACACAGCCTTTAGCACTGTTGACCTGGCCAATGCGTACAATTTCCCTTCCCACATCAGCCCTACTGAACTCAGACCTGACATTGTCTGGTGGGATGATGAACGCAAGTGTGTCTGCCTTGTGGAACTAACAGTGTGTTTCGACACCTTATTCCACGAAGCTGCGACTAGGAAGGAGGTCAAATACATACCACTGCTCTCTGCATGTCAACAATCAGGCTACACAGCCAAGCTGATGACATTGGAAATTGGTTCACGTGCCTGCCAAATCTACGTGGTTTCACAAAGCTTCAAGTCGAACTAAACATCTCCACAACCAAGACTCGTATTCTCTTAGTGCAAGCTGCTAGAGAAGCAATAATTGGCTCCTTTAACATCTGGTGCTGCAGAAATAATCCGTTATTATTCCTTAAAATTCCTTAAAATTATTCCTTAATTATCTCTTAATTGTCCCTTAATTATCCCTTAATTATTCCTTAATTATTCCTTAATGGTTAATTTTTTGTTTTTTTGATGTTTTTTTAAAATGTTTTTCTGTTTTTCTGCATGTCACATGCCATAAAGTCACTTAGTTTGTGGTTTGGGGCAAGTGATTGTGCAATGTTTCTGTAGAACATTATAACAAGCTGAGCTTGGATGACTCCACCCCTCATTGACTCCACCCCTCATCGGTATGTGTGTACATGTGCACCACAATGCAATGAAGTTTATATTATGGGAGAGAGAGGGGGAGAGTGTGAGAGTGTGAGAGATGTTGTGTGTGATATTCAACAAATGTGACTATCTCAATGAACCCTACACAGTGGAGATAGTTTAAATACGATGACTTCTTGATAATTGCCTGATGAAGGCTATCTAGTGAAAATGTCCAGTTACAAATTTTAACGAGGAAGTCATGCCTAGTAAAGAATGCCAGGCATTGAGTAGCGAGCGGTGCAATGGAGAGGGTTAAGAAATTTAAAGAATTAAGTTTGAAATACTAGCATTGCAGGATTGCATTCCTCCAGCCATTATCCTACCCCAAGCATAGCTGTAGGCCGAATATTATTCATTGTGATATGGAGAATTGTAGCTAAGAATGGTACCGATTCCAAACTGGTGCAGGTTGGGATGAGAACCAGCTCAAAGCAGAGTAACCATGACGATCATTTCCAGTCCAGCAAAGCAGCCATTCGACGTGACGATCATTTCCTGTTTAGAAAGCCCGTCCTTAACTCGAACGTGTTGATGAATTCAGTGGCTAAGTCAGAATGTAACTTCACTATCGCTTCCTCTCAGCTACTTACCCGTGCAGCTCACTCACTTGCAGTCAGCCTTCTTTCCTCAGGCTAGCTTAGATTCTGCGGCTTAGATTCTGCGGCTATTTTCTCAACCTTTATCTTGGACAACCATTCCTGGCTAACATAAGCAGGCTTATTTGATGCGGGTGAACCTACATACATAATATGGTGAATTAGATACGCCATACATGATAGATAGATAAAGCATAACATGGCAATACCAACTCCCACATATATGTGATAGGATCTGAGAAAAGGGGTCTTAGGTACAAAAACAAAAAAAAACTGAGTTATTGACACCAGGTGAAAGAACAAAGCAATGCCTATATTTTGGAACTCAAATCATCACTTATTTCCATTCAGAAGAAAAGTTATGAAAGCCTGAATGCTAGAGGCTTGAAGCATTCATTTTGAGAAAAACGCGTTTTAAATGTTAAACGCGTTGTTTTAGTAATTTCCGTGCACCTCCGCGCACGAAGGTCAAGGTGTGAACTCGTGCAAATCTGAGGTGTGAGAAAGAGGACTAGCTAGGCCGAGCTGCTTCGCGAAGGTGGAAAAGAAACACTTCTTTGCTGATAGGACAACGCGCAACGCGCTATTCTTGGATGAAGCTTGTGCAACAGAAAAGGTAACTTTTAGACGTTTAGATCAATGGAAGTACGAGTAACAATAATACAAGCTGTGTTTGCTGTTTTTGTTTGTCAATAAAACAAGGATAAAAGTTAGAGAAACAGATTAGAGTTATATAGCTCTCTAATGATAACTATAACGTCAGAATAGCCATAAATGTGTCTAGTGTAGGATAGATCTGATATAATAACAATTATTAGATTATATTTCTTTCTTAGGGCAGGATCTGCTGTTGTGTGCTGTTTTCTTGGTTCGACCCACCCTAACACGCTTTGCTGGAGGGCTGTTACTTGTATTACCAGGATCAGGGGTTGCTTGCCTGCTGATTGGTTTGGGAACTGTTGGAAAAGGGCAAGTAATATTCCTGTCATTCTCTGGGCAGAAAGGGCCGATTTGATCGTGTAAATACCACTGTCGTTCAGGAGACAAGCCTTTTGGTTGAATGATGGAAGGAAGCTCACTCCCATCAGGCATCCAATGTGACTTCAAGAGCTGAATCCGAGTTTGTTGTGTATCAGCTCTCTCTTTCACATAGCAAACACCAGGCTCAAGCGATGTAAAGTGCAAATGATGCAACTTTTTTATGCCGATGATCTTTTTGAAATGTGGAGCAAAGAAATTTGTCCAGTTGTAAGTTGGCACTACAATATTCCGTCCTCATTTGATACTAGCTGTGCTATGTTGCACTGTGCTGAGTCATTCACGACCTTTGCAATGTCACTTAATTTGCCAACTTTTGACCTTCGATACAGGCGCTTGAATAGTCCAAAACACCAATCAGGGGAAAATTTGGTGGAGCACTCTTTGCCATTGAACTGTGAGCAGCCACAGCCACTAGTCATAAACTTGGTTACTAGCTCTTCTTCTTGAGTGTTCACGTCTCGAACTTCAAAATCTACGGATGAAACTGCAGACAACTGCATCATTGCTTCCAGGACCTGTTCGTCATTGGTCAGCTCTCGAACGTCCTCCAGATCATCATCACTCTCTTCACTCCCTTCAGTTTCACTATGAGGTGGCTCAAGTCTGTCAGCATCAACCACATTACCTACAAATAAATGCATCCATTAATTATTATTCTTTTGTATTGTCTAGTAGTGTATGTATTATGTATTATACCTGCTTGTTCGTTCTCTGAGTCACTGTCACTATCACAACCATAGTTTGAGGTAAAATAGTCATCAATGACTTCTAGGAGAGACTGCTGGTCTCCAGGAGAGAATTTCATTAAGGAATTAATGGCACTTGATGAAGCCATTCGTTTGTTAAGCTACAGCTAGGAAAAAAACCCGTTTTAGGGGGTTTCCCGTCTTTCCGTATACGCGGGCAGTATTTTCTCCGCGTTACATTGCAACCCAATTCCGTTACACGCGTAGCAAGCTTCTTGACCACCAATCTTCTAACCCCACACTTGCATACAAAAAAGCAAGCAGGAGCCTTCAGACTTCACACAAAGGTAAAGGAAAGGTGGCAGATGCTTGTAGTACAAAAAAATAAAAATTGTCTAACTATAACTTTGAGCTTATTTTGGTCATAGCACAAAAACATTTTTCTCTACCTAAGACCCCTTTTCTCAGATCCTATCACATATATATATATGATAGATAGATCACCATAGCATGGCAATACCAACTCCCCACATATATATATACATGATAGATAGATACACCATAGCATGGCAATACCAACTCCCACATATATATATATACATGATAGATAGATACACCATAGCATGGCAATACCAACTCCCACATATATATATATATACATGATAGATAGATACACCATAGCGTGGCAATACCAACTCCCACATATATATATATATACATGATAGATAGATACAGCATAGCATGGCAATACCAACTCCCATATATATATATACATGATAGATAGATAGATACACCATAGCATGGCAATACCAACTCCCATATATATATATACATGATAGAGAGATACACCATAGCATGGCAATACCAACTCCCACATATATACAGTATATACATGATAGATAGATACACCATAGCATGGCAATACCAACTCCCACATATATATATACATGATAGATAGATACACCATAGCATGGTAATACCAACTCCCACATATATATATACATGATAGATAGATACACCATAGCATGGCAATACCAACTCCCATATATATATATACATGATAGAGAGATACACCATAGCATGGCAATACCAACCCCCACATATATACAGTATATACATGATAGATAGATACACCATAGCATGGCAATACCAACTCCCACATATATATATATACATGATAGATAGATACACCATAGCATGGCAATACCAACTCCCACATATATATATATATACATGATAGATAGATACACCATAGCATGGCAATACCAACTCCCACATATATATATATACATGATAGATAGATACACCATAGCATGGCAATACCAACTCCCACATATATATATATACATGATAGATAGATACACCATAGCATGGTAATACCAACTCCCACATATATATATACATGATAGATAGATACAGCATAGCATGGCAATACCAACTCCCACATATATATATATACATGATAGATAGATACACCATAGCATGGCAATACCAACTCCCACATATATATATATACATGATAGATAGATACACCATAGCATGGCAATACCAACTCCCACATATATATATATACATGATAGATAGATACACCATAGCATGGCAATACCAACTCCCACATATATATATATACATGATAGATAGATACACCATAGCATGGCAATACCAACTCCCATATATATATATATATATACATGATAGATAGATACACCATAGCATGGCAATACCAACTCCCACATATATATATATATATATACATGATAGATAGATACACCATAGCATGGCAATGCCAACTCCCACATATATATATACATGTACATGATAGATAGATATACCATAGCATGGCAATACCAACTCCCACATATATATATATATATATATATATATACATGATAGATAGATACACCATAGCATGGCAATACCAACTCCCACATATATATATATATATACATGATAGATAGATACACCATAGCATGGCAATACCAACTCCCACATATATATATATATATATACATGATAGATAGATACAGCATAGCATGGCAATACCGCCCTATGGCATAAACAGCTATGCCACCATTTAAAATCATGCAGACCAGTCATTATAAGTACGCACACAACAACTATTTGTGAAGAGGAGTTTTAAGTGGTAAAGGGTCATTTAGCTGGTTGTACTCCACATGGGTGCAGTCTTGTTTCGCTTTTAATTTTGAAGTTATTAGATTTTAATCTAATAATATATAATAATATATAATATATATAGTTGTCTGTTTGCTAAATAAAAATCTTTTGTTGTTAAATAAATATATATATATGGCTGTGTTGTTGTTTATATTTGTGTTGCTATTGGTATATATATATTGCAGTCAAGCAGTCAGCAAGCCAAGCTGTGATGGTGTGGAGAGCTGTAGCACCACTCCTCAGCACAGCAGCATGAGTGTCTAGAGACTCAGCCACATAGCACACGCACGCTGAAATCCAGTTAGGAAATTGCGTGCCAGGGGTGTATTTAGGGGGGGGGCGGGGGGGGGCATTCGCCCCCCCTTGTATCATTCTCGCCCCCCCCCCTTGAAATTAGAGATTTTTTTAAAAATAATGTCAAGAAAGGTGTAATACAAGAAAGGTGTAATAAGCTTATGATATCAGGTTCAAATGATAGGAATGTCAAACTGAGGTTCTTCTTGGTTTTCTCTGCCATACGTCCACAATCTCTTCAAGGTCGCTCTCAGAGAGTACTTCTGGTGCCTCTATAGCAATCCTCATAAGGTGAGAAAGGCTGCAGTCACTTAGAGAATTACGCAAACGAGTCTTGATCATCTTCATCTGTGAGAAGCTTCTCTCCACAGAAGCAGTAGAAACTGGAATCGATAAGCAGATGGAGGCAATCTTGTGCAAATTGGGAAACATGGCCTTGAGCATGTCGTTTGAAACAAGTTCTTTCAGCTGTGATGCAGTAGTATCCCGTGGTTGCTTGACTAACAGCTGGCGGAATGTTTTCCACTCTGTAAGTATTTCAGTGGAAATCATGGCTGTCTTCACTGTTTCTTCTCCATCCAATGTTTCTGCATCTCTATCTTCTCCGTAGTGAGCAATCAGTTTCTCAACAGACGTGTCTCCATAAGTGGGAAAAGATACTGAATCTGGTTTTGGAACTTTCCGTGGATCGAATATAGACAATGCTGATACAACAGCGTTGGATGAAGAAAATCGGCTTGTTATGTTGGCCTTTAAATCAGCAACAAAAGGCTTACCAACAACATTCTGGAACGAAAGTATTTTATCAGCGTCAATAGACACCTTTGTAGATGACTTCAAGTCTTCAACGTTTTCAAGAAGCTCCAACACCCAGTTCGCTCCAGGCAAAACTGCATCATCCAAGGATTTAACAGTAGCATCAACAAGGAATGATATCAACGAGAGGTCAAGCTGCTCTGCCTGAAGTGCTTTGCTGAGCTTGGCTACTTGTGGTAGAGTGAAATCAAGCAAATATATAGCTGCAATCGTAGACAATTTGCAGAGGGCACCATGGATTCCAAGAGCTTCTGGCTCGTGGGACGTCTCGTAGATGTTCCCAATGGTGATTACAATTGCAGAATAACTTGCTTTGACAGCTTTGACACACCTTTCATGTGCCAGCCAGCGTGTGTCAGATGGCTTGATCACTTTCATTTCTGGAAGTTCAAGAACGTGCTGTACCTCCTTCAGACACTCTGCTCGCTTGGGGGAATTGCGAAAATGCTTCCAAAGAGTAGTCAATGTTCTGTAAACATGAGCAATTCCAGGAGTTTTATTGGCAGCTTGCACACAAGCCAACTGCAGTAAGTGACAGTGGCAGTGTATAAACAGAGCGTGAGGAGTATGTTTCTTGATACGTGCCTGAACCCCGGTCTTTCGTCCAGAAAAAGTTGCAGCTCCATCAAATCCCAATCCAACTATTCTTCCGACTTGTAGACCTTTCTTCTTTAAACAATCGATGAGATTAGAATAGATGGTCTCTGCATCAGCCTTCTTCAATGGAATAAGCTCCAGAAAGCACTCTACTGGTACACCATCTTCCTCCCAGCGGCAAAACACAGACAATTCTTCTACGTTGGTGACATCTGTGCACTCATCTGCCATGAGGCTGTACATAGGTGCCTTTTGAAGTCGCTTCAGAATCGACTCCTCCACCCATGTCCCTAATGATTCGATGAATTCAACCACAGCCACTCTTGATGTGTACACAGCATTTCTTGGTGCAGTTTCTAAGAATTGCTTCAAATGTTGGCTGCCACATCGAACCACCACGTCAACCAGCTTCTCAAATTTTGTCGAATGTGCAACTTGTTCTTTCGTAAGAAAATGAGTGAGTAGGATCAGGCACTTCACTGCAGCTCTGTTCTGAGCTCTTTTGCGAGCTAAAACATTCTGGAGTTGCTGTACAACTGTTCCACCTTTGGCTGCTCCTTTAGCTGCAAAAAGAGCTTGAGTTGCATGGATATGGAAGTCACTTCTCGCATGAGCTTTCATTTTTTCAACAGCTTTCTTCCAATTTCTGCAAGGTTGTGTGACCCACACTCCTCCAGTACGCTGCAGACCAGATTGCTTGCAAACCTTGCAAAAGGCACCATCGCTATCCTCGTCATAATAGAGCCAACTGAAATCTTTCTCCCAGCTCTTAGAGTATTTTCTCTTCGTGGATACAGAAGAGCGGTGTTTGTTTTGCTTGCTTTTCTTTGAAGGTGGAGGACTAAGGCTAGGACTAGATGCCTCGACATGCTCAGAGCTATCTGTTCTGCTATCTTCGCTATCGCTGCTATTAGCATGAGAAGAGGCTTGAGAAGTACTTGCAAAGTATGAGCGAATATCCATATTAATATGAAGAGAAATCAGCTAGTAAGGTTTCTTTTATAGAGACTTTAAGACCATGACATAATGGACTGAGTTAAAAATACTGAGAGAGAGTGGGAAAGAAGGAGGGAACTGAAGAAGTGACAAACCTACAAAGGAGAACACGTGGTGGTGTGTGATGACTTTAAGACCATGACATAATGGACTGAGTTAAAAATACTGAGAGAGAGTGGGAAAGAAGGAGGGAACTGAAGAAGTGACAAACCTACAAAGGAGAACACGTGGTGGCGTGTGATGACATCATGTCTAAGATTAGACTTGAAGACCATGACATAATGGACTGAGTTAAAAATACTGAGAGAGAGGGAGTGGGAAAGAAGGAGAAACAAAAGAAGTGACAAACCTACAAAGGAGAGCACGTGGTGGTGTGTGATGTCATCGTGTCATGACACATGCTCTCCTTTTTCCAAGCAGCTACAATATCATGAGAAATATATACAGTCTAGCCATAGTTCGGTATAGCATAATGCCATTGGTAGTCAGTCAAAATAGCTATCCTCAGACATTGTAAAAGCAAAAAAAAATATGGGGGGATCTTCCCCCCAGACCCCCCTTTTACGACTTATGAACATGTTAAGAAAATATTAACAAAAATTAGGGCACCAAGTGACCAACCATTTCCACCCCCCCCCCCTAGAGAACTAGAGAAAAATTGTGTATGAAACCTGTTGTCCATGATTTTGTAAGAAAATGCATGGAATGCAACATAATTCGATTTCACAAAAGCCCACCTCCATTATACGAGTGACAAGTGACTATATCTAACCTATATATGCTGATTGCTGTAGCATGCAACTTCAGCAAATATTTTAGATGGAATGTTGACTAAAGATTTTAGAAAAAGTGCATGCCATCATAAGTAGCAGCTATATATACAGTTAGTACTGCAAAAATACCTGTGGGTAAAACACTTTCGTACTCCACGCGGAAGCCCAGGGTGCACGTCCCCTTTCTGCACCATCCAGGCTCTCCGCCCCCCCCTTATTTTTCCATATCTCAAGTTCGCCCCCCCTTGGCAAAATTTCTGTATACAACCCTGCGTGCCAATGCATATTTGATCCAATGTGCCCACATATTGGTCCAATGTTGCCTCAGATTGATTCCAGCTAGTCAGAGCAATAAATGGATCCAATGTGCCCACATATTGGATCCAATGTGCCCTCAGATTGATTCAAGCTAGTGAGAGCAATAAATGGATCCAATGTGCCCTCATATTGGTCCAATGTGCCTCAGATTGATTCAAGCTAGTCAGAGCAATAAATGGATCCAATGTGCCCTCAGATTGATTCAAGCTAGTCAGAGCAATAAATGGATCCAATGTGCCTGGATCCAATGTGCCCTCAGATTGATTCCAGCTAGTCAGAGCAATAAATGGATCCAATGTGCCTGGATCCAATGTGCCCTCATATTGATTCCAGCTAGTCAGAGCAATAAATTGATCCAATGTATCCTCATATTGATTCAAGCTAGTCAGATCATTTTTCCCCATTACCACATCACTTCCTGTAGTATACTAGACACTCAATTTCTGTAGTATACTAGCCCTTACTTCCTGTAGTATACTAGACACTTACTTCCTGTAGTATACTAGACACTCATGCAATGTTGCTCCTCGAAAATATCAATTGCTGTATGGAATATATACACAAACTCGGCAGATATAGCCACACAACAAATTAACTGTTCCTGCTAATCGCCGGATCTCATTCATTGCCTGTACATGCCCAGTAGAATGCCGCATCATTACAAATTAGGTAAGTAAACTTTATTTCCGGTTTGACGAGGTGAGCAAGTAATGCGGGAAAATATATAGCAGATAGCAGATGATCGTAACTTCCATGGTTAATGATCTCTTCCTGGCAATTATACTGCTATTCCAGGAATTCTTTTGTAGAGGAATGGTTGGCAGGAATTTCTCTGAATGCCCTCACTCGTGAGAAAGGAGAAGTTCTTCATGGAATTCTCTTCATGTTCCATGTAAGTATGTTGTAGAGACAATAGTGCTAGGCTTTGCCTGCCTGCTTGCTTCAAAGGAGCTGGTTCTCGTAGCAATCTACAGATTATTGTGTGTTCCTCTAATGATGTGCAAAGTTTACTCTAAACAACAAGCACAAACAAGTTAGAAAAAACCCACACAAAGCCAGGTCAGTACTCACATACCTATGTAAGTTGGTTGCCCTGTACACACATGTAGCTGGGTTAGTCACCCTGTACACACATGTTACTGGGCTAGTCACCCTGTACACACATGTAGCTGGGCTAGTCACCCTGTACACACATGTGACTGGGCTAGTCACCCTGTACACACATGTAGCTGGGCTAGTCACCCTGTACACACATGTGACTGGGCTAGTCACCCTGTACACACATGTAGCTGGGTTAGTCACCCTGTACACACATGTGACTGGGTTAGTCACCCTGTACACACATGTGACTGGGCTAGTCACCCTGTACACACATGTAGCTGGGTTAGTCACCCTGTACACACATGTTACTGGGCTAGTCACCCTGTACAAACATGTGACTGGGCTAGTCACCCTGTACACACATGTAGCTGGGTTAGTCACCCTGTACACACATGTTACTGGGCTAGTCACCCTGTACACACATGTGACTGGGCTAGTCACCCTGTACACACATGTAGCTGGGCTAGTCACCCTGTACACACATGTAGCTGGGTTAGTTACCCTGTACACACAAGTAGCTAGATTAGTCACCCTGTACACACATGTGACTGGGCTAGTCACCCTGTACACACATGTAGCTAGATTAGTCACCCTGTATACACATGTAGCTGGGTTCGTTACCCTGTACACACATGTAGCTGGGTTAGTCACCTTGTACACATGTGTGGCTGGGTTAGTCACCCTGTACACACATGTGGCTGGGTTAGTCACCTTGTACACACATGTACAGTACCTGGATTAGATACCTTGTATAGTAGAACCTCAGTATAACGAACACTTCGGGACCAGAAGGTGTTCATTATATAGTGAAATGTTCGTTATACTGAAAGTAATGATGACATAATTTCGTATTGTGTTGAGTACACTGTTTTCCCTCTTAGAGGCACCAGATGCTGTTCAGTGGCTTGATGGTTTCCTGGCAAGTATGGTATATATTACTCTTACAGACCATCTGGTCATTGCTCTGTCCAATGTAAACAACAACTGCTATAATACACATCAATATAATACATGCAATCATTATTGAGATTACACGTTTAATGGTGGGGGTTGAAATAATCGGTTATGCAAGTTTGCTTCTTGGCATATAAAACGCTAACACAGCAGAGGATCGCAGCTTGTTCAGTAGCATTACTGGACATTGGTGGTGTTTGGCTGGTGCTCAAGGTAACGGATGCACACATCAAAGGCACCTGCGGCTTCTTTGTGACTGGGTCCTTGTTCTTCAGATTCATCATCGGAAAGACTCATTCTGGTTGGATTCTGGAGCAAGATGAAGAATTTCTTCATCTGTACGTTCTTCACCCAAATTCTTGTCACTATCTAGCCATTCCTGTACTTTGCTAGATGACACTGACAATTCAGTGCCCATTTCAAAAATAGCACATGCATCACCAGCGTCACCGGGAGCGCTTGAATTATCAGTGCCTGCTGAAGCCCCTGACTTGTCAGTGCCAGCTGGGTTGGTAGATGTACTGCCATTACTGCTGCTAGCACTAAGAAGCTTATTCCAAGCACGTGAAAGTGACTCGGCCCTAATGTCATCCCAAGCCTCTGCACACATGTAAATGCATTCCTGTAAATTTAAATATTTGAAATTGCTGTGGTGTACCCTCTTCAAGAGATAGCAGCTACTTTTGTAGGAGAGCATGCTTGTATCGTCTCTTGAGGTTTCTAACACACCTTGATCCATAGGCTGAATAAGGTTTGTAGTGTTGGGCGGAAGAAGAAAACATGTAATGGCACCATCAGGGGTCTGCAAAATGCTGGACTTAGGATGGCTAGAAGCGTTGTCTAAAACTAAAACGGCTTTTCTAGCCAAGCCTTGATCCCTTAGCTACCTAGAAGCACTGGGAACAAAATGATCAAAAAACCAGGATTTAAATCATAGAATCCATCATAGAATCCATCTATGCCTTCTTTTGGCTAGCATAGATAACAGGCAAAGCACTTTTATTTATATTCTTTAAAGCTCTTGGATTCTTTGCTGTACCAATTAAAATCAGGGGTAGCCTAAAATTTCCTGATGCATTAGCTGTAGCTAAAATACTAACTCTATCTTTAGGTTTAAAAAAACTCTTGGCTGTTTTTTCATGGCTTCCTGCAAGAGTTTTCTGGGGCAAAAGACGCCAGTACAACCCTGTTTCATCACAGTTAAACACCTGATTTAGGTTAGCTGCTGCTCTTCAGTTAGCTCAAGCAATTTCTCTCTACAGGGGCCAACAGCAATGCTATCAGCTGACAAAGACTCGCCTTGAGGCCTTCACTCCCTTATGCCATGCCTTTACTTGAATCTGTGGAGGCTAGCCTTAAAAGACTCTCCACCATCATCAGGGTTTACTGAATGCAGCATCCTTGCCTTCTCCATTATAAGAGGTCCACTTATTGGAGAGCCTTTAGCTCTTTCTTGTGTGAACCATGTAGATACACAGATCTATCTAGATGGTCGTCATCAGCTACTCTCATCTTCTTCATTGCAGAACCATCGTCAGTCTCACGCTCAGCGATGTAAGTTTGAAGCTTGTCCTTCTGCTTCACTATATCAAAAACAGTAAACTTACCAATACCAAATTCGGTAGCTACGCTAGCAAAAGAATAGTCCTTTCCACGCATTTCCACCACCATTTCTTTCTGCTTCAATGTCAAGTTTTCCCTCTTGGCAGACATCTCAAAGAAGTTAGCTGCTACAATCCTAGGCTACCGGACACACGTGTACACGAGCGATGACTGCACGCGCATGACACTTGTGAGTAATTACTTTAAACACCGGTCCGCGGTTGCGTTCGCTATACCGAGACATCCGGATAAGTGAGTTCCGTTATACTGAGGTCCTACTGTACATGTACACATGTGTGGCTGGGTTAGTTACCTGTACACACATTGTACCTGGATTAGACACCCTCAAAACATATTCTCCTGGGTTTGATACCCTCTAAATACATGTTCCTGGATTAGATACCCTCTAAATAAATGCACATGGCTTAGATACCCTCTAAATGAATGCACATGAGTTAGATACCCTCTAAATACATGTTCCTGATTAGATACACTCTAAATAAATGCACATGGGTTTGATACCCTCTAAATACATGTTCCTGGATTAGATACCCTCTAAATAAATGCACATGGCTTAGATACCCTCTAAATGAATGCACATGAGTTAGATACCCTCTAAATACATGTTCCTGATTAGATACACTCTAAATAAATGCACATGGGTTTGATACCCTCTAAATACATGTTCCTGGATTAGATACCCTCTAAATAAATGCACATGGCTTAGGTACCCTCTAAATACATGTTCCTGATTAGATACCATCTAAATAAATGCACATGGGTTAGATACCCTCTAAATACATGTTCCCGATTAGA
Source organism: Cladorhizidae sp. MBARI D1340-BT2 (assembly GCA_028752905.1). Lineage (NCBI taxonomy): Eukaryota > Metazoa > Porifera > Demospongiae > Poecilosclerida > Cladorhizidae > Cladorhizidae sp. MBARI D1340-BT2. Next base: position 2,108,540 of record JAQNBH010000014.1, read on the forward strand.
TACCCTCTAAATAAATGCACATGGGTTAGATACCCTCTAAATACATGTTCCTGGATTAGATACCATCTAAATAAATGCACATGGGTTAGATACCCTCTAAACACATGTATCTGGATTAGATACCCTCTAAACACATGTACCTGGGTTAGATACCCTCTAAACACATGTACCTGGATTAGATACCCTCTAAACACATGTACCTGGATTAGATACCCTCTAAACACATGTACCTGCATTTGTCCTGGTGATCAGTAGTTGATGGAGCAGAGGCACGACCAGGTCAAAGAGACAGGAGCTACGGAGCACGTGCATTGTGAACTTCTGGTTCAGCTCAAACAGCTTCCAAAAGATGATGTAGAGCTCTTGTGAGAAGTAGATCTTCTTGATGGAGTGCGGCAGATAGGTTTGTCGCAGAGGGTTCATCAGTAAGGTTGTCAGTCCCTTAGCAATGAACTCCAAGTCCTAAGGGAAAGGTCACACAAAGAGGATAAACCAGGAGAGGGTACAGGACAGGGCCAGCTAGAGATACTCACAGAGGATAAACCAGGAGAGGGTACAGGACAGGCCAGCTAAGGGAAGAGACACTCACAGAGGATAAACCAGGAGAGGGTACAGGACAGACCAGCTAAGGGAAGAGATACTCACAGAGGATAAACCAGGAGAGGATACAGGACAGACCAGCTAAGGGAAGAGATACTCACAGAGGATAAACCAGGAGAGGGTACAGGACAGGGCCAGCTAAGGGAAGAGACACTCACAGAGGATAAACCAGGAGAGGGTACAGGACAGGCCAGCTAAGGGAAGAGACACTCACAGAGGATAAACCAGGAGAGGGTACAGGACAGGACAGCTAAGGGAAGACACACTCACAGAGGATAAACCAGGAGAGGGTACAGGACAGGCCAGCTAAGGGAAGAGACACTCACAGAGGATAAGTCAGGAGAGGGTACAGGACAGGTCAGCTAAATCCTCTCTGGAAACACAAGGTTGCTCATGCAGTGCATTGAGATGCAGCGACTTACGGCCGCCCCAAGACCAAAATCAGGAAAATTGAGTGGCTCTAAGTTAGAGATCCATAACTTTCCCATGCACCAGTTAACTGGCACTTTGTTTGTGTGCTTTCATTTTGGCACTAAAATTGTGCGTAGGTCTAGGGATAACCATAGCAAAGTCAGGGCAGCACAGTCGGAGGAGCTTGTGATGTCATCCTGTTTGCGAGGTTGCTACATCTCTTGAAGTCATCGGGAAGAGTTGAGTTGAAGCTTGTTTTATTGGGTGATGTGGTGTGTGGTGTGGGGTGGAAGTTACGAGATGAACACAGACATTCACTAACGCTAGTTGTGTGGGGGGAAAGATGACCATTGAACTCAACTTTCAAATTTAAATCCTCACACACATACACCTGCACACACACACACCTGCACATACATGCACACACACCTGCACACACACATACAGGTCTGCACATACATGCACACACCCACCTGCACATACATGCACACACACCTGCACATACATGTACATGTACATGTACATGCACACACACCTGCACACACACACACACACCTGCACGTACATGCACACACGTACCTCGCTCATCTGAAGTCTGGAGATAAAGCTACAAAACAGGTTTGCCATGCCCATCTCCACTGCCTCCAGGGCCTGAGGGGGTTCCCTGTCCTCCCCGCCCCCTTCTGCTGTACCAGTGCTCTGACTGTGGGTGTGTGCTTGGCGCAGTTGCCGCTGCCTGTGCAGCAGGTCCCCAGGAGGGGTGTAGTCCAGCAGGATGGCCAGCAATTGGATGCAAGTCTCCACAAGCCGGCCACGAGGGTCGTTCACCATGGCGTAGTAGTACCTGACAAAGGAGGGGGTGTAACCACATACGCACACACGTACACATGTCAGACGATGTGTGCACAGATCACCTTACAACATCCTTATAGCATGTGCTGCTATGGAGCTAGCACGTGCTGCTATGGAGCTACTGCACTATACAGTAGGTTCAACCCACCAACATACATACCAGCTGCTGCAGGGCCTGGTCAACCAGCTACTGCAGGGCCTGGTCAACCAGCTACTGCAGGGCCTGGTCAACCAGCTACTGCAGGGCCTAGTCAACCAGCTACTGGTCAACCAGCTACTGCAGGACCTGGTCAACCAGCTGCTGCAGGGCCTGGTCAACCAGCTACTGCAGGGCCTGGTCAACCAGCTACTGCAGGGCCTAGTCAACCAGCTACTGGTCAACCAGCTACTGCAGGACCTGGTCAACCAGCTGCTGCAGGGCCTGGTCAACCAGCTACTGCAGGGCCTGGTCAACCAGCTAATGCAGGGCCTAGTCAACCAGCTACTGCAGGGCCTAGTCAACCAACTACTGCAGGACCTGGTCAACCAGCTACTGCAGGGCCTGGTCAACCAGCTACTGCAGGACCTGGTCAACCAGCTACTGCAGGGCCTAGTCAACCAGCTACTGCAGGACCTAGTTAACCAGCTACTGCAGGGCCTGGTCAACCAGCTACTGCAGGGCCTAGTCAACCAGCTACACTGCAGGACCTGGTCAACCAGCTACTGCAGGGCCTGGTCAACCAGCTACTGCAGGACCTGGTCAACCAGCTACTGCAGGGCCTGGTCAACCAGCTACTGCAGGGCCTGGTCAACCAGCTACTGCAGGGCCTGGTCAACCAGCTACTGCAGGGCCTGGTCAACCAGCTACTGCAGGGCCTGGTCAACCAGCTACTGCAGGACCTGGTCAACCAGCTACTGCAGGGCCTAGTCAACCAGCTACTGCAGGGCCTAGTCAACCAGCTACTGCAGGACCTGGTCAATCAGCTACTGCAATTTTGTAACAGGAAATGGGTGTGATCACAGAGCAGCAGCATCTTAGAGCAGCGGACAATTGAACAAACAGGTTTTGGTGTCAGGTAAAGCCAAAACTACTTATGCCACTAATTATGCTGTTCCTCAGAAAGGAGTTCATAACTCCATCCTGAACAACATGAAAGCTGAAGGCTGAGGCTAAGCATTAGTAGGCACCAAGCAACAATATTAGAGGCTTTTAGTTCTCTGTACAATTAACTTGCTATGCTCAGATTCTGTCACTTCTTAGAGGTCAGTAATCGTCCAGGTGATCGATGCCAATTGTTGACCCCACCCACCCTTCATTGTAGGTACGTAGCACACAAATCTTACGGGACTCCGTATCCGACGGGGTCGTAGCTGCACAGAATGTTGAGGAGGGATGTGAGGAGAGGGAGCACGTGCCTGTTCTCATTGGATGTGAAGTAGGACAGCCAGCGATTACGGCCACACAGATCTAGAGCAGCCAGCACACAATATATAACTTAGCCTAGGGCAGTAGAGCTTAGCCTAGGGAAGTAGAGCTTAGCCTAGGGAAGTATAGCTTAGCCTAGAGAAGTGTAGCTTAGCCTAGGGAAGTAGAGCTTAGCCTAGGGAAGTAGAGCTTAGCCTAGGGAAGTATAGCTTAGCCTAGAGAAGTGTAGCTTAGCCTAGGGAAGTAGAGCTTAGCCTAGAGAAGTGTAGCTTAGCCTAGGGAAGTAGAGCTTAGCCTAGGGAAGTGTAGCTTAGCCTAGAGAAGTGTAGCTTAGCCTAGGGCAGTATAGCTTAGCCTAGGGAAGTAGAGCTTAGCCTAGGGAAGTATAGCTTAGCCTAGGGAAGTGTAGCTTAGCCTAGGGAAGCATAGCTTAGCCTAGGGAAGCATAGCTTAGCCTAGGGAAGTGTAGCTTAGCCTAGGGAAGTATAGCGTAGCCTAGAGCAGTACAGCTTAGCGTAGGCTAGCATAGCTTAGCCTAGGTACAGTAAGTGTAGCTTAGCCTAGGGCTAAGCTATATACACTACTCTAGGCTAAGCTATACATCGGAGCTGACCTCATCTTGTACACACAGCCATCGGAGTGACCTCTTCCCTAGCTCCATTATTACAAGGCAAACACAATGACCTGCAGTTTGGTTGAAGCCAGGAACAGCTACACTGTATGTCGCTCGTGTCTACACCAAAACTTACAGCAAAGAATCAATCCAGGAGTGTCTCTTTCTCAAAGGTGGGATTCAGAGCACTTCCCAGTAAGCAGAGGTGCCTGTGCAGCTCTCCACAACAAGAAAAGCTTCCAGATATAGTAAGATCAGCCAGAGAGAGCTCCCTACCCGAGATAGAGGAGGTAACCAGTGCTTTATGATCAGCCAGAGAGAGCTCCCTACCCGAGATAGAAGAGGTAACCAGTGCATTAAGATCTGCCAGAGAGAGCCACCCAAGAAATAACTGTCGTACCAGAACATACATACTTCTGCCCTTCCCAAGTTAGCAGGCTAAAATATTTGTGAATATATGTAATGGGAGTGTCTTGCTATATGATATATCAGTCATGGTCTCTGACACTCGGTGTGCCAAATTTAATTCTCCTTCTATGTCTCCTGTCTATATACAATAGATCAATACAACTTCTCATAAACTTATTACTTCTATCACTTACTGAACTTCTACTATTGTCTCTATAAAAATAATCTAGAACAACAAAACATGATAGAGTGTTGCACTGTGTACAGGAGAAGTTAGCTAACGTGTTTTAAAGAGACACTGTTTTGGAGACACAGAACCGCAGGCTTCACTGAGCATGTATCTCAGGTTCTGCACTAGAGCACCTCTCAACATTGCCACAGCTGACAGGCACTGGTGCTGTACTAGAGCACCTCTCAACATTGCCACAGCTGACAGACACTGGTGCTGTACTAGAGCACCTCTCAACATTGCCACAGCTGACAGACACTGGTGCTGTACTAGAGCACCTCTCAACATTGCCACAGCTGACAGACACTGGTGCTGTACTAGAGCACCTCTCAACATTGCCACAGCTGACAGACACTGGTGCTGTACTAGAGCACCTCTCAACATTGCCACAGCTGACAGACACTGGTGCTGTACTAGAGCACCTCTCAACATTGCCACAGCTGACAGACACTGGTGCTGTACTAGAGCACCTCTCAACATTGCCACAGCTGACAGACACTGGTGCTGTACTAGAGCACCTCTCAACATTGCCACAGCTGACAGACACTGGTGCTGTACTAGAGCACCTCTCAACATTGCCACAGCTGACAGACACTGGTGCTGTACTAGAGCACCTCTCAACATTGCCACAGCTGACAGACACTGGTGCTGTACTAGAGCACCTCTCAACATTGCCACAGCTGACAGACACTGGTGCTGTACTAGAGCACCTCTCAACATTGCCACAGCTGACAGACACTGGTGCTGTACTAGAGCACCTCTCAACATTGCCACAGCTGACAGACACTGGTGCTGTACTAGAACACCTCTCAACATTGCCACAGCTGACAGACACTGGTGCTGTACTAGAAGACCTCTCAACATTGCCACAGCTGACAGGCACTGGTGCTGTACTAGAACACCTCTCAACATTGCCACAGCTGACAGACACTGGTGCTGTACTAGAAGACCTCTCAACATTGCCACAGCTGACAGGCACTGGTGCTGTACTAGAACACCTCTCAACATTGCCACAGCTGACAGACACTGGTGCTGTACTAGAGCACCTCTCAACATTGCCACAGCTGACAGACACTGGTGCTGTACTAGAGCACCTCTCAACATTGCCACAGCTGACAGACACTGGTGCTGTACTAGAGCTGTTGCATGACAACAACAAACAAGAGAAAATTATTACCCACAAACATGTAGACCACCTTGACTTTTTATCTGCCAAATGGTAAAGGGTGTCAAGTGGTTCACATTGCTACAAGCTTACAGCTTGCACGTAGTCAAGACAACTTGTTAGTTCATTTACAAGTGAGTTATGATATATTTTAATTAATTACCTGTGGGAGAGAGGTAGAGAGCCTCAGAGAAGCAGGTGATGAGAAGTGTGAGTAAGGTAGACCTGTTGTTGTCCATCTGAGCATTGGAACCAGGCGAGTCCACAGACCCAATTCCCTTCTCCCTGGACACACCAGCAGAACAAATACCAAGACAACGACGCTTCACTCAAAAAGATATATACAATACAGTACATACAATACAGTGCAAACAATACAGTGCACACAATACAGTGCACACAATACAGTGCACACAATACAGTGCACACAATACAGTGCACACAATACAGTGCACACAATACATGCACACAATACAGTGCACACAATACAGTGCACACAATACAGTGCACGCAATACATGCACACAATACACAGCACACAATACATGCACACAATACAGTACACACAATACACAGCACACAATACACTGCACACAATACAGTGCACACAATACAGTGCACACAATACACAGCACACAATACATGCACACAATACAGTACACACAATACACAGCACACAATACACTGCACACAATACAGTGCACACAATACAGTGCACACAATACAGTGCACACAATACAGTGCACACAATACACAGCACACAATACATGCACACAATACAGTACACACAATACACAGCACACAATACACTGCACACAATACAGTGCACACAATACAGTACACACAATACACAGCACACAATACACTGCACACAATACAGTGCACACAATACAGTGCACACAATACATGCACACAATACAGTACACACAATACATGCACACAATACACAGCACACAATACAGTGCACACAATACAGTGCACACAATACAGTGCACACAATACATGCACACAATACAGTGCACACAATACAGTGCACACAATACACTGCACACAATACAGTGCACACAATACAGTGCACACAATACAGTGCACACAATACAGTGCACACAATACAGTGCACACAATACAGTGCACACAATACAGTGCACACAATACAGTGCACACAATACAGTGCACACAATACAGTGCACACAATACACTGCACACAATACAGTGCACACAATACAGTGCACACAATACAGTGCACACAATACATGCACACAATACAGTACACACAATACATGCACACAATACACAGCACACAATACAGTGCACACAATACAGTGCACACAATACAGTGCACACAATACAGTGCACACAATACAGTGCACACAATACAGTGCACACAATACATGCACACAATACAGTACACACAATACAGTGCACACAATACAGTGCACACAATACAGTACACACAATACAGTGCACGCAATACATGCACACAATACAGTGCACACAATACAGTGCACACAATACAGTGCACACAATACAGTACACACAATACATGCACACAATACACAGCACACAATACAGTGCACACAATACAGTGCACACAATACAGTGCACACAATACAGTGCACACAATACATGCACACAATACATGCACACAATACACAGCACACAATACAGTGCACACAATACAGTGCACACAATACACTGCACACAATACAGTGCACACAATACAGTGCACACAATACAGTGCACACAATACATGCACACAATACAGTACACACAATACATGCACACAATACACAGCACACAATACAGTGCACACAATACAGTGCACACAATACAGTGCACACAATACAGTGCACACAATACATGCACACAATACACAGCACACAATACAGTGCACACAATACAGTGCACACAATACAGTACACACAATACAGTGCACACAATACAGTGCACACAATACAGTGCACACAATACAGTGCACACAATACAGTGCACACAATACATGCACACAATACATGCACACAATACACAGCACACAATACAGTGCACGCAATACAGTACACACAATACAGTGCACACAATACAGTGCACACAATACACTGCACACAATACAGTGCACACAATACAGTGCACACAATACAGTGCACACAATACAGTGCACACAATACACTGCACACAATACAGTGCACACAATACATGCACACAATACAGTGCACACAATACAGTGCACGCAATACAGTGCACACAATACATGCACACAATACAGTGCACACAGGGTCCCATCACCACTACCATTAGTTTTAAGGTATCTTGCTCCCTCACAACCTCTTGCTTTGACAGGGTCCCACTCACCATATGTATTCACAGCTGTCCAGGGAGGAGAGCACATCCGGGTTCTCCTGCCAAATAAAAGGCACAGTGTGCGTGAGTCATGCAACAAATGTCATGCCAACAAGTACATACTCCACACGTCTTTAGGCAGTGCGTTGGCCACTCACCGGCCCAACTTTGACGCTGGCCATGACGGTAAAGTCTGGACAAAAGAGCAGGTCCTGCAATAGTGATGTAGACGAAGTGTCGATGATATTGTCACAGGACACAGCAACATAACTAGTACAAGTGCCAGCTACTCTACACCGTGTACTGCCACAAGCTTGTGTTCTGATGATGTGTTATACATGTGATGGGCATTTAGCAATTATAATGAGATGTTCCACAGTTCACCTACAGAGCTACACATAGAATGCACTCAGCACACATACACACATACAGAAAGTGAGTTGAGGAGGACTTGGGCCAGAGCTTGCGGCTGCTCCCCTTCCGTCGTCTAGGAATACAATCATATAAATGATGACTCAATAAAGAGAAGATATAACTTCTTCACCACCTCATCACTGTTGTCTGGTTATTATTATTAGTAGTGCATAATATAACGACCTCATCACTGTTGTCTAGTTATTATTAGTAGTAGTGCATTATATAACAACCTCATCATTGTCTGGTTATTATTAGTAGTAGTGCATTATATAACGACCTCATCACTATTGTCTGGTTATTATTAGTAGTAGTGCATTATATAACAACCTCATCACTGTTGTCCAGTTATTATTAGTAGTAGTGCATTATATAACGACCGCATCACTGTTGTCTGGTTATTATTAGTAGTAGTGCATTATATAACGACTTCATCACTGTTGTCTGGTTATTATTAGTAGTAGTGCATTATATAACGACCTCATCACTGTTGTCTGGTTATTATTAGTAGTAACATTATATAACGACCTCATCACTGTTGTCTGGTTATTATTAGTAGTAGTGCATTATATAACGACCTCATCACTGTTGTCTAGTTATTATTAGTAGTAGTGCATTATATAATGACCTCATCACTGTTGTCTGGTTATTATTAGTAGTAGTGCATTATATAACGACCTCATCACTGTTGTCTGGTTACTATTAGTAGTGGGGCATTATATAACGACCTCATCACTGTTGTCTGGTTATTATTAGTAGTAGTGCATTATATAATGACCTCATCACTGTTGTCTGGTTATTATTAGTAGTAGTGCATTATATAATGACCTCATCATTGTTGTCTGGTTATTATTATTAGTAGTGCATTATATAACATGGTAGACTCTATGAGGTCAATAGATTGAATAGAATCATGTCTGTGAATCACATGACTCACTTCCAGGAAGTTTGCAGGTGACCAGAACAACAGCCTCCAGTCAGGAGCTTCAAACAGAAAAGGGAGGAGTCTCATCAGCAAGTTGGCACAATTCAAAACTGCAAAATTGGGAGGCACGGTAAAGGGTCTTCAACAGTCATAAATTGTCACTACAGCGTAGTACCGATCTGCTGTTCATTTTGCCCTGTACATGCCGTGCCAGCAGCAGCTGCAATCCTCTCCACTATCTGGAAGATGACACAGTGAATGGGTGAAAATGGGTGAAAATCATATTGGAGGCCATTAGAGCCAAAGTTTATGAGTCATTGTCTTATCATGCCGGCTACTGCAGCTTGAGTGCGTAAGAGATCGAGTTAATTACCTTGAAGCAGAGTGCAGTGAGATTGCCTGAGGCCTTGTCTCTTAGTGTCCGTATGTCCTGGTAGGTTACCATGGAGAAGTAGTCAGCCACAACCAGAGTTGGGTCGGACCAGAACCTCTCCCAGAAGGAGGAGTCCAGGGTTGTCACCGACTATGTGTGATAATGAAGACACAAGTCATTCTGGGAAACATCACAACACAAGCTTGTCTTGTAGAGAGCCAGCGGCCAGATCACCAGCCAATCAATGCTTATACTAACCAATGGCTACATCACCAGTCAATTAATACTCATACTAACACAGTGTCTAGATCACCAGCCATTAATGCTTACCACTAACACAGTGACTAAATCACCAATACTCATACTAACACAGTATCTAGATCACCAGTCAATCAATGCTCATCACTAGCACAAACAGCCTCCTAATTATAATGACAAAAACCAACTATGTGATCACATCACTAACTTGATTGCTGTTGACCAGTTCCAGAATGGCCCTCCTAAACTCTTGCTTGCTTTGAGAACCTCCCATGACGGCCTTCTTGTGTATGTAGAGTGTGTAGAACAATGGGAAATAAATAGGATCTTGACGAGGCAAACGAAAAGTGAGGTTTTAGGAATTGGCCCTCGTCTTCTCACAGGTAATAAGGCTTATTCCATTAACAGCGCACTGCTCTTGAAATATTGAATATGCTGATTCAGCTCTTGAGGCCCGTTAGCCACGTGGATACCAGTAGTAGTGCGGCATGGACGAAAGTTTGGTGAGTTTTGAATAGTTAGGGACCAGACTAGTTTTAAGGAGATAAAGAGTTGATAAAGATTGTGTTATACCCCATTTAGGTAGGAAGGGCTGTGGCCGCTCTGCAAGCCTATCACGCTAAAGTGAAACAGAAAGGGAAACCGAAGCTGTTAGCCGAGAGCCCTTCAGTGTCCATCATCATAGCCCTGAAAAAGATCCCACAGAGAACGATTCGTCCTCATCGTATGTAAGTTTGAAAACCATTCAAATAAAGTGAATACATACACAGCAGCAGTAATGTATCATGGCCCCAGAACACAAGGAGTCCTAGAACTCTAGGAAGTACCTAGAGAAGGGGCTTGGCAAGGTCTTGTGAGACAATAAACAAATAATGACAGCACAATAATAAATAGTAAATATATGTGTAGTTAAAGCAGTGGTCGAGAAGAGTTCCATGACATATCCAGTCTTAACTCAAGAGTCTCAATACTGTTTCTGCTTTATATGCATTTTGCATTCATCTACTGAAGAGATGCCAGCAATTGCAGTTGATACTTTTAGCAGGCATTTTTTTTGTTCCAATCACCCCACCCCCCCTCCCTCCTCAGTTTAGACCTTGCTTGCTGGCTGTCAGTAATGGCTTGGCATTGTGTGGCTCGGAAGGTTAGCTCTTAAACATCGGATAGCTGCAGCAGAAGAGTGTCCTCGCTGGAGGGATGAGGTTGTTTTCAGTTCTGGAGAAATGTTAGCATCTGCTTGATCATGTGTCACAGGCTCGAGGTATTGTTCAAGTGACATCGGGTGTAAGTCTGCTAGGTGTGCACTCATGAAGGAGGCAACAAGCTTACCCCAGAGAGAAAGTCTGATAATATGGGTGTGGCTCGATAATATGGGTGTGGCTCAATAATATGGGTGTGGCCTGGTAATGTGGGTGTGGCTCGGTGGCTCGGTGGCATAAGCATGGCTATATAATTGGCCTGATCGAGATTTAATTTTCATTGGATTTGGGTCCAGGGTCCACAATTAATAAAAACTTAGTTATACACTTGCTGGCACTTGGAACAACAAATCAACAACACCACACGTATTGTGCATCTAGGCACGCAGCTAGGGCTGGTGTGCATCTAGGCATGCAGCTAGGGCTAGGTGTGCATCTAGGCATGCAGCTAGGGCTAGGTGTGCATCTAGGCATGCAGCTAGGGCTAGGTGTGCATCTAGGCATGTAGCTAGGGCTAGGTGTGCATCTAGGCATGCAGCTAGGGCTGGTGTGCATCTAGGCATGCAGCTAGGGCTAGGTGTGCATCTAGGCATGCAGCTAGGGCTAGGTGTGCATCTAGGCATGCAGCTAGGGCTAGATGTGCATCTAGGCATGCAGCTAGGGCTAGGTGTGCATCTAGGCATGCAGCTAGGGCTGGTGTGCATCTAGGCATGTAGCTAGGGCTAGATGTGCATCTAGGCATGCAGCTAGGGCTAGATGTGCATCTAGGCATGCAGCTAGGGCTAGGTGTGCATCCAGGCATGCAGCTAGGGCTGTGTGTGCATCTGTAGGCATGCAGCTAGGGCTAGGTGTGCATCTAGGCATGCAGCTAGGGCTAGGTGTGCATCTAGGCATGTAGCTAGGGCTAGGTGTGCATCTAGGCATGCAGCTAGGGCTAGGTGTGCATCTAGGCATGCAGCTAGGGCTAGGTGTGCATCTAGGCATGCAGCTAGGGCTAGGTGTGCATCTAGGCATGCAGCTAGGGCTAGGTGTGCATCTAGGCATGCAGCTAGGGCTAGGTGTGCATCTAGGCATGTAGCTAGGGCTAGGTGTGCATCTAGGCATGCAGCTAGGGCTAGGTGTGCATCTAGGCATGCAGCTAGGGCTAGGTGTGCATCTAGGCATGCAGCTAGGGCTAGGTGTGCATCTAGGCATGCAGCTAGGGCTAGGTGTGCATCTAGGCATGCAGCTAGGGCTAGGTGTGCATCTAGGCATGTAGCTAGGGCTAGGTGTGCATCTAGGCATGTAGCTAGGGCTAGGTGTGTATCTAGGCATGCAGCTAGGGCTAGGTGTGCATCTAGGCATGTAGCTAGGGCTAGGTGTGCATCTAGGCATGCAGCTAGGGCTAGGTGTGCATCTAGGCATGCAGCTAGGGCTAGGTGTGCATCTAGGCATGCAGCTAGGGCTAGGTGTGCATCTAGGCATGCAGCTAGGGCTAGGTGTGCATCTAGGCATGCAGCTAGGGCTAGGTGTGCATCTAGGCATGCAGCTAGGGCGAGGGGTGCTGCTCGGAGTAGGTAAGATGAGCCGGCGAGGGGTGCAGTTAGTAAAAAATCATAAAATAGTAATAGTATTGAAGTTGTCCAACTTTTTTCTGGTTTTTATGGTAAAGGGTTTTCACACTAATTCTGATCTACAGGCACACATGTCCACTCGTTTGTTAATCCAAAAGAGTTTTTTTGTTTAGAACCTTCAACATGTGGCACCCCTGTAGTTGGGTGGTGAACCCTCACCCCTGTAGTTGGGTGGTGAACCCTCTCCCCTGGAATTGGGTGGTGAACCCTCACCCCTGGAGTTGGGTGGTGAACCCTCACCCCTGTAGTTGGGTGGTGAACCCTCTCCCCTGGAATTGGGTGGTGAACCCTCACCCCTGGAGTTGGGTGGTGAACCCTCACCCCTGGAGTTGGGTGGTGAACCCTCACCCCTGTAGTTGGGTGGTGAACCCTCTCCCCTGGAATTGGGTGGTGAACCCTCACCCCTGGAGTTGGGTGGTGAACCCTCACCCCTGGAGTTGGGTGGTGAACCCTCACCCCTGTAGTTGGGCGGTGAACCCTCACCCCTGGAGTTGGGTGGTGAACCCTCACCCATGGAGTTGGGTGGTGAACCCTCACCCCTGTAGTTGGGTGGTGAACCCTCACCCCTGTAGTTGGGCGGTGAACCCTCACCCCTGTAGTTGGGCGGTGAACCCTCACCCCTGTAGTTGGGTGGTGAACCCTCACCCCTGTAGTTGGGTGGTGAAGCCTCACCCCTAGAGTTGGGTGGTGAACCCTCACCCCTGGAGTTGGGTGGTGAACCCTCACCCCTGTAGTTGGGTGGTGAACCCTCACCCCTGTAGTTGGGTGGTGAACCCTCACCCCTGTAGTTGGGTGGTGAACCCTCACCCCTGTAGTGAACCCTCACCCCTAGAGTGAACCCTCACCCCTGGAGTTGGGTGGTGAACCCTCACCCCTGGAGTTGGGTGGTGAACCCTAACCCCTGGAGTTGGGTGGTGAACCCTCACCCCTGGAGTTGAGTGGTGAACCCTCACCCCTGTAGTTGGGTGGTGAACCCTCACCCCTGTAGTTGGGTGGTGAACCCTCACCCCTGGAGTTGGGTAGTGAACCCTCACCCCTGGAGTTGGGTGGTGAACCCTCACCCCTGTAGTTGGGTGGTGAACCCTCACCCCTGTAGTTGGGCGGTGAACCCTCACCCCTGTAGTTGGGCGGTGAACCCTCACCCCTGTAGTTGGGCGGTGAACCCTCACCCCTGTAGTTGGGTGGTGAACCCTCACCCCTGTAGTGAACCCTCACCCCTGGAGTTGGGTGGTGAACCCTCACCCCTGTAGTGAACTCTCACCCCTGGAGTTGGGTGGTGAACCCTCACCCCTGGAGTTGGGTGGTGAACCCTCACCCCTGGAGTTGGGTGGTGAACCCTCACCCCTAGAGTTGGGTGGTGAACCCTCACCCCTAGAGTTGGGTGGTGAACCCTCACCCCTGTAGTTGGGCGGTGAACCCTCACCCCTGGAGTTGGGCGGTGAACCCTCACCCCTGGAGTTGGGGAGTGAACCCTCACCCCTGTAGTTGGGCGGTGAACCCTCACCCCTGTAGTTGGGCGGTGAACCCTCACCCCTGTAGTTGGGTGGTGAACCCTCACCCCTGTAGTTGGGTGGTGAACCCTCACCCCTGTAGTTGGGTGGTGAAGCCTCACCCCTAGAGTTGGGTAAAACTTTGTTTTGCTGCACATGGCGTATGTATCTATGTATGTATGCATTCACTGGACTTTCACTTAAATAGTCATCTACCTAAAATTAAAGGCTTCGCTTAAACTGGAAATGCTTAAACTGGAAATGGCAATCTAAAGAAGAAGGCTTGAAGTAGGGAAAAGAAAACAAATGGCAATCTAAAGAAGAAGGCTTGAAGTAGGGAAAAGAAAAAACTGCTAGTGAGAATGGGCTGCATAGTTAATGGCTGGCAGGAAAGGAGGCTGGAGTTTCATTCTGACATGGCCACTCATTCATCAACATGTTCTAGCCATGGAGGTGGGATACGCTATTTTTGTCAAGATGCCGAAACTATTTTCAATCTTGGTAAGGTAAAGACAAGTACTGCCACTCTCTATGGACAGTGAGAACTGGCCACATAGTGGGCATAGATGACTGATGCATATACTCAATAGAGGAGAGATTACTAATGATGGCGAGCACACTGAACACACTAAACAATGTCAAGAGTGCAAACTATCACTTGAACAAGTTCTTGTTAGCTTCTGCATGGCCCACCCTTTACCTGCAGACAGCACTTCCTGATGAGCTCACTCTTAGTGTAGTGTGCTGCCATCTTTAAGAGAAGCTGCTTACAAGTGCTCTAACAAAACTCCTCCCACAGCCACACCTCCACATCATGTTCTGTTTCAGGATTAGCCATCCCATAATGCTTCAGGCATTAGGTTGCTCAACCTGCACCAGTTCAGAGTCTGTATGAATATATACACACATGCAATTCCTGGCTGCTTGTCACGTCACACTCCAAGCATTACATCATCATGATGACATCACCATGATGACAAAAATAATGTACAGATCATTACTGTATTAGGCTAGGACAATGACTAGAGCAATGCAATCTAACAATGCTAGGATTTCAAGCTAAAATAATGTACAGATCAGCACTGTATTAGGCCTTCAGCTGTACCAGGGCTAGGACAATGGCTAGATTAACAATGCTAGGATTTTAAGCAAAAATATTATACAGATCAGCACTGTATTAGGCCTTCAGCTGTACCAGGGCTAGGACAATGGCTAGAGCAATGCAATCTAACAATGCTAGGATTTCAAGCTAAAATATTATACAGATGAGCACTGTATTAGGCCTTCAGCTATGCCAGGGCTAGGACAATGGCTAGAGCAATGCAATCTAACAATGCTATGATTTCAAGCTAAAATATTATACAGATCAGCACTGTATTAGGCCTTCAGCTGTGCCAGGGCTAAGACAATGGCTAGAGCAATGCAATCTAACAATGCTATGATTTCAAGCTAAAATATTATACAGATCAGCACTGTATTAGGCCTTCAGCTGTGCCAGGGCTAGGACAATGGCTAGAGCAATGCAATCTAACAATGCTAGGATTTCAAGCTAAAATATTATACAGATCAGCACTGTATTAGGCCTTCAGCTGTGCCAGGGCTAGGACAATGGCTAGAGCAATACTAAGGCTAGGATTCGAGGTTTTCTCCCGTAGGCATGCGATAAATTTATTTTTTCTCTCCATTGCACGCTTGCTACTCAATGCCGTACATTCCTAGTTCACTGCACTAGTCAGCACATGCCACATCGTGATGTGGCTGGTCCCTACCAAGAGGGTCAGCTACAGTCCCTTCAGTGAGGAGTGCACCAGAGAATTGCAGAGCTATTATTCCGCCCCATGTTTATTAGTGGAGTACACACGCACACAAATGTTGCTGGATTGTTAGCTTCAACTTTTCATCAGTTGAACTAACTGACCTCTCAGTCATGTCTTATCAACAGACTTCACTTGCCCACGACCTTAATTAAGCCATGCCTTTTTCTGCTATCAGGAAAAAATGAATTTCAAGTTGTGGTTTCTTTGCTACGTTGAGCTCTGCCAGTTTGCCCCCTCAGTGAGGGAGTGAAGGCAAATTGGGCGTGTTCCTGCAGCTAGCGGCAGTTCAGGCCCCCCACTAAGTTTAGGCCCCCCACTAAGGAGCTGCCAAAGTGTGTGTTAGCAGATATGAATTCTTTTGGGGAGGGTGGGGGAGTTGTTAGCCGGCTCCCATTTTCAGCACTCACTACATGATGATTCTAATTTTGGACACTTCACCAACTGATTGACCCACGACTTAATCTGTGATTTATTTATATAATTATGTTTAAGGGGGAAAGAGGGCTGTGTATCGCGTAGTCTTATATAAAGTACCATATCTTTGCTCGCATTCACTCTAGTTTCCCGATTTATATATCAAATTATAGCTTGCAGTCTGTGCTTTCTAATGGTAAGTCTCATTTGTTATTTTGTTTCGCCATAATTTTTTACTAGCTCATTATAGGCTCTTCCAGTGCGGACTGTAAGCCGTTAAGTAAACCACGTTCCAGTAACGACCTTTGCGAGGCTCTTATTCGGTCTATTAGTCAATCATAACGAAAACTGCGCGTCTTCGAAATTTTGAAAAAAAGTTTTTTTGTTGCATTTTTTGAAAACAGCTTTATGACATCATATGACATCACGTTATATTTTCATCTATAGGTCTTAGGTCTTTTTTTACATAATCCTATCAAACAAAAACTCTCGCGCAAGTTGTAGAATATAAAATTTGCTTTCAAATGATTTATTTTTTATGAAAGGATAAAAAAATATTAAAGTGAACGGTTTTTGAAAAATCACTTCCAAGATATTGAGCCTTGAAGTCCAAGCAGTTTGTAATCACATCCAAGCTGCCAGAAACACCCCCTGCTTCACCAGAATACATCCCCTCATTACTAGAATTGTGTGTGTACAAAAAAAATGTTGAAAGCAACCAATTGACTTTTCACAGTCCTTTATTTTTTCAACAACAGCAGTATCCTACATCCTAACTACAACCTGAAAACCAACAATATATATATATATACATACACATAAATCAAAGACGCATCAGACTTGTTATGTTGCTTTGCTAATATTGAATTAGCAAACATAAACACGTCATCATTTGCAGGGCTCCCATGCCCAGGTCCATCCATCGCCACCCTCCACACATGTCTTCCGACACCCTCCAGTAATCCCTGAAAAACAATAGAAAGAAAAATACACATAAACAAAAGTCATCCTCCAGTAATTCCCTAAGCTTGACAAAAATACACATAAACAAAAGTATCTTCCAGTAATCCCTGCAAGCTTGACAATAGAAAGCAAAAGACACATAAACGAAATAAAAATGTTACAGGTCACCCATGCCAGGACCATACGATGCTCAGCCCTCCATTGAAACGTCTGCTGCCTCCTGCCGGGTCTTCAGCATCATTGTTGCTGTCCTTCTCCGCCTCGCTTCTTCAGTAGCCTTCCTCTCCCACTGGTCCTCCCTAGACTCATCAGAACACTCAAAAGACATGTTAGCTCGCATACTAGATTACCTAGTTTAGACATAATCTTACCAAAGCCAACCTTCCTCCCAACATTGAAGCTCGCCACACCTAAATCGACGGCAAGCCTGACACTTGTTGCACTCATATGTTCTGTCTTACCCGCTCTACTCCACACAACAGAATTAAACTCTTATTTTGGTTCTGTGTATAACCACCTAAACACTTGCACAAAAGATCCTCGGACATTAATTTATCAAAAACCTCCTAACATACCTAGCCTTGTCCAGAGGAATCATAGGCCTATGGGTACTGGTGGTACTTCACCTTTAGCACAAGCTGGATTAAACTTACACCAACTCAAAACTCCTGTAGGACAATACTCGTGTTGGGATGTTCCATAGTTGACCGAGAGTGATAAATAATCGCTTTCACATCGCGAATCATCCCCTCTAGGTTGTCCTTATTATTTCTAAATGCTCCCCTATAGTAGGTTTGCATTTTAACTATAGACACACGACTAACCCCCCTAGCACCACCCAAAGACACTAGGACCGTAAGGCTCGACTTCCAACAACCGTTTATGTGCATTTGTATACCCATCACTAATTAACGTTTGTGTACCTAAGCTTCAGTCTCTCCATTGAACGCTAAAAAAGTTTTTGTGTTCCTACAACTTCCATAGAACACGAAGAGCCTTCAAAATTGGCTTCACAATTTACCTCGTGACCCTCAAACCATTCTGTGTAACTTGCTTCTGTTTCATCTTCAGGTCTTCGCGCACAAGCTTGACAGAACTTAGACATAAGATAATAATCTAAAACTTCTCCAGTGTCCCAAGACATCACCGCAACCAAGCCATAATTTAATTTGTGGCCCTGTCTAAGCCATGTGCCGTCAACAGTAATAATAACATCAATGATGTCTTCATGCCTAACCCCATAAAAATCATGTAACCTATGAGCGGCATCCAACATAATACTCTCTGTTACTGCATTTGCGTCACTCCCTATTGACCTAGTATATTAAAATAAAATAAACAAGTGGAACTAAGAGGGGGCAACATATCCATGACTGCAGTGATGTCTTCCAGACCAGAATGACTAATTCCAGCAATGCGAGCACCCAGTACTGACTGGATGTTCAAAGAATGAGCTTCTACAGATACAGGGTTTGAGATGTCTTGAGTGTTACCACAATTTGAACAAAAAGTTAAAATATGAGACACCATGCCTGCCCTATGGGAAAATTTTCCCTTCAGTTGCAAGGGAGCTCAGTTACCACATTGAATACACTTATTACACCTTTCTATGACCTCTCTAAGCTTATCTAAGTTTATTAAACGATTACCCTTACCTAGTTCTCCAACACCACCCGAGTCCAAAGAGGTAGAGCCAGTAGATCCAGTAGCAACAGCCACAGAAGCAGCTGAACGATCCATGAGAACCAACTTCTTCCTGGTACTGGTCATAGTCACCAATGGAACTGGAACTGGCGAATCAGACTTCCTTCACTGGAAGAAGAAATGACCTGTCTGAGGTTGTAACACCAGCTTAAACCTATGGAGAAGGAGGTGGCACTACTGCCAGTTCATCTTCAGGTTCAGCTAACATGTCAGAATTTTCCTCTTCTGATCCTGATGGTAGATAGGTATCCCAAGCTTTCTTCATAGTGTGGTGTTCTCTACCACAAGTAGGCAGGGCCTCCTTGTGTATATATAATTGACTTCTACACCTGCGCTGGGAGAGCAAGCCCTAGGACTCCCACAATTATGTCATTAGCTAGTGTACCCTAGCCTGGGTATATTGTAGCAATGGCTTGTATCTCCCTGTAGACTGCTATTTATTTTTACAAGGTATTATTGCAGCTGAGGATGCATTGCAGTTGTCCTTTAAGATCATCTAAAGCTTCCACACTCCACCTGTGCTTGTTTCTGTAGAGCAGAGTGTCACAAAACTCCATCATTAGACAAACATTGCCTAAACATTGAAGACAGCCTTTGGGGTCAAGAAGCACGAACTCCAAACTGCCTCTAAAGTGTGGCAGACTAGTGTGTTTTCATTATCTGGTAGCCAAGACACTGCTTTGCTTTAGGGCAGGTGATAGTGGAAGCTCTTCCATAACTCTAGTCCAAACATTATGTACTTTTTTTCTCCCCCATACCTAATGAGGTGGTCACTTGAAAATAACTCCGCCCTACACGAACTCCGCCCTACACTGTATAATATAATTTTTTAATGGCGTGGTTTGTCGTTTAAACCAGAAATGAAGTTGTCAGACTATTTTACGAAGATACGGCAACTGGCATGTGCACAACTGGGCATGTGCAGGTAAAAATAATAATGTTGTGTTGAGCACACATGGTTCACTCAATGTTGAGTGAGCATCTGAATGATTGCTCTGAGTGTCTGAGTGATGGAGTTTGCTCTGGTGAGTGAGTGTCTGAGTGATAGAGTTTGCTCTGGTGAGTGAGTGTCTGAGTGATGGAGTTTGCTCTGGTGAGTGAGTGAGTGATGGAGTTTGCTCTGGTGAGTGAGTGTCTGAGTGATGGAGTTTGCTCTGGTGAGTGAGTGTCTGAGTGATGGAGTGTGCTCTGGTGAGTGAGTGTCTGAGTGAAGGAGTTTGCTCTGGTGAGTGAGTGTCTGAGTGATGGAGTTTGCTCTGGTGAGTGAGTGTCTGAGTGATGGAGTTTGCTCTGGTGAGTGAGTGTCTGAGTGATGGAGTTTGCTCTGGTGAGTGAGTGTCTGAGTGATGGAGTTTGCTCTGGTGAGTGAGTGTCTGAGTGATGGAGTGTGCTCTGGTGAGTGAGTGAGTGATGGAGTTTGCTCTGGTGAGTGAGTGTCTGAGTGATGGAGTTTGCTCTGGTGAGTGAGTGAGTGATGGAGTTTGCTCTGGTGAGTGAGTGTCTGAGTGATGGAGTTTGCTCTGGTGAGTGAGTGTCTGAGTGATGGAGTTTGCTCTGGTGAGTGAGTGTCTGAGTGAAGGAGTTTGCTCTGGTGAGTGAGTGATGTTGGAGTGTGCTCGGGTGAGTGAGTGTCTGAGTGAAGGAGTTTGCTCTGGTGAGTGAGTGTCTGAGTGATGGAGTTTGCTCTGGTGAGTGAGTGTCTGAGTGATGGAGTTTGCTCTGGTGAGTGAGTGTCTGAGTGATGGAGTTTGCTCTGGTGAGTGAGTGTCTGAGTGATGGAGTTTGCTCTGGTGAGTGAGTGTCTGAGTGAAGGAATTTGCTCTGGTGAGTGAGTGTCTGAGTGATGGAGTTTGCTCTGGTGAGTGAGTGTCTGAGTGATGGAGTTTGCTCTGGTGAGTGAGTATCTGAGTGATGGAGTTTGCTCTGGTGAGTGAGTGTCTGAGTGATTGAGTATGCTCTGGTGAGTGAGTGATGTCGGAGTGTGCTCTGGTGAGTGAGTGATGTTGGAGTGTGCTCTGGTGAGTGAGTGATGTTTGGAGTGTGCTCTGGTGAGTGAGTGATGGTGGAGTGTGCTCTGGTGAGTGAGTGATGTTGGAGTGTGCTCTGGTGAGTGAGTGATGGTGGAGTGTGCTCTGGTGAGTGAGTGATGGTGGAGTGTGCTCTGGTGAGTGAGTGATGTTTGGAGTGTGCTCTGGTGAGTGAGTGATGTTGGAGTGTGCTCTGGTGAGTGAGTGATGTTGGAGTGTGCTCTGGTGAGTGAGTGATGTTGGAGTGTGCTCTGGTGAGTGAGTGATGTTGGAGTGTGCTCTGGTGAGTGAGTGATGTTGGAGTGTGCTCTGGTGAGTGAGTGATGTTGGAGTGTGCTCTGGTGAGTGAGTGATGTTGGAGTGTGCTCTGGTGAGTGAGTGAGTGATGTTGGAGTGTGCTCTGGCGAGTGAGTGATGTTGGTGCTCTGGTGAGGGAGTGATGTTGGAGTGAGCTCTGGTGAGTGAGTGATGTTGGAGTGTGCTCTGGTGAGTGAGTGATGTTGGAGTGTGTTCTGGTACTTCCTTCTGTTGCCCTTTAGTTAATGCAGTGCCTGGAGAGTGCCAGTCTATTCGTGTAGTAGAGTCGAGTGAACTCTGCATCTCTGTAGTGTTTGGCTGGTATTTGTGTGAGATAGATAGTTGGAGTGTGTTCATGGAGTTCATACTTACTCTGCCCTAGTCCCCTGGCCCACACTCTGTACGCTGAGGAAGAAACCGAGATGTGCCTCATTAGCAAGGAAGACAAAGCTGGTGTCAAGTCTCTCTTGGAGCAGAAGAAAGTTCGTGGAGTAACGAAGGTAAGGATAGATCATTGATGATAGCAGGAGGTGTTGTCTCTACAGCACCTTCTTTCCTGGGGACTTTGGGGATATTGGTATGTTCCCAGCCCTCCACGCTACACCTAACCCTAGAATATCCCTGGCCATGGTCCTAGAATACCTCTAGCCCTAGAATACCCCTAGCCCTAGAATACCTCTAGCCCTAGAATACCCCTAGTCCTAGAATACCTCTAGCCCTAGAATAGCCCTAGTCCTAGAATACACCAAGCCCTAGAATACCCCTAGCCCTAGAATACCCCTAGTCCTAGAATACCCCTAGCCCTAGAATACCTCTAGCCCTAGAATACCCCTAGTCCTAGAATACCTCTAGCCCTAGAATAGCCCTAGTCCTAGAATACACCAAGCCCTAGAATACCCATAGTCCTAGCCCTAGAATACCTCCTAGTCCTAGCCCTAGAATACCCCTGGTCCTAGCCCTAGAATACCTCCTAGTCCTAGCCCTAGAATACCCCTAGTCCTAGCCATGGCTCTAGAATACCCCTAGTCCTGGCCCTAGTCCTAGAATATCCCTATGGGGATCAACCAGGGATGTGTTGAGGCAATGTAGTGTAGAGTAGACCCTCCCTTTTCCAGACTGCTACAGTAGGCGCCATAAAAAACTTGGCGTTTCGTTTAAACGCAGCGTTGGTTCAGCGTCTAAACGCATGCGTTTTCCAACCGGCTAAAAAGAACGTACGAAACATTCAGACGCATAAAGGTTGTAGACGCATGAAACGTTAAGACGTTCAAAACGTTTAGATGCATAAAAGGAATGGATCGTCGCAAGTTGCACATGGCGTTCGTGACTAGTAGCGAGAAGATGGTGTATTCGTCGTACAAAAACAGAGAATTTTATTTCAAAGGTTTGAAGGCGCCGACCATTGTTAGGACCTTGGAGAAGGAGGGTTTGAAGGCCACGAGGCAAGGGGTCCTAAAGCGCTATCAAGAAACCCACATGATAGCCAGGCGGTTGGGTAGCGGGAGATCATCGAAGATAACGGCAGCCGTCCGTGAGATAGTGGAAGAGAGGATGCTAATAGACGATGAAACGACTGCCTACCAGCTGCACAAACTCCTCAACAAAAAGGGATTTCCATTGTCGTTGAGGACAATTCTACGGTGTAGAACATCACTCGGCTGGACTTTTTGGGGTAGCTCTTACTGCCAGTTAATAGGAGACGTCAACAAGGTTCGTTGTTATCTTGGGATTCTTAAGGGTGTATGCTGACTTAATTTAGGATACTGGCTTAATGCTGCTAACTGACAGCATCATGGGTTCCTGCTATGGGGGGGGGGGGGGGGGGGGGGGGGCTCTGCTAATTTTTTTGTTGTTTTCAGTTAAGCTGCAAGGGGGTGGTGGGGGGACGCAAGACTGGCTAAAAACGTTGTTGACTTTTGACTGCCCATAACTTTTTTTATAATTGTTTTGTGTAGATAATTTTATGCTCAAATTGTTGCTTGTTCTATGTGCTTTCCAATGATATATAAAATATCTTGTTTTGTCAGAAGATGCATGCAGAAACATTCAAGGCAGGACCCTCCTCCGTTTGGCAGACCCCCACAACGCTACAAACCAATTTACAGCTTTTGATTTTTTTAAATGAGTTGTGGGGGTCTGCCAAACGGAGGAGGGTCCTGCCTTGTGTGGGGGTCTGCCAAACGGAGGAGGGTCCTGCCTTGGATGTTTCTGCATGCTCTTCTGACAAAACATGCCTCTAGAGATATTTTATATATCATTGGAAAGCACATAGAACAAGCAACAATTTGAGCATAAAATTATCTACACAAAACAATTATAAAAAAAGTTATGGGCAGTCAAGTCAACAACGTTTTAGCCAGCCTTCGATAGAGCCCCCCCTTAACAATGCCAAAAGCCTGCTCTGTTGATGTAGCCGCTGTTTGTGATCATTCTCCTTCCAATTATAATCCTGGTTAGAGTGGGCATGACAATTTGTAGCAGAGGCAGCTGATGGGTTCGAAAATGTCCTCTGGACCGATGAATGCACGGTCCAACTTGAAACCCACCGACGCTTTTGTTGTAGGAAAATTGGACAACCTGTGAAGAACAAACCAAGGCAATCATATGTTGGTCTTGCACAGTAGGGGAGCTAGTGTGCATTTGTTGTTACAAGAGGTCATTATTTTGTTCTTAATCCAATGAGGTTGATATGGCTGTTAAAATGTTGCGAGCTAGTTTTTGGTTCAAGCTTCTAATCCACAGGATTTTCCCCATATTGCATCATTACTCACTCAGCAGCCCAGGTGTCTACAGCCTTGGCAAGACTTGGCAAACAACATGCATGCAATTTAAATATGTAAACCAACTGAGCTTGTGATGATCTTTAGCACAATCAGCTATTTTTTATAATTAGGGTGGCAAAATCTTTGAGTTGTGATGTATTACCTAAGCCATAGCTATGAAATAACCTTGTCTTCAATTCACAGGGCAAAGCATCCTGTCAAGGTTCATGTGTGGGCAGGCATCATTATACACGGGAAAACAGGAATATGTATATTCGATGGCATCATGCGGGCACCTCTATATGTAGAAATGTTGGAAAAAGCATTGCTACCCTACATCCAAGAGATTTGCCCTGGACATCGGTTTAGGACAATGACCCAAAACATACTTCCCGGTTGGCAAGACAATTCTTTGAGTCGAACTCGATCAACTGGTGGAGAACTCCGCCGGAATCTCCTGACGCAAATCCAATTGAAAACTTGTGGCACGAGCTTAAGGGAGGCTTTTACCATTTCCGGGGTGGTCGACACAACTTGTCATAACTTTTTTTTTCTTTTCTCAATGCAGGTAAAATTTTATCAAGATGCAGTGTATTGAATGTGCTTTCTTTTGATATGCTCAGATTTTGCATATCTACTATATACCTAGGTGAAGTTATGGATCCCACCTCAGTATCAGGGGCAAATATTCTAACTCATGGCCACTTAGTCCTAAACACTTCCCACTTAGGAAGTGCTTAGAGTGATCATAGAAGTGAAAAGTGAATGGCTAAAAATATCATTAGCACAACAACTGAATTTTAAGAGAGGTCAACCTGAAGTTCTAAACATGGTATGTATATCCATATGCATACCTTCACCATGGATGGACTTAAACATGTTTTAATCATTCACTTTTTAGAGCAGGGAAAGGGCTTTCAAATGATATATTAAAATCTTGTATACATTAAAAAATGAGCAAGTTAGAATATTTCCAGATTCGGAAACAGTGATTTTCAGGAGAAGCCATGAAAAGTGGGTGTGTTTTGGGGTGGTATTTTTTTGGTAAAAATCGAAATGATGACGGTTGCCTGACAGGATGCGCAGATCATGTGATGACAGCACAGGGCTGCGTGGTAACTATGGTAATTGGAAGCTTACTGAGAGCTTCATTTAGAGTCCTTTTCCAGACTTCTATCATGAACGGTTAGGGAGATACGCTTACCTTTGGCAGGAGCGCCGTCTTCAAGATTCAAACGGTATTTTGTATATAGCTTAATAATGTGAAATAGAATGCACCAAAAGGTGCATAACTTCATAATGGAGCATTGAAATACTCTGAAACTTGAAACATAACAACTACATGCATCAAGGTATAGAATAGAGCAATAAAAAAAAAAAAATTTAAATCATTAAAAAAATGGTAAAAGCCTCCCTTAAGGAATATATGAGGAGAGAAGTTAAGCCGAGAAGAAATAAGGAAGAGTTGGTGGCAGGGATAAAAATGTTTTGGGAAACATTGGATGTAGTTAAATGTCGGAGGTATATCCGACATTTGAGAAAAGTAATTCCTCGGATTATCGAACTAAATGTACTGCAACTGGATATTAATAAGAGCATTTGCATGTAATGATTTATATTTGTTTTTTGTTCTTATATTTTAATATGAATCTTTTAGAAATCAGTATGTATTTAATATATATGTGAATCTTAATTGTTTAGAAATCAGTATGTATGTAGACACGATTATAAAAACAATTAAAATAATTATAATGAAGTGAAGCATTAACAAAATAAATGCATGTACAGCAACTTTTAGTCTCAAAGCCTCTTGGATCGCATAAAATTATTTATTTATTTAATTTTTTTTTGCCGGATGTATCCACCATTGTGAATTCAAGCCTGAAGGCATCTTTGCCATACAGGCTTCGATTCCATCAGGCAAATGCTGGATACGTATTTCTTTTACTGGTAGACCAGGAAGCTCCCTTTATCAAGTTTGATGTAGCAGGCATCAGTATACAAGGGAAACTGGAATACAGTACATCCTCACTTATCCGAACCCCTTTGTGCAAGCTCTCCAAAAATTTGTTCGGATAAGTGAAAAATTCGGATAAGTGAAACAATTTTAATTAGATAGTGCTTTAATACTATGTTCGTTTGCTATGTGCTCTGCAGGTACATTTAACAAGTCTCCTCCAAACTCAGAGACTTTATGTACACTATGCACTTGCGGCTAAAAACATGTTGGTGTAATAAATATATGTACATGTTATGTCAAACTCATGATGGATTAATGAATAGCATTTTTTTCAAGGACGTTTGTTTAAGAGAGTTTGTTCGTTTCTGTGATGCAAGAGCATGTAGGGATCGTAGTGTACTGGTGTTATATTGGTCAGCTTCAGCCTGATGCTCAAGCCAAGTAAGGCATTTATCAAACATATGGGCAGCCTCTGAATTAGTAACTGGACAGTCATCTTGTTCCACTTCTTGCTCTTGTTGGCTGGAGGATTCAGACATTACATGATCACAAATTTCGTCATCCGTCATGATCTGAAAATCGGGATCATTCTCGTCACAAATCAGCCATGAATGAAGCTCTTCTCTGCTAATGTGGCCATCCAATTCATGGAAATTATCAATAAATTCTTCATCATCTTCGTCTTCCTGCACCTGATCTCCACTCTGTTGAGCCTGGAAAGGAATGATCTTTTTCCATGACTATTGAAGTGTAGTTGCTTCGATCTCATTCCATGACTCGACAATTAGCTCAACAACGACTTTCAAATTGACCGATTTTAAGAAGTCTTGTATTGATGCACCATTGTCATCATGAATGACAAGTCTTCGAAGCATTTTTTTTTATAGCGACGTTTTAGAGAAACAAACACTCCTTGATCCATTGGCTGAATCAAGGAAGTGACATTGGGATGCGAATAAAGAGCAGTGATGTTTCCATCATCACTCACAAGGTCCTCAACACTTGGGTGGGCAGGGCAGTTATCCAGCACCAAAACTGCTTTCTTTTCTACACCAAGAGAATCCAGTTCCTTGCACACTATAGCAATAAAGCAGTTATGAAACCAGTTCTGAAAATTTTCAGTGCTCATCCATGCATTCCTTTGGGCAGAATAGTTTACTGGTAGCAATTCCATATTCATGTTGTGGAAACATCTTGGCCTTTTAGCTTTACCAATAAGCTGAAGAGGTAACTTTATTGTTCCAGATGCATTGGCACAAGCATTTATAGTCACCCGCTCCTTGCTTTTCTTCCTCCCCCTTTCAAATGCAGTAGCAAGTGTCTTATCTGGAAGAAGGCGAAAGTTTAAACCAGTTTCGTCACAATTAAAAATCTGGTTGAGGGTGAGGTGTTTCTCTTCCATGAATCGTATATGAAGTCTCCACTGGATTCTTTATCTGCAGACAATTTTTCACCTTGCAGCGACAAATTGCGTATACCATGGCGTTTACAAAATCTCCACTGCCACCCTGAACTTGCAGTAAAGCTGGTTTCTTCTCCATGCATCTTTGCAAACAACTGTATTGCTTTCTCACAGAGAATAGGTCCAGATATAGGGGTACCTTCCATTCTCTTCTGTTTAAGGCAGGACTAATCCATGAAATTAAAAAAAAATTAAAAAAATGAGATATTTTATTCATTCTATAGTATAGTTCATGTAGTATTTCTATTTCAAGTTTCAGAGCATTTGAAGGCTTCACTGCAAAGTTATACACACTTTTGTCCATGCTATTGACTACATAAATTCTTCAATTGCAAACCGCGACAGTGG
Source organism: Cladorhizidae sp. MBARI D1340-BT2 (assembly GCA_028752905.1). Lineage (NCBI taxonomy): Eukaryota > Metazoa > Porifera > Demospongiae > Poecilosclerida > Cladorhizidae > Cladorhizidae sp. MBARI D1340-BT2. The sequence continues at coordinate 2,136,585 of JAQNBH010000014.1, forward strand.
AGAAGAACCTCCGCGAAAACCGTAGCGTAACTTCTTAGTGTTTAGTCCTGGAAGTTAGATATTACATCATTAGATAGCTAACCGTCATAGCAGTATTTCTATAGCAACTGGGCATTCCCTAAAGAGGGTGTCATGAACTGCGCACGCGATCTATCGCTTGTTTTCGCCAGTCATCGCCAGTCAGTTGTTTTGTTTACTTATAATGCCGAGAAAAGTCTTCGGAGCTCGCCCGAAGAAGTATTTTGGGGCTTCAAAGTACAAGATCTCTACCTCTCACTCTTCCGTGCAATCTGGAGCTGAAGCTGAAACTTCCGTGGACGCACTAACTGAAACTCCATCTGAGTCCTCGGGAGCCGGCCAGTCACAAGAAGTTTGCTCTCTCTTCTACCCTGGCCAGTTGTCCGTCATCTGGGGAAGCGTCTGGATACAGTGAAGCAGCACAGGTCAGTGGCTCTGGTAGTCCATATGAGGGAAAGGGTTACAGGCTCATAAACTGTGAGAGCCTTTCTCAAGCAGTGAGTGAGATCGGGCTGTGCTCTGCTTGCAAGTCATCCCTCACTCTCAGGGAGAGCCTAGCTAGCAGGAGAGGAATGATGTCGAAGCTGGTTATTTGTTGTACTGTGTGTGACAAGAAGGCGGTCATATCAGACCCTTATGCTCCTGATGCAAAGCAACTGAATGCCAGGTCTGTCATGGCGATGCGGGCTATAGGTCGAGGGCAAACCAGTCTACAGTCTTTCTGTGGACTGATGGGCATGCTTCCTCCAGTAGCGGCCCATTCATACAAGCAGCACAACCAGCAGCTTGCTCAGCATTCTATGAAGGTGGCCGCAAGTAATATGTTGGCTGCTTCTGCACATCTCCATCACCTACACGGTGCCGAGTCCACTGATATCATCGATATCGCTGTCACCTGTGATGGGACTTGGAGCAAGCGTGGCTTCACAGCAACGCATGGGATTGTGGTGGTCATTGCCTGGGAGACCGGTCAAGTACTTGACTTCGAGATCAAGTCCAAGCGCTGCTCAGTTTGTGCCATGAAGATAGAGATGTTGGACGAGGGTTCCAATGAGTTTGATGAATGGTGGGAGGGCCATCAGGCCCATTGTGAGTGCAACCATGCTGGATCATCGCCAGCCATGGAAATGAGTGCTGCAGGTGATCTCTTCCAACGGTCTGAGAAAAGGCTTTACCTTCGGTACACCGAAGTTATTAGTGACGGAGATACCAAGACAGTGGGTAATCTCAATGCAGTGGTGAAGCCGTACGGAAAGGATGTGACTATCAGGAAGCACGAGTGTGTGGGGCATGTGCAGAAGCGTGTGACAAAGCGCATCGATGCCGTGAAGAAGGTGAGCAAATAATATAATTTACAACCTTCAGGACAAGTAATATTATTATTTGGCCTTGCTTATTTGAAGGATGCCAACAGAGACAAGAAAGCAGCCCGGGATCTAGTGGCCAAACTGAAGGGAGAACTAAAAGTGGCTAAGGAGAGCCAGGGGAAAGGTGGGAGGGGCAAGGGGAAGGCACGCAAGTCAAATGCAGTGACTGCTCTGGAGGTTCGGCTCACTGTGGCGGAGGGCAACATCATCAAAGGGTTCCTGACACCAGAGAACATAGCCAAACTCCAGGTTTGTATACAAAAACATATATTATTATATTATTGTTACTAATTATTGTGTTCTCTGTTATAATTGCAGCGTTACTATGGCAATGCCATCTGTGCCCACCCAGGTGACCTGGAGGGAATGATTACTGCTTGCTGGGCAGTTTTTTACCACTCTGTATCCACTGATGAAAATCCTCAGCACCATTGTTGCCCAGAGGGCGCTGAGAGTTGGTGCAAGTTCCAACGCGCACTGGCACTCAATCAGGATATTGCACCACATACCCCAACGATTCCACTTGGCTATGCAGACTATGTGAAGCCAGTGTTTGAGAGACTCTGTGATCAGAACCTGCTTGAGAAGTGTCTCCTTGGTGCAACCCAAAACAGAAACGAGAGTTTCAATAGTCTAATCTGGGCTCGTGCACCAAAGACGGAATACGCTACAAGGTCCCATTGAAGTTGCTGTCAGCCAGGCTGTGCTTGTCTTCAACAGTGGTCAACAAGCACTCCTTCCCATCCTGGAGCGGCTTGGGGTTGCTCCTGGTCCTCTCTGCACTGATTATCTAGCCAAAAAGGATCAGCATAGGATCAACAAGGCACAGATTCATGAGACAATTCTGGCCAAAAAGCGTAGGATATCTAAGCGAGCATTGGATAAGCGCACAGAAGGAGCACGTATTGAGGAGGAAGGGATATCCTATGGTGCTGGTGAATTCTGAGTGGAGAGTCAGTGGGTTCTGCATCGAAGTTACGAACCTAAAATAGAGAACATAATAGTGTACTTTTTTTGTCATTCAGCTGTTATCTCAAAACGAGTTATTTCAAGTTTGTGTGCACATAACTGGGCCATGCTTTGTCCTATATAAACTTTTAATATATCATTTGAAAGCTCTTTTCATACTCTTTCATTTGAATGGAAAGAATCTACTTAAAAAAATCTATGGGGGAGATATTAGCCCTGGAATGTTGCTAATCATGAGCAAATTACTGACCTTTCTTAAAAATCCATTTTACAAGTTATGATGTTTTCATCTATTCAAAATGCATGTCTGTGGGTTCTCTAAGTGCTGTCAAAATTGTAAGTGGTTATGTCACACAGGTGTTGAGTAAAGTGCAATAATGTGAAATCACCTTGGTGTCCACAACTCCGACCAAGATGACGCTAGGTCAAAACTAAATATACCATTGGAAAGCTCTCTGAATGAGCAGCATTTTGGTACTAATTTCAACATCATAGTAGATAGAACAAAAAAGTTATGAACGAATTAAAAAATGTCCCAGAAATGGATTAGTCCTGCCTTAAACCAAATATAAACAGCCTCGTCATGTTTCATGTCTTCTCCCCGCTTCATTATCTTTATCTTTTTATTCATTCCCATGTCTATCACTTTCTGCTGGAAGCTAAGAATAGTTTCTCTATTCTTTTTAATGTCTGAAATGGTAGACTTCCCCACTCCATACGTTCAGAGAGGATTGTAGCTGAGACTGCCTTCCTATCCAGCTCTTTCAGAATTGCAACTTTATCCTCGATTGTGAGAATCTTTCTTTTCCTATTGCTAGTTTTCTCCTTAGAAGTAGGGGTAGCTCCTCTGCCAGCTTCAGAATCCATTTTCTCTGCAACAACGAAGGTAGCTGCTCTTTTGAGTTTGCGCATGCGCTTTTATTGATGAGATGGGGGAGGGGATCGGAAGGAAAGAAAAAAGGGGGGGGGGAATAAAAAATTAAATTAAAAATATATAAAATTCGGTTACGCGAGGATTCGGATATGCGAGGATGTACTGTATATATCACATGACCTCTGTACGTAGAAAAGATTACATTTCATGAAGCAAAGCAACATTTTAACAAAATTATTAAACCACTAACTATTATTATTACACATGACTACTTACACATGACCAATTAACAAAAACAATTATTAAATGTCTAACAAAAACAATTATCATGTGACTATTTCTTGTGCTATCTCGGCCTCTTTGATGCCTGCTGTATTGATTCCAGGCATGTTCGTCAAACGAGCTCAAACTCCACTGGATGCCTCCAAAATTGTGGATGCATTGTGTAAATACTTTTTTAAAGTTTATCCAATTCTTTGGAAGGTAGAGCAGGGAGCTCCCTATTCCCCATCGGAGTACACCTTCTTAAGATTTCTTCTCCTTCCTTTGCCAACTTGCAAGCCAATGTGCCAACCTTGCTGATGTTGGCCAGCTAGGGTATTTCAACAAAACTTCCTCGATAATTACGAGGTTATGCTGCTGTATCGCAGATGAGGGAAGTGCATTTGACCAGTAGACAGGTGAGAACGATTGATTGCTGGGTATCGGTATTGCCACGGGTGATGTCCCAACTGCAGGTGGAGGGGTCCCAACAGCAGGTGGAGGCAATGTGGCAGGTGGAGGCAGTGTGGTCCCTACAGCAGGTGGAGGCAGTGTGGTCCCAACAGCAGGTGGAGGCAGTGGGTCCCAACAGCAGGTGGAGGCAGTGTGGTCCCAACAGCAGGTGGAGGCAGTGTGGTCCCTACAGCAGGTGGAGGCAGTGTGGTCCCTACAGCAGGTGGAGGCAGTGGTGTCCCTACAGCAGGTGGAGGCAGTGGGGTCCCTACAGCAGGCGGAAGCAGTGTGTCCCAACAGCAGGTGGAGGCAGTGGGTCCCAACAGCAGGTGGAGGCAGTGTGGTCCCAACAGCAGGTGGAGGCAGTGGGGTCTCAACAGCAGGTGGAGGCAGTGGTGTCCCTACAGCAGGTGGAGGCAGTGGGGTCCCTACAGCAGGCGGAGGCAGTGTGTCCCAACAGCAGGTGGAGGCAGTGGGTCCCAACAGCAGGTGGAGGCAGTGGTGTCCCAACAGCAGGTGGAGGCAGTGGGGTCTCAACAGCAGGTGGAAGCAGTGGGGTCTCAACAGCAGGTGGAGGCAGTGGGTCCCAACAACATGTGGAGGTAATGTGGTCCCAACAGCAGGTGGAGGCAGTGTGGTCCCAACAGCAGGTGGAGGCAGTGTGGTCCCAACAGCAGGTGGAGATGTCAAAAAGGAGGGGCCATGTGACAACTGGGGCTGAGGCAGGATCAGTGTTCCAATTTTTGATATTATCTCTTGCTGGACCTTGTGCAAGAGCTCCTCCACTCTGGCCAGCCTGTGGTTTGTATTTATTTCCAGGAACAAAGAATCTGTGAAACACAAGCATTGTTAACACTGCTGTTGTTGTACAAGACACATTGCCTTCATTTGAACGCAGGAGTATATGAATCACCTGTCTCAGAATTTGAAGCTGAACAATTCCCAAACTGGCTGGGAGGGAAAGGAGATGGGCTGGAAGATAAGGATGGCCTGTCCGACGGGGTAGGAGATGGGCTCATTACAGGTGGTAAGGGAAGCATGGGTTCAGGACGAGTGACACCCAATACCCTTCCAATTTTATCATTTTAAAAGTAGCAAATGAAGTTAGAATGATTAAACTCACCCATAGGAGAAACTCCTCGACAACGCTTGGTTGGCCGAACTCCACTGCTACATTTCCTTTTCATGTTCACCAGTCTTAAAATAAAAGAAAGATAGATGCGCACATCTTCACCAGCAGGGTTTCATTTAGGGGGGGGGGGGGGGGGGACGGCTGCAACCCCTTGGCACCTTTTTGCCCCCAACTTTGGAAATTGTATTATTAAAATTCATTAGCAACTTTAACCATCACGCCCCCCCCCCCCCCCCCCTTAATATTCCTCCAGTTATGAAACCCTGACCAGTCCCCTAAGATTTGCCTACTTACTGCACCAGACTTCTGCGGTGTGGTCAAGGAGCAAACAGAAGCCTTGGGTCTACAAGGTGTTGTTGAGTGATGAGGTGAAAGGTTGTTCAAGGAATTTTTTCCTACAAAATTAGACTTCAACTGCTCCATTTCAGTCAGAGTGCCTATGTAAAACAATATTGTAATAACATCAGCAATAGCATAATCTCTCCCTTATAAACAACTGTTCCCACCTTAACTTTACAGGTATCTCCCACCAAGGTACCCTGTAGCACTTTGGCTTGTGGGACCACAGATTCCTCTATGGGCCAAAATACCAAAATAAATTTAAACAAATAATACCATATTGGATCAATTAGATGACAAGTACAAATATATATATTTTTCCTTTTGGATAACTTTGGTTAGACAAACAATTATCATGCTGCCACAGTGAAACAAAAGTATTGATCCATCAAATCTAAGTCACAAGCTGCTAGACCTACTAGCTGGTTGAGCTTTCAATATTTTCCCCTTGAACATATGAATTAGCCAGTGTACCAAAGAAGCCATTTTCTGTTGTTCAAGACAGGTCCTGGACTGCCTGGAAAGCAAGTATTAGGTCCTGGACTGCCTGGAAAGCAAGTATTAGGCCCTGGACTGCCTGCTGCTGTTTGTTCCTCTTCACTAGGTAGGGGGGAAAGCAAAATAGTACAAAAACAGCTACAGAGAGAGAAAAAGCAAAATAGCCCAATTAGTAGTAATAGTACAAAACTAGATAGAGAAAGTAACACCACTTGTTCTATCTACCCCAAACAAACTAAAACTGAATTCCAACAACTAGTAGGGATCTAGCAGATTCCAATTACAGCAGGTTAAGTATAACAAAAAAGTTAAGTGAGAGAAGGAAACTTACTACCTTCAGAGGTGGTATCCCTCAACGCTTTCCTTAAACTCGTAACGAAAATAACTTGACAAAGAACTCCAGAAGGACACTCGCGTAACAAGTAACAGTAGTTCACCTTAGCCCGCTTTTTCCCCCTTCTCATGTGGTGGTCAACGCACGCGCTTGTCCCCATGTGCTTAAAAAGAAACGTAGCGAGCGTTTGTCGATAAAACGCAGCGAGCGTTTGTGATTAAAGCGCAGCGAGCGTTTGAATGCTCTGAATTGTGCGTTCCGTCTGCGTTTCTTTAGCAAACGGTCGTGCGTTGCATGTACGTTCGGTTTAAACGAAACGCCAAGTTTTTTATGGCGCCTACTGTATGTTGTGGACTGCCTCTACCTAACAGTCCACTTCCTTGGGCATGTCATTGATTAACGAGCTTGCCTACTAGCGCCTTGCACATGCCAAAACAAAACAGTTAACGCCCAAGAGAAGGTGCTCATCGTCTCACTTTGTGCCACGAAATGTAGTGGACTCCGGCATAAAGACCACATGAGAGAGTTCTCTGGAATTTGTTGCGGACACTTTGCAGGTATTGCTGGAGTCTCTGAACTGGGGGAGGGAGGGAGGGGCGGGGGCCAGACAGGTTTTAGTAGTTCCAGGCACCTCCTTGTGGGTAGCCACTTAGTTAAGGAAGGTCCTCTGAACCAGACACACTTGGAGACAAATTCATGACCTTTTTTGCTGCTTGCATATTTGTGGTGTCCATGAGCATATATATGATTATACATAATGTTTATTATGTGCATATGTATGTATATTATACTGTAATATATGTAGTAATATATGTATATTATACTATAATTATACATATATATATGTATATTATACTATAATTATACATATTTATACTACATCACATGACCTGTGGCTAATCTGATTGGTTAATAACTATAGGTTACAGCATGTAACCTACAGTTTTAACCTACAGTTTTAACCGCATGTAGTTTAGCACATGCGCAATGTAGTATAAGTAAGATAGCCTATACAAAAGAGTCGGTTATGCGCCAGTGTAACCTACTCGTTTGCTGTTACATTCCTCGGCTTCGCCTCGGGGTAACCGCAAACTCGGAGGTTACATAGGCGCATAACCGACTCTTTTGTATAGGCTATCCTATACATATGCGTATATTATGTGTATAATTATGTGATTCATTGTGTGTTATTGTGAATTTGTTGGTTTTTGACATGTTTCATAATGCTGTGATGTTTCCTTATTAGGTCATTCCCGTTGCTAAGTTGAAGACCAATTACAAGTCCTTTGAGCTGAAGCGGAGACTCTCCAGCAGTTATGACATCTTCCTCACGGACAAGCGTCTCTATCACCTCTTGCCACGCCTTCTGGGAAAGAAATTTTTTGAAAAGAAGAAGTAAGATTGAGTTCCTTATAATTAAGTTGGCGTAGACTGAGAGATGTTATCGTATTACAGGTTTCCATTTCCTGTGGACCTGCAGAAGAATGATCTTGCCTCTGAGATCAGCCGTGCCAGGGATGCAGTGTACTTGCACATGGGGCTAGGATCATGTTGGTGAGAACTAGAACGAGGGGGGGGCACTGTTTTATTAGTGATAGTTCACTCGTAGTCTTCCTCCATCGTAGCTAGATGTGGATAATTGGTGAGTTCCACTTGAGGAGGTGAGAAACACATCATGAGCACATGATCAGGAATGTTTAGTTGACAAATCACAAGCGCCTGCAGTCTCAAACCTGGACATTGTTTGTAACTAATGACTACTAAGCAGCAGTTGTTTCCACCTGCCAGTTTGACTGCTTTCCCAGTGCGAGTAAGCGAGAAAAATATTGATTTTTTTTTTGTATTTATTTATTTTTTAAGGCGGAGGATCGCAACTGCCCTTGTGAACAGTCTCTTCCTTACTGCTCTTTTGGAAGCCCTTCTTTGGCAGAGGAAAGCTTTGTAGCTACATATACTTATTTAGAGTCTCTCTGAATCCCTTTGCAATTGAGAAGAAGGTGCCCCGGGGATATGTCGCAAGTAGTTGCTGAAGATCAATGACCTCTGTCTGACCTTGCCAATTGCAATACTCTGTGGCGGTGATTGCAAGCGGTTCCTGCTTGCCCCTTGCCTAGACATGCAGCAATGTTAGTTACTTGCAGCTGGTGCTGATCACCATGCATTTCCATCTCTGCACCAACAGAAAGCCGCACTCCACACTCACCAGCACACGCTCTGTGGCGGCCCATCCCAACCTTGTGCATTTATAAATTGTCTGGAGTTTGTTGCCACTTAATGAATCTCATTATATCCCATCTTGTGTGCATGCTAGAACTTCCTCGACAGATAGCCAACAAGTTAAGTGTATTTTAATATCCCATCTTGTGTGTATGTGTATGCTAGAACTTCCTCAACAGATGGCCCAACAAGTTAAGTGTATTTTAATGTAAGCACTAGCCGCAAAAGTGGTTCCTTTGAGTTGCCTTGTGGTTGGTACCTGAGGCGGATTGCGCATGTGGACCTGTTTCAGACGCTGACCCGGCTATGAGCGCCCATTGTGGACAACCCTGTTCCCAGTGTGCTGCTATGGCTTTTGTTTAATTTTAAAGCTTGTGGATGTGGTATGGCCGGGGTGCATGGCCTATGCCACAAACTCCGCCCATAACCTTTCCCACCAAGTTACCCCTATTCCACCTGGCCCCACCTTCCCTAAGTCATCGGTGTGAGCTCCCATTGAGGACAAAGTTAAAGGGAGCACACAGAAAGGGCTGACATTGTTATATGTGACCAACTTGTGATGACCCATCTAAACATAGTGGGACGATTATTAGTCCAGGGGCAGAGACCGCTAGAATGCCATCACACACCCTACAGCTGTAGTCTGCTTTGATATTTTGGCAGAGGGAACCCTCTGGAGCACTTCCAGGTAGTATGTGGTTTCAAGTTGTGGTAAGGTTTTGAGCTACATGCTACATGCTACTATGTAAACGAGGGGGGCGATTCTACTATGCCCACAAATAAGGGGTAGGGGTAACATAAATGTGAATATCTTTATATATACTCAACCAATTTTTCATTTTGAGACAAGGCAAACCAAAGGAATGTAATTACTTGAATAATTAATATTCGAGTGCCTGCTCCTGATGTGTTTCATGTCATATGTGCCTCAAAGGAAACACTCAAGCAGCTGCATACTGTCAGTCTTTAGACCCCATAGCTGCCAATATTAAAATATATATAAGAAATGTGTGTTAAAATAACAATAGCATTTCGAAGGCTTTCACATAAGAAACCTCAACCTTCTCTGACTTTTTATCCATGGAAACACTTACGCAAAGTCCTTGAAGTGGTTTAGCGAGTTCAGCTTTAAATATGGCAAAACTTTCTTAATATAAATTACTTATTTACTTTTTCTGTTTACTGGCCAGATTTAGTTCCTCTTTAGAAGACCATGCTCAACTCCGATAGAAAATGGTCTTCCACTAGAGGTGGGTGTGGTAAAGGGCGGACGAAATTATATTAGCTATGCATGTATGTATGCACCATGAATACAATTACAGTAGTTCACTTTTTTCATATCATGGAATTAGCTACTAGTTTTGCCTTTTTTATCATCTGTAGCATAGTCCCTCTACAATAGTTTAATCCCACGCATGACGAACCACAAGATCTCAGACATTTTTGCGAGCTCCGATGCACAAACATGTTGCATATAAGCTGTTCCTCTAATGCTAACCTTTTGGAATAATTGCCGCATCGCAAGGCTTTAATTAATCTAGAAGTGCTGTTGAGAGAGGAAACACTGTTAACATTTGATCTGATGACATCTAGTTGTGAAGTACAGTTGTCGATCAAGACTAAGACTAATCTGCTCTCCACTAACATCTTGTAGTAAAGTTTGTCTAGCCAATTTCCAAACAGATCATCTGTCATCTATGCTCTTCTATTTGATGCATAGGCGCCTGGAAGACACGTGCCTAGCGAACCTCCTGAAGCAACACGAGGGCTTGGACCATGTGCTATCACCAGTGGAGGAAGTTTTTCTCTAATAGCAGAACAAGCAATGAGAGTTGTGACTTTTGACTACACTAACTATCTTGTAGCAAAGCTATAAAAATAGGCCAGTTTTTCCAGTGTAAATAATATCCTTGGAGGCGAGCCTTTATCTTCAACCTTGCACTCCAAACACTCACCACAGTTTAGGTTGACATCTGCTGCTTCTCCTGATAAAATAACACACACACATACACATACAATGTGACACTTCTGCCACTTGTGTAGCTTCATTATAGCCAATAAAAAAAAAACAAGGCCCATCTCTCCCTGCGTACATGGTGGGATAAGTCGTCCACTCACTGTGATATTCTTAGCTCTTGCTCGAGTGAATCATCCAACTCATCATAACTGCCTTTCTAACCTTTTTCTCCTCATGTTCACCAGCCTCCTCCCCGTCTTTCCTGTCCTTACCAATCCAGGTTTGAGTCTTGCTCACACCGAGCTTGTTTCTTACACAGAGCTAGGTCTTCTTTCTTACAAACAGCTAGGTCTTCTTTCTTACAAACATTAGATCTTCTTTCTTAAAATCAGCTAGGTCTTCTTTCTTACAAACAACTAGGTCTTCTTTCTTACACACAGCTAGGTCTTCTTTCTGCTAGGTCTTCTTTCTTACAAACAGCTAGGTCTTCTTTCTTACAACGTCATATTTTTCTCTTTCTAAGTTCTGTAATTAATCATCTGCTGCAACCCACTCCATGCATGTATGTATAGCATGTGCATGTATGTAGAGCATGTGCATGTATGTATAGCATGTGCATGTATGTAGAGCATGTGCATGTATGTATAGCATGTGCTTAGGACCTTTCATCTGTTATCATGTACAAGTGTGTGCCTCAATGCTGGCCGGATGTGCAACTTACAGCAGAAGTGGTGCACACTTTAGTGCTCCATAACTTACAGCAGAATAACTGGCTATTAAACATGTCTAAATCATTGTATGAAATCATTTCGGAGTTAACAAACTCTCATTTTTCTGAAATGTTCGTGACTCTGATGTATGCGTATTTGCACACTCTCCGAGCTAATGCATCCTCAGCATTTCTATTGGTTAGCTCTCCATTGATCTCATTAACAGTAGCAGCAAATGGACTTGCACAATGGAGCTGAGGAATTGTCTATGCGGTCAGCTCACACCAAGTACTTCATGGTTGCTTTTGTTCGTGCATGATAACCACACCCACCTCACCTGTTAACGAAGAACAATTGGAGGTCATGTAGAATATAGACTTGTTGGAACGTGGTAAAAATTGAGCAGGAATTTATAGAGCACATATTTAAGTAGAGCTATAATTAATAGAGCACATTTTACTTACTGGGAAGGAATTAATAGGAACACGTTTAATTACTTATTATTAGAGCTGTAATTAACAGAGCACATATTTATTTACTGGAGTCGGAGTCGGAATTAATAGAGCACATACTTACTCACTGATGAAGGGATGAGTTATTGTACAGACATACTTGAACTGACTGTCATAACTGGAATTCTTGCTGCTTCTGAAAAAAATCAGAGTGTTTACCTGATCAGTGACTTCATCTGATCATAGAGTTCACCTGATCACAAAGTTCACCTGATCAAGTTTTCGCCTGATCACAGAATTTGCTGGATCACAAAGTTCACCTGATCACATAGTCTACCTGATCACAGAGTTTACCCGATCACTAAGTTTGCCTGGTCACAGAGTTCGCCTGATCACAGAGCATGCCTGATCACCGAGTTCGCCTGATCTCAGAGTTCGCCTGATCTCAGAGTTCGCCTGATTGCAGAGTTTATCTGATCACAGAGTTTATCTGATCAAGGAGTTCGCCTGATCATAGAGTTTGCCTGATCACAGAGTTCGCCTAATCATAAAGTTCACCTGAACAAAAAGCTCGTCTGATCACAAAGCATTAGCCTGATCACAATGCATTCACCTGATCACAAAGTTTACCTGATCACAGAGTTTACCTAATGGGTGGGTCATTCCATATGAAATCAACCAAACCAAAAAAAATAATTCCAGGGTCATTTTCTCAGAATTGGTTCATACTCATCCTACAAGTTCCTATGTATGAGATATGTTGCCATGCAAAAAAAAATCGCCCAACTCTCAACTGTTCCTGAGATATGGCCCCGCCCAATTTTGGCCCCCGCGACTGTCACGTCACACTGCCATGAGACTAAAGTTACCATTTCTTCCTAAATATTATGATTTCAGGTTTAAAAACTATATCCAGTAGCTAAAATTGCACCAGAAGTCCATTTCTGGCATCAGAATTGGCCTAACTGCCCTAGTTATTGAGTAAGAAATGATTTCCTGTTTTTGTGTTGCCTGATTTTGACTGACCGATTCACCGGGTTGGCATATCACAATCATATTCTGCTATTGCATGTTGCTTCAGGCATCTCTGGGTTATATCTACGCAAAATATCAACCTTGAGTTTATGCCATCTTCCCCATGAAATGCTGGTCACAAGAATGTGCGATTTCGCATGCGCACAAATGGGAATCTGCACATTATCGATTCTTTCTTGTTTCTTTTTAGGCATTGTCATTGCCAAAGATCTTATGTGCCAAATTTGGTCGAAATTGGTCCAGCGGTTTGGGCCAGTTATGGCAGCTGGTATGCATAAGGTATGCGTTTGTCAGTCTCACACCAAAATGCCAAACCACTGACCAGTGTCATCCCTGGCAAACCAAATTACTCAGACCTGCTGGAAAAGAATGTTTGCTCAGTGGAAAATCGTGAGTGCATGCTGTTGTTGTGTGATAATTGTTCCTGTGGTCTCACATCGTACTTGTTGGACACTTTCTCGGAGGACTATGACATGGACGATGAGATATCGTACAAGCAGTGAGTTTCAGTTGACAGTAAAGCCATGCTGATGACAGTCGTTTCAACTGTTCAAGACTTCATCGAAAAAACATGCGAATCCTTTGACAATTTGAGACAGCACCACTACATCTCAAAGGCACAAGCCGGCTATCTATCTAAGCTGAAGGATGAGCTCAAAGACAATGAAGCCATCGTTTTACTCGACTTCGCATAGAACTGTTCATTTGTAGCCCAGGATGTCGTGCAGTCGTTCCACTGGAATAACTCGCAGGCAACACCGCATCCATTTGTAGTGTACTACAAATCCAAGGGTGAGCTGAAGCACCTGAATCTGTGCGTGATTTCTGACTGCCCGAAGCATGACACCCTCGCAATTCACTCATTCATAAACAAAGGGATGCCTTGCATCGAAGAATTTTGACTGCCTGAAGCATGACACCCTCGCAGTTCACGCATTCATAAACAAAGGGATGCCTTACATCAAAGAATAGCAACCCTTTGTGACCAAGTAGCACTATTTCAGTGATGGACATGGAGGAAACTATAAGAATCTGTACAATGTCTGTCTCCACTTCAAAGACTTTGGAATTGAAGCAGTCTGGCATTTCTTTGCTACGTCTCATGGTAAAAGTCTTTGTGATAGTCCGGGTGGTACTGTGAAGAGCCTGAATGTCAGAGCTAGTTTGCAAGCACTGACTGGCCATCAGATTCTTACTGCCATGGCCATGTTTGAATGGTCGTCAAAATCCAGGCATAAAGTTTTTCTTTGTCTCCAATAAGGATGTCGATAAAAATGCACAGCGATTTGGTCTCCACGAGCGGTGGGAGTCCAAGAGCACAATTCCAGGGACCAGGTCTTCACACTGCTGCATTCCGACATCAGAAGCATTCCTGGAAATGAAACGAATTTCTGCAGATCTTGTTGGTACAGCCATTGGTGAGAGAAATGTTCCAGATGAGAAGGACTTTGACAATGCAGAACTTCAGGTTGGCAAGTACATCGTCTGTCTGTATGACAAGGAGCGGTACATTGGATGTATTGTGGACAAATCAGATGAAGAGGGAGACGTCAATGTCAATTTTATGAAACGGAATGCTCAAGGCAGACTATCGTGGCCACTCATCATGCGGGGGCATGCCTGCTGGGTTCCCTTTGACAATGTGCTCTGCATTGTAAATGCACCAGACTTCCATAAAAGTGCACGCTTCTACGAGTTAAATGCTGAAGATCATCAGCGCACCACGCGCAAGTTTGAAGCATGGAGAGTGACTCTAGGAAATCCTCAGGTACTGCAGTGATATGCATTTGCTCTTGCAAAAGGACAGCTTCTATGTTGTTAGTGCATATGTTATGTAGCCTGTGTTTGTTCAATCAATATATTCATGTCTTGTCAATGCCAATTTAGTTGGTAGCCATGCGTATGCTGTTTGGTGTCCATTTAAAGTGTATATTTGAGTTTGTGTTGTGTATTGTCACTCATGATGACTTAAAATGTACCCTATTCACTCTAATTTTCATCCTTTAGCCTTTCCAGAGAATTTAAAATTTAAAGCACATATTTTAAAAATAACGGAAGCAATTCAATGAGAAAATTATTGATTCGCATTCGTGCGCATGCGAAATCGCACATTCTTGTGACCAGCATTTCACAGGGAAGATAGCATAAATTCAAGTTGATATTTTGCATAGATGTACCCCAGAGATGCCTGAAGCAACACGCAAAATCAGAATATGATTGTGATATGCCAACTGGTGAATCGGTCGGTCAAAAGTCAGGCAACTCAAAAACAGGAAATCCTTTATTACTCAATAACTATGGCAGTTAGGCCAATTCTGATGCCAGAAATGGACTCATGGCGCAATTTTAGCTACTGGATGTAGTTTTTAAACCTGAAATCGTAATACATGTATTTAGGGGGAAATGGTAACTTTAGTCTCATGGCAGTGTGACGTGACGGTCGCGGGGGCCAAAATTGGGTGGGGCCGTATTCTGGAACAGTTGAGAGTTGGGCGATTTTTTTTTGCATGGCGACATATCTCATACATAGGAATTTGTAGGATGAGTATGAACCAATTCTGAGGATATGACCCCGAAGCCCCTGGTTGAGTTAATATGGAATGACCCTATGGAATGACCCTAATCACAAAGCTTTTGCCTGATCACAGAGTTTACTTGGTGCCCTTAGGCAGCGAACAGTAAGAAGTAGAAGTCTTCTGCAGGAGGAGTGCGTACTTCAGAGGTGGTGAACTCATGATGTCCTTCAGAGGTGATGTACTTGTGATGTCCTTCAGAGGTGGTGTACTTGTCATGTCCTTCAGAGTTGGTGTACTTGTGATGTCCTTCAGAGGTGGTGAACTCATGATGTCCTTCAGAGGTGGTGTACTTGTGATGTCCTTCAGAGGTGGTGTACTTGTGATGTCCTTCAGAGATGGTGAACTTGTGATGTCCTTCAGAGGTGGTGTACTTGTGATGTCCTTCAGAGGTGGTGTACTTGTGATGTCCTTCAGAGGTGGTGTACTTGTGATGTCCTTCAGAGGTGGTGTACTTGTGATGTCCTTCAGAGGTGGTGTACTTGTGATGTCCTTCAGAGATGGTGAACTTGTGATGTCCTTCAGAGGTGGTGTACTTGTGATGTCCTTCAGAGGTGGTGTACTTGTGATGTCCTTCAGAGGTGGTGTACTTGTGATGTCCTTAAGAGGTGGTGTACTTGTGATGTCCTTCAGAGGTGGTGTACTTGTGATGTCCTTCAGAGGTGGTGAACTTGACTTGTGATGTCCTTCAGAGTGGTGTACTTGTGATGTCCTTCAGAGGTGGAGAACTTGTGATGTCCTTCAGAGGTGGTGTACTTGTGATGTCCTTCAGAGGTGGTGAACTTGACTTGTGATGTCCTTCAGAGGTGGTGTACTTGTGATGTCCTTCAGAGGTGGTGTACTTGACTTGTGATGTCCTTCAGAGGTGGTGTACTTGTGATGTCCTTCAGAGGTGGTGTACTTGTGATGTCCTTCAGAGGTGGTGTACTTGTGATGTCCTTCAGAGGTGGTGTACTTGTGATGTGCTTCAGAGGTGGTGTACTTGTGATGTCCTTCAGAGGTGGTGAACTTGACTTGTGATGTCCTTCAGAGGTGGTGTACTTGTGATGTCCTTCAGAGGTGGTGTACTTGTGATGTCCTTCAGAGGTGGTGTACTTGTGATGTCCTTAAGAGGTGGTGTACTTGTGATGTCCTTCAGAGGTGGTGTACTTGTGATGTTCTTCAGAGGTGGTGTACTTGTGATGTCCTTCAGAGGTGGTGAACTTGACTTGTGATGTCCTTCAGAGGTGGTCTACTTGTGATGTCCTTCAGAGGTGGTGTACTTGTGATGTCCTTCAGAGGTGGTGTACTTGTGATGTCCTTCAGAGGTGGTGTACTTGTGATGTCCTTCAGAGGTGGTGTACTTGTGATGTCCTTCAGAGGTGGTGTACTTGTGATGTTCTTCAGAGGTGGTGTACTTGTGATGTCCTTCAGAGGTGGTGAACTTGACTTGTGATGTCCTTCAGAGGTGGTCTACTTGTGATGTCCTTCAGAGGTGGTGTACTTGTGATGTCCTTCAGAGGTGGTGTACTTGTGATGTCCTTCAGAGGTGGTGTACTTGTGATGTTCTTCAGAGGTGGTGTACTTGTGATGTCCTTCAGAGGTGGTGAACTTGACTTGTGATGTCCTTCAGAGGTGGTCTACTTGTGATGTCCTTCAGAGGTGGTGTACTTGTGATGTCCTTCAGAGGTGGTGTACTTGTGATGTCCTTCAGAGGTGGTGTACTTGTGATGTCCTTCAGAGGTGGTGTACTTGTGATGTCCTTCAGAGGTGGTGTACTTGTGATGTCCTTCAGAGGTGGTGTACTTGTGATGTCCTTAAGAGGTGGTGTACTTGTGATGTCCTTCAGAGGTGGTGAACTTGACTTGTGATGTCCTTCAGAGTGGTGTACTTGTGATGTCCTTCAGAGGTGGAGAACTTGTGATGTCCTTCAGAGGTGGTGTACTTGTGATGTCCTTCAGAGGTGGTGAACTTGACTTGTGATGTCCTTCAGAGGTGGTGTACTTGTGATGTCCTTCAGAGGTGGTGTACTTGTGATGTCCTTCAGAGGTGGTGTACTTGTGATGTCCTTCAGAGGTGGTGTACTTGTGATGTTCTTCAGAGGTGGTGTACTTGTGATGTCCTTCAGAGGTGGTGAACTTGACTTGTGATGTCCTTCAGAGGTGGTCTACTTGTGATGTCCTTCAGAGGTGGTGTACTTGTGATGTCCTTCAGAGGTGGTGTACTTGTGATGTCCTTCAGGGGTGGTGTACTTGTGATGTTCTTCAGAGGTGGTGTACTTGTGATGTCCTTCAGAGGTGGTGAACTTGACTTGTGATGTCCTTCAGAGGTGGTCTACTTGTGATGTCCTTCAGAGGTGGTGTACTTGTGATGTCCTTCAGAGGTGGTGTACTTGTGATGTCCTTCAGAGGTGGTGTACTTGTGATGTCCTTCAGAGGTGGTGTACTTGTGATGTCCTTCAGAGGTGGTGTACTTGTGATGTCCTTCAGAGGTGGTGTACTTGTGATGTCCTTAAGGGGGGACATCTGCACTTTTTAATTTTAATTTTTTTAACCTGTGGTTACAACTTTAGAGCTCAGTAGATTCTGCAAACTTCATGGTATGGACTTGATATATAGCTCAAAAGATAGGTCTCTCTGTGTGCTCTCTTTTGATACTAAAATATGTTTCATAGGTATAACTATAGGCAAGTTACTACACCCTAAAGCGGAGGGACTTCAAAAACCTGCACCCCAAAACCG
The DNA here is from genome assembly GCA_028752905.1 of Cladorhizidae sp. MBARI D1340-BT2. Classification (NCBI taxonomy): domain Eukaryota; kingdom Metazoa; phylum Porifera; class Demospongiae; order Poecilosclerida; family Cladorhizidae; species Cladorhizidae sp. MBARI D1340-BT2. The sequence goes on from JAQNBH010000014.1 coordinate 2,154,494, forward strand.
CCGTTGGAAACCATTCTGAGATGCGAAGTGCAAAAAAATTAAAAATGGTACGAGTGGCTAGAGGAAGCTCTAGAGCATACAATGACTATATTGAGTAGGCGTGAAAAATTGATTACCTGGTCAAGCGCGCGGTTGGAAAATTGAAGGCGTTGACAAGGCGTCGCCAAATCAACGCCTTCAATTTTCCAACCGCGCGCTTGACCAGGTAATCAATTTTTCACGCCTACTCAATATAGTCATTGTATGCTCTAGAGCTTCCTCTAGCCACTCGTACCATTTTTAATTTTTTTGCACTTCGCATCTCAGAATGGTTTCCAACGGCGGTTTTGGGGTGCAGGTTTTTGAAGTCCCTCCGCTTTAGGGTCTAGTAACTTGCCTATAGTTATACCTATGAAACATATTTTAGTATCAAAAGAGAGCACACAGAGAGACCTATCTTTTGAGCTATATATCAAGTCCATACCATGAAGTTTGCAGAATCTACTGAGCTCTAAAGTTGTAACCACAGGTAAAAAAAAAATTAAAAAAAAGTGCAGATGTCCCCCCTTAAGAGGTGGTGTACTTGTGATGTCCTTCAGAGGTGGTGAACTTGACTTGTGATGTCCTTCAGAGTGGTGTACTTGTGATGTCCTTCAGAGGTGGAGAACTTGTGATGTCCTTCAGAGGTGGTGTACTTGTGATGTCCTTCAGAGGTGGTGAACTTGACTTGTGATGTCCTTCAGAGGTGGTGTACTTGTGATGTCCTTCAGAGGTGGTGTACTTGACTTGTGATGTCCTTCAGAGGTGGTGTACTTGTGATGTCCTTCAGAGGTGGTGTACTTGTGATGTCCTTCAGAGGTGGTGTACTTGTGATGTCCTTAAGAGGTGGTGTACTTGTGATGTCCTTCAGAGGTGGTGAACTTGACTTGTGATGTCCTTCAGAGGTGGTGTACTTGTGATGTCCTTCAGAGGTGGTGTACTTGTGATGTCCTTCAGAGGTGGTGTACTTGTGATGTCCTTCAGAGGTGGTGTACTTGTGATGTCCTTAAGAGGTGGTGTACTTGTGATGTCCTTCAGAGGTGGTGAACTTGACTTGTGATGTCCTTCAGAGGTGGTCTACTTGTGATGTCCTTCAGAGGTGGTGTACTTGTGATGTCCTTCAGAGGTGGTGTACTTGTGATGTCCTTCAGAGGTGGTGTACTTGTGATGTTCTTCAGAGGTGGTGTACTTGTGATGTCCTTCAGAGGTGGTGAACTTGACTTGTGATGTCCTTCAGAGGTGGTCTACTTGTGATGTCCTTCAGAGGTGGTGTACTTGTGATGTCCTTCAGAGGTGGTGTACTTGTGATGTCCTTCAGAGGTGGTGTACTTGTGATGTTCTTCAGAGGTGGTGTACTTGTGATGTCCTTCAGAGGTGGTGAACTTGACTTGTGATGTCCTTCAGAGGTGGTCTACTTGTGATGTCCTTCAGAGGTGGTGTACTTGTGATGTCCTTCAGAGGTGGTGTACTTGTGATGTCCTTCAGAGGTGGTGTACTTGTGATGTCCTTCAGAGGTGGTGTACTTGTGATGTTCTTCAGAGGTGGTGAACTTGTCATGTCCTTCAGAGGTGGTGTACTTGTGATGTCCTTCAGAGGTGGTGTACTTGTGATGTCCTTCAGAGGCTGGTGAACTCGTGAAAGGACAACACCCTATAATTGAATGAGAACACCACTCCCTATTAGCTTATGCAGAAGTTCTGAGAAGTCACCTAAGTAGGTAAATGAATACCACAGATTTGTTTTCTCTGTAAAAATAATGATCAGCTTGATAAGTTGAACGTTTGAGGTGGTTAGGAAGTTTCTTTTCTGGTTGAGGTTTTGTTAAGCTAGTTGGTAGCACAGGAATGGGACCCATTCAGACTGGGTGGGTTTGTAGCTCAAGGATGGGACCATTCAGACTGGGTGGGTTTTAATGTGAAAAGTGAGCACTCAAGTAATGAGTTGACTGATGAACCAAATACAGTCAAATCCTTCATTGGGTTAGCGCAAGTTGATTTTGATCAAGACCCTTTTATGTGGAGGACAGTACTATCGGTGTGGGAGACATCGATAGTATCTCTGTCTTTGTGAAGAGCAATTATTGGAGATGTGCCAGCAGTGATGCACATATTGACTTAATTAATGCAACTGATGCAGACAACAGTATGCACTAGAGGGTTGCTCTGACCAGCTCCACTGGCCCTCTCCACCAGCCCCACCATCTACCCTCACTCACTCCACCAGCCCTACCATCAACCCTCACTCACTCCACCAGCCCTGCCATCAACCCTCACTCACTCCACCAGCCTTACCATCTGATTGTTAGTGCTGTTGCATCCGTCTACAGACCACAGAACTGGACTTGCCCTCGAGTTTAGAGATTCTGTTAACTGCTTTGCTGATCACGGAAAATGGACAGAATTCGTGGAATTAGAAAGTGGAAATGAGTGGCTTGGGTGAGGCTTGATACAGTCCAACCTTGGGTGGTAGGCTTGTCCAACCTTGGGTGATAGGCTTGCTGGTACAGTCCAACCATGGGTGGTAGGCTTGCTGGTACAGTACAACCTTGGGTGGTAGGCTTGCTGGTACAGTACAACCTTGGGTGAGGCTTGCTGGTACAGTACAACCTTGGGTGGTAGGCTTGCTGGTACAGTCCAACCTTGGGTGGTAGGCTTGCTGGTACAGTCCAACCTTGGGTGATAGGCTTGCTGGTACAGTCCAACCTTGGGTGGTAGGCTTGCTGGCACAGTCCAACCTTGGGTGATAGGATTGCTAGTACAGTCCAACCTTGGGTGAGGCTTGCTGGTACAGTCCAACCTTGGGTGGTAGGCTTGCTGGAACAGTCCAACCTTGGGTGATAGGCTTGCTAGTACAGTCCAACCTTGGGTGGTAGGCTTGCTGATACAGTGCCACCTTCGGTGGGTGGTAGGCTTGCTGGTACAGTGCCACCTTCGTTGGGTGGTTGGCTTGCTGGTACAGTGCACTCGCTACCTAGAGGGGTATTCAGATTGTATAATTTTTTCTGTAGTTGTAATAATATATACAGTAGCACTGCATGTGTGCATGTAATCACACACTCTATTACAATAAGCTAAACAGTGAAGCATTCAGTTATCCTCTGAGTAATTACTGTAGGCTGGGGTGTGTGCTGTGTAGTAAATGTAATCCCTATAATTATGTGCACACCACAAAACTTGTATGCTATTTGGTAGAACTACATGGAACTGGCTAGCCTAATGTATACATTGCATGTATATATCTGCTGGGTTGGCACTGTGTTCACATGGCAAGCCTAGACATCTATGGGCAGCTGCCTAGCCACAGCTGAAGTTTATAGCTATGCATATCTTTTACACTGCAGTGGAGCTGATGCATGAGGAGACTTTCCTCTTAGCAGTTGTTTAGGATAACTAATTATAATCAGTGCAGAATTATAACTCTTATTATTGTTTCCTGCTGGTGAGGCAATAAAATTTGGTGGACTCTCCAGCATTCAGAGGGTTAAAGCATTTAGAGGGTTAAAGCATTTGTATGCATGTTAGAGAAAGAGAGGAACTAGATTCAGAGCCAAGAAGGTCGAGAGAAATGCATATATTAGCCTTGTATCAGCAGAGGGTGTGGCCGGCAGTTCAAAGACGACCAAATTCTGCAACTTTTGCACTTCTTTTCTTGAAGATAATTAATGTCATGTTTCTAAAGGTTAATGACAAAATGGAATGTTTCTAAAGGTTAATGACAAAATGGAATGTTTCTAAAGGTTAATGACAAAATGGAATGTTTCTATAGGTTAATGACAAAATGGAATGTTTCTAAAGGTTAATGACAAAATGGAATGTTTCTAATGGCTAATGACAAAATGGAATGTTTCTAAAGGTTAATGACAAAATGGAATGTTTCTAAAGGATAACGACAAAATGGAATGTTTCTAAAGAAAATGGAATGTTTATGACAAAATGGAATGTTTCCTAAGAAAATGGAATGTTTCTAAAGGCTAATAACAAAATGGAATGTTTCTAAAGGTTAATGACAAAACAAAATGAAAATGATTCCTCCAATAATCCTGTTTCCAAGCCCTTTTCTTAGGTCAAGGATCTGGCGTGATCACTGAGTTAACCTGATCACATAAGTCACTTGATCACCGAGTTAACCTGATCACTGAGTTAACCTGATCACTGAGTTAACCTGATCACTGAGTTAACCTGATCACATAAGTCACCTGATCACTGAGTTAACCTGATTACATAGTCACCTGATGAGGTGTCAACTTCTTTACATTATTCGTATGTTTTTACATTACATTAAAATGCAAATGCTCCTAGCCCTAGATTCAGAAGCAGGTTACAACTGTCACTAACTGTCTGCACTTGTGGCCTCCAGTTTGCTTGAAAGGAGGGAAGTAGTGGGTGTGGTTTAGAATATGTGAGGCACAGTGGGTGTGGTTTGGAGCCAGTGAGGAGTAGTGGGTGTGGTTTGGAGCCATTGTGTAATGGGTGTGGTTTAGAACCAGAGACAAGTATTGTGGTTTAGAGCCAGTGTGAAGTGGGTGTGGTTTGGAGCCAGTGCGAAGTAGGGGTGTGGTTTAGAGCATGTGTGAAATAGGTGGGGGTTAGAAGTAGTGGGTGTGGTTTAGAGGCAGTGAAGTAGGCGTGGCTTGGAAACGGTGAGAAGTAGCGGGTGTGGTTTAGAACAAGTGGGTGATGGGTGCGGTTTAGAACCGGTGAGGAGTGGGTGTGACATGGAAACAGTATGGAATGGGTGTGGTTTAGAAACAGTGCGATGTGGGTGTGGTTTAGAACAGTGCGAAGTAGTGGTTTAGAACATGTGTGAAGTGGGTGTGGTTTAGAACAGTTATGACGTTGGTGTGGTTTGGATCCAGTGAGGGGTAGGGGGTGTGGTTTGGAGCCAGAGAGGTATGGTGGGTATGGTTTAGAGCCAGTAGTGCGGGCATCTGCTAGTTAGTGACGCTCAGTTGGTCACCGGTTTAGAATGACTAAAGGCTCTGGTTCACAATACCTTTTTTTCTGCTGCGTCGCGTCCAAAATCACATGCGATGAAGAAGCAATCTGATTGGCTGGACGGATGAGGATGCTTCACACCTGGACGCCAAAATAGAACTCAAGTCGATCTGAACGTTGCATCGCGTCCTAAAGCTCGGACGTGCACGGTTCACAAGATACTTTAGGACGCTTGAGGATGCAAAGTTCATTGTTTGTGTCCTATTGTGAACTTCGCTGTTTGTGCCTATGTGCTATTGGTACGGCCAGGTGCCACACCCCTCTTGCAGACGTGTTGTTTGTATGGCTGGGTGCCACACCCCTATTTCTGACGTGGTGTTGGTGTGGCCAGGTGTCACACCCCTATTTCTGACGTGGTGCTGGTACGGCCAGGTGCCACACCCCTATTTCTGACGTGGTGTTGGTACGGCCGGTGCTAGGCCACAGTTATGGCGTCCTTCACTGCTTATCCACCAATTATTATTCACTTTGTCATTGTTGTTTCCATAGCTCTCTCCTGATTGGTCGAGTGGGATTCCCAGCCGTGCACTTGGTGGAGAATGTTTGTGCGGCCATGGAGGGTGTGGTCAACCGTATTCCTCGCGGCTGGAGCAACATCCAGTCTGTCCACATTAAGTCTGTGGACTCCATTGCTCTTGCTGTCTTCACCTCTCTACCCTCAGCACCCACACAGATCGGCCCAGTGACCAACCATCCTCCAGTCAAAAGGGTTAAATTGTCTGAGGTAAAAAATATCTGATAAATAAAGTAGAGGCCTCCAATTTTTATACGGTTTTTGTATGAGCTCATTTCTCAAGGAACTCCTGAAACTGCAGACCACCAGCCGAGGGAATATTCAGGGGAGGTTGCAATATTCAGGGAGGGTTTTAAAAGAATGCAATATTCAGGGAAGGTTTTAAAACAATGTAATATTCAGGGGAGGGGAAGGTTTTTTAAACAATGTAAGGAGCCTCTGTCTGACAAAGACAAGGCTGTGGAGCCTCTGTTTGACCAAGACAGGGGGGGGGGGAAGGTTTTTAAAACATTGCAATATTAAGTGAAGATTTTTAAAACAATGCGCAATATTAAGTTAAGGGTAGGTTTTAAAACAATGCAATATTATGGGAAGGTTTTTAAAACAATGCAATATTAAGGAAGTCTTTAAAACAATACAATGGGAAAAGGGAAGGTTTTAAAACAATACAATATTAAGGGAAGGTTTTAAAACTGCAGTGAAGGTTTTAAAACAATACAAACAGAAACATCCCAAGACAAAACATTTTGAACAGACAATATAAGAATCGAATATTTGAGTAGAAAAAGTATGTGTGTGTGGGGTAGAATGTGGGTGGGTAATTTGATAAAGAATGAAGGAGAGTGAGAGAGTAGCATTGTAATACATGTTGTGTGTGTGTGTGTGTGTGTGTAGAAGGGCAAGACGAGGCTCTATCAACACTTCCCAGGCATCTAGAACACAAAGACACAACAATAGAGATAAATGCATTATTAGACACAGCCACACTTTACCAAGAGGCACACACTTACACCATTCACAACTTACATTTCATGGTCACGAGAAGTAAGAGAAAACATGCAACACTAATATTCCACCAAGTATGATATTATGATGCAGTCAGATCCAATGCACAAAGGAACCTTACAGTAACCACACTCATTTAGGCTTTCATGCCTCAAACCATTTTTAAGCACACCAAACAGCGGCCCTTAGAAGTAGAATGGGGCTAGTTGCAAATTGAGATGCTCTAGCTGAGATGTTGGCAACGTACAAGGTAAGTAGAATGGGGGAAATGACCTAGTTACAAATTGAGACACTCTAGCTGAGATGTAGGAAACATACAAGGTCGACCTATATGCCACCAAGAAGAATAGGAACCAATCAACGTTTTTACTAAGCTAATCCGAAGATCTAAATAACTATCCTGCCTCTTACGTAGAGAAGTGTTTGAACAAGATAAAGGCATTAAAAAACAAACAACCTCTACCAAATATGCAAACACCTTTCCACCACCTCTTTGATTTTCTACCCAAATTGTAGTAGCTCTGTCAACACCCCTCATGAATGATTGATAATCAGGTAAACAGGGGGGGGGCAAGACACATACTGTCGAGAACCATCAAGCTGATGACGTTTCACAGTTGGTTGTTGTCCTTGCCCCACAGCTGCATGCATATTAGTCATCATGTCAATTACACGCTTGTCTACCCAAACTAAAGCCAGGAGTGAACCATTTGATCTGTAATCATATTTTCCTCTATTCTTCCTACTGGACTTTGTAAGTAACTCCTTAGGTTCCTATTAGGCCTAGCTGTGCCACATGCACCAACCCCTCTAATAGTCAGCCTGTGAAATATATTAGGTCTTGTATTAAAAAATTCCATGTATACCTGAAAGTTCTTGTGCTCAAATCCCTCCAACAAATCTAACACTACCCGACTATACAAACCTGTACTATCTCCTGTTTCCCAGTATAAATTTGTAATCGATAAATATATCCAAAAGCACAAATACTTTTATGCCCCATTTCGTAGGCTTATCTTACATATATTGCTTGAAGCCAAGCCTCCCTTGATAGGGAATCATGGCTTCATCAATGCTAAGCAAACAATACTCGCTTTCAAAGCTTATACAGCCTATCATAATTGGGATTACCAGATGTTACCTGTGAGCTAGCAATGGAGTTGACATGCATGTAGCGCATCAACTGCCTAAACCTCAAACGGGGCATTACTCTACTCTCCAAACTACATGACAAATCAGGATAATCACAACAGTACATGTCTAAATGGGGAAGTTTTGAAATGCCCATAACAATCAAAAGTCCTATAAAAGCCTTCATTTCTTCACATGTATCATGCCAATTATGTGGGAGCACCACCCTAGAAACATACATATTAGTCTCTCTCACATGGACGTCAATAGTTAAAAAAAGATAAAAAGCACCTAGTAACGAACTTGTTACACTGAGCAAAGCAGAGTTTGGGCTAGGAATTGAGCGATAGGACAAAGCCAAAGGAGTTGGCTCTTTTTTCCCCAGCGACCTTCGACTGGTATTATCCGATAACTGGTGCTAGATGAGAGAGCCTTACTACTACACCCTTGGAACTGGGCCTGCCTATTATCAGTACCTGGGGTGGTGGACTACTAGTGCTACCCGAACCTCTACTTCTCGAGCGGACTTCTCGGCAACCTCTCGCACCATGTCCTCTCTCACTACGTCCTCTAGCACCACGCCTCACATTCCCTGTAACACATAAATATATATACAAACAAATATTCAAATATCAATTTTGATAACTTACTTATTCCAGAAGAGTCCCCTGTAGCAGATTGTAAGGACGGAGGGTCAGTAGATTGTAAGGATGGAGGGTCAATAGATGGTAGTAAGGATCGAGGGTCAGTAGATGGTAAGGAAGGAGTGTTCAAATGGTCACTCTCTTCTTCAGAGACTGAAAGGAAATATATAATACTACCTCTACAAAATTTCCTTGTACCAACCTAAACTAAGTCCAGAGCTCCCACAAGTAGATGGTAACAATGGAGACTGCCAAGAAAGAAAAGTTGGTAACATAAACCTTAGACAAACGGGTTTTTTTTGAAAATTCAAATTCAAATTGATAAGTAATAAAAAAAAGCTCAACCTATATTTATGGCTATAACTAATCTTCTTCAACTGCTATGTTAGAAATATTTATATCTTCAAAAAACACAAGAATAGGCTACAGTTTGGCTAGAGAATTAGCTCAGAAGATTGTGGAATACAATGGCAACGAAGCGCTAAAGTAGAAACAAACTTACCATCGAGAAATCCTTCCACCCGAGCCTCTTGACTTAGAGCCAGGGGATTCAGGGCACAACCATGGTAGGCATATATCTCTGGCCTTTTTTCACACCAGAATCCAAGCCAGAGCCGCTAGTGTCGTCGTCAAAAAGAAGAAAAGTAACTTCGTCCAAACAAAGCATCTTCGCCATCTTGAAAACTGAAGTTATGAGCAAAAAGCAGGGCGCGGCCGGCACAAATAGCAGCACATGTAAATGACGTATTTAGAAAGATTCAGCATTCTTTGGGGCATGTGCAGCACAAAGAATTTGGCGCTTACTTCAAATACTTTTTTTAAATATTATTTTTTTCGCGAGTCCGATTGCCCTAGGCGCCATATGGCGCTTAATCGGTTAAGGAGGTTTTAGAACAATGCAATATTCAGGTCAGGGTAGGTTTTAAAACAATGCAATATTATGGGAAGGTTTTAGAACAATGCAATATCCAGGGAAGGTTTAAAAAAAGTTTTATTCATTTTGAGATTTTGAGCTGAAGAAGGCGGCTCTTTTCATGCTATTCCCTATCGTGGATGGCCATTTTTGTTTAGGGAAATGACTGCACACGCATTTTCCACATTCCCCAACAACCCGACTAACAAAAATTCCCACGCAACAGAACCAAAAATATAATTCTCCAAAACTACCTAAAATTATGCAGACATAATCACAAAACTTGTGCAGTTCTCCTCGTCCCTAGCGACTAGAGACATAGCCCCAGGAAATGGTGGCCACTGCAAACTTTCGGTCTGCGCTCAGTAGAAGCTGTACGCAGCAAGAGAGTAAGAAAAGAACAATCGCCTTCATAGCCAGGTCGTCTTCCACTAATGGTACAGCAACAAAACAGTAACAGCAAACATGGACAACGCTCGAGAGAGAAGCTCACGCAGCAAAAGGAGAAGAGAATAAAAATATCCTTCGCCCACCCACCCACCCCAAAAAAAGAATCTAAAGCAACAAGGGGAGAAATGTTGCCTACCGTGTGTTGCAGCAACAAGCGGAGAAATGTTGCTTACTGTGTGTTGCAGCAACAAGCTCAGTGTGCAGCTGAAGATGAAGAGTGAAGTGTGATGGTACTGGCTACTGATTGCTAGTATCACGTTGCTTCTTGGGAAAGATATCTCTGCATGCTAGTCGGCTGTCCTTCACGTATGACCAGCCAACCCCACAACCAAAGCTGATATTGGATGCATGAAGAAGATCTGCAAGTACTGGAGTGCGGGATTTCCAGGCCGAGACACCAGCACACCTGCTACACACACAACAAAGTTATAGTATCCTGGCACCATCCCTGCCTACCTCCACTCTTTATTCAAGAGATGGAACCTTGAGCAAGCACTTCCTAGCACACGCCCGCTCCTCAACAGCAGCTGCCATGACACCTCTTTCGGGCATAAAGAGGCATCATTGCAAGTCCAGTTCAAGTGCCCCTTAGTTCCCATGCGAGCCCCTGCTTTTCCATGTGCATCAACAAATCTCACGGACAGATCTTCAAGGCCATTGGTGTGTCTATCAGGGTTTCATCTGGGGAGGGGGGGGGGGTTTCAAACTCCACCTCTCAGGATCTGTTGTGTGGATATACCCTCCTCCCCCACTAATTTTCAGTGAAGGGAATTTCTTCACTATGATAGTAATTACCTTCAACAGCAACAGCAACAGCATTAGACAGCATATTGCAGGGCTATGTATATATTGCTATATGAATCTGACCATAGCATAAATTCTATAATAAAACCACACGTGGTCAGACCCTTTCACATCATCCAATCAAGTCAGCACTGGCATAATCCCGTTGAAAAATCCTAGATGAAAGCCTGTCTAGCTAAGTGTGTTTCTTCCTGTCTGGAGGCACGTTCTCCGGTAAAAAGAAGAAGAAGAATGTTCACCACCTTAAGTCGGGAATGGTCATCGCAGTGAAGAGAATGCCCAGCAGCAGATTCCAAGCTGGACGGGCTACGCGCAATTAAGAACAGGATCCACAGTTAATAACCGATGCACCTCCTTATCCTATAGTGGAACAAGCCACCCAGAAATGACAAAGCAACAAACCAAGACCCTGATAAGCCACACCCCTGCAAGCCCTCTACCCGCCCCCGCAATCCCTCGAAAACCACCTCCCCCATAAGCCTTCATACAATGCTGCATAGGCAGGTGAGAATGGGCTGCATGGCTGGCAGGATAGGATGTTACTCGGTTCATTAACATGCTCTAGCTTTTTTCATTTTCTTCGCTAGCTAATCAAATGTCTAGCACTCGTCACTAGTTGTAAAGCATATTGTGTGTTTGTAGCATGTGACTTGTGAGCTGATCATGCCTGGTCTTTGATCCAAGCAGATGGGGCCGTGTGTAGTGGCTGGTGCAGTGCTTGAGGAGGAACTAGGGATGTGTTAATAAGCAATCTTATCACAAACTTGCTGATGTTCGGTGGAAGGTTAGACGCAACAACCTCATGGCTTCCCTTGAATAACCTAACTTACTTACCAGTTGCTCACACCTTATTCGGGCATTTATAAATGCAAACCTTATGCACTGAACACATTTTATTTAACCCTGAACACCACAGTGTTATTATTTAACCCTGAACGTGTTTTTAACCATGAACACCAGTGTTATTATTTAACCCTGAACACCATGGTGTTATTATTTAACCCTGAACACCACGGTGTTTTTATTTAACCCCGAACACCACGGCATTTTTACTGCCGTGTGTAACTGGGAGGTAAGCAGATGTAGATGCCAATCTGAAGAATGCAGATGATCACAACTAATATTCGGAGAATCGTTTCCAGGCCTTTACCGCTGTTTTGGAAGCTCATCTTCTGAGGAGGACTGTCCATCCCCTTCCTTCTGCAAACACTCGGTATACTTCCATTTTTGAGAAAGAAGGCATTTAAACAAAATCGATTGTCATAGATATAGTGCAGCGTATGTTTTTGCTTGCCTCAATGGAGCCACTTCTACCACTGCCTTTTCCATTGTAGTAGTATCAAACATGATTTAATGCTCAGGTAAGACATGGAGGTCATAGTAAACAACACATCTTTCTAAGGGGAGCCAAGTCAGGGTTTGTGAAATCTTCTATGGTGGGGGGACAGATGCAGAAATCTATCTATCATACTCATTTCCGAGGCAGATCCAAACATTCTAAAATGGGAAAATTCCCTACCTTCAATGCCAGTTTTTGATGGTCATTTTCTTCTCCTCCACTATTCTAGTTAACTTTTCCAAGATGGTGTACTGATTGAGTTACTTAATAGCCTGCAAAGGCCATCTCACTGCTTGAGGTGAGGAAGAATGTACTTCGGATACTGATGGCTTCCTCGAGCCAGCATGACTGGGCAAGATCTCCTCTGCCAGCTCAGCACTGGTGGCTACGCGGTCACCAATCCCTGTTCTCCGGGGTTAAAGGTCAGCAGGTGCAGTGTTAAGCCTCGTTCTCAGCGGTGAACGAGAGGAAAGAAGACCCAGTATTTGAAGCCGTTGTATATTCAGGCACTTGTGATGGTGCATATGGCATCGCAGAATGACCGGTCAGCTCACCAGTCTTCTTTTCAAAAGCCTTAAGCTAGGGAGGCCATCTTGCACAGACAGCTTTCTGGGTTGATACTCGAGGGAATGCGTGTGGTCTGGTACTCCATAGACTGCCTCACTAGCCGTGTTTAGTTTAGTTGCTTGAGTGCTGCATATGAGGTTGCTCCTCCCTCTGTGTGTGAGGTTGCTCCCTTTTAATCTGTGTGTGAGGTTGCTTCATGCCAAGCCTTTACTCGTTCACATTTTTCTTGGCTGCTGGTAGAGCAACAGAGAAGGAAGTGGCAATCATCTAGCCATTTTTGTTTGTTTGAGCCTACATGAAAAGGTTAGCGACGCCCTCAAAGCAACTGTGCTTGGCATCTGTGCACTAAGAGAGGAACGCTTTTCTGTTTGATCTGTCCTGTACCAGGAAATGCCGATGAGCTGCTTTTTTAATTAAAACTTTACTCTGCTGGTGCCCTCATCCTTTTGTGGGGTGGGGTGGTTGGGGGAAGTTACCATTATCTACCACATTTATGGCAGCAGACACATGTCTTATGTCAGAACCAATTAGTCTACCAAAGACCTTTTTTTAAATTATTATTATTATTATTTTATTTTTTCCCATTTTTTCCCTTTAAATTTTTTATATTTTTATTATTATTTTATTTTATAGGTGCTCTCATTCTTGCTAGTCCTTGCCTGGCCATGAGGTGACTGCTGCTGGTGAGTGCTTGGCCATATTTCATTGAAAATCAAGTTCGTTACTTTCTTGGCTTAATTAAGCTCATGGGGAGCCTAGCTGATATGTACTAGGCCCTGGCTGTGAGTGCCTAGGCCTGCTTTGATGGGACCTGGATGCCAATAATATCCAGCAGACAAACACTCTTGTTCAAGTATTCATTAGTGTCCGGACCATTTTTGGTGTCTCTGTTAATTTTGCCTTAGAGCCTGCGACACTTGCATCCTCAGCAACATGTCCAGATCGTCCAAAGCTCCAACCTAACCTCTTGTTACTTAGCAATTCTCATGCTCCTTGTGTTGGTGCTAATGAAGGCTCCTTATCTGTCTCATGATCCAATTTGACCTTTGAGTTTGGGTTGCTAGGAGCCCTATTTTTTGGTGAGGACAAATCCACACCCAACAGAGGCTGCTAGGAATCCTATTCTTTAAGTGAGGACTGGAGCACACACCCAACAGTCTTCAAATTGGTGTCCGTCGAATCTGTCCAAGTTTCCTTTTCTTTGTGGTCCTTAGCCAGAGTGGGTGGAGTCCACTAGAAACCACTAGAAACCACAATGGACTTTAGCTTAAGGGGGTGCTAGGGGTACTTTAAAAAAAAAGTTGACCTCAAATACAACTGATCATAACTTTTTTGTTTCTACTCCTATGAACATAATTTTGCTATCAAAAGATAGCCCACTTGTCATGCTTTCAAATGATATGCATAACATATACTTTCTTTTTGTCCTCCTTCAAGGTAACTCAAAGAAGCAAGCACCATTGAAGAAGATGCCGCCCACTCCCCACCCTTACTAGTATTTTGTATTGCCTTGTAATTGCTTCAGTAGCTAGAGCATGCATAGTGCTACAAATTGAATGGTTTAGAATCTTTTTTTCCTCTTTCCACTAGTAATGGCGAGTACAAATGTAAAATTTTACCTTAGATCATCAATAACTTCACAAAAGAGGCAATGATTTTTTTTTGAAACCATTCAATTTGTAGAGTAAAGACAGAGCTACAAAATGGTATAAAATGTTAGACATAATTTTTTTTTTGGAATGAGTTATTGTGGGCGGGAGGCAAGGAATCAACATTTTTGACCAAAAAAAGTTATAGCAATGTAAACATTGAAGTTTGGGTGCAACTGCATCCCCCCCCCCCTTTTTTTACTTGTGGTTACAACTTTAGAGCTCCGTATATTCTGCAAACTTCATTGTATGGACTTGATATATAGCTCAAAAGATAGGTCGCTCTCTTTTGATACTAAAATATGTTTCATAGGATAACTATAGGCAAGTTACTCTGCATCCCAAAGTCCAGAATAACTCCAGATTGCTAAGTGCAAAAAAAATTGAAATTGGTGGAGTGGCTGTGGCTAGAGGAAGCCCGCCTCTATGCCAACACCTTTTTGATTAGGCATTAAAAATTTATTACCTGGTCAAGCGTGTGGGTGGAAAATTGAAGGCGTTGCTTTTACAACCCTTCAATTTTCCACCCAAGGCTTGACCAGGTAATAAATTTTTAACGCCAAATCAAAAAGGTGATTGCATAGAGGCGGGCTTCCTCTAGCCACTCTACCATATTTTTTTCTTCTTTCCACTTAGCAATCTGGAGTTATCTTGGCGGAGGTTGAGGCGATTCAGGCTTTTGAGGTCCCTCCGCTTTAGAGTCTAGTAACTTGCCTATAGTTATATCTATGAAACATATTTTAGTATCAAAAGAGAGCACACAGAGAGACCTATCTTTTGAGCTATATATCAAGTCCATATCATGAAGTTTACAGAATCTACGGAGCTCTAAAGTGGTAACAATAAGGAAAAAAGGGAAAAAGGGGGGAAATGCCATTGTCCCCCCTGAATTCAGGTAGGCTTCTTGATCGCCTTCCTGGGCGGATGGTGTGTGCAAAAGACACTGTAAGTCCAGAATAGAGCATACAAATCTTCTGTAACTTGGAATCCACCTTTCCAGTATGTTGAAGCATAGTTGGGTGAGATAAAACATTATAATAAATTTTAAAAAAATGTAAAATTTAAATCTGACCCCTAGCACCGCCTTAATAACAAACTTCAATGTTTAATTAGTTTCATTGATAATGAGGCAGTTAATTGCTTGCACAGCCCAGAATCTTATGACTCGTCTACACCTGGCACCACATGCACTAGCTGGAGCATGCACACACAGCACCACATGCACTAGCTGGAGCATGCTCACACCATATGCACTGCACAGCTGGCATCCAACACTGGAAAAAATTCATCAAGCGAAGGAATGGTCTGCCATCTTAAGGATTTTTTTAAACTAATCTGATTAATCTGATTAACATCCTCAATGTGTAATCAGTCGTGTAGAAGACATGCTTTTTTAAAGAACTTCCACTTGTGTGGATTCACTAATTAGAATTAATTCTTTTAATCGAGATGTACATGCATTAGCAATCACTTCCACTTGCCATTTAACCTTTAACCTACTGTGTGGCTGCTTTGTATTATTAGTTTCCTCTAGCACTACAACGAGCTGCAGTTCTGGCTGATGGATAGGCTCCATTGAGGTGAGCAAACCAAAGCTACCTAAGCACTATGTCCGTCTCTGTCTGCATCAACAAAACTTGCAACAAAGTCAGCATCATTCCAAATGAGCAGGTGTCTGTCTGTGCGGTTGTCCTCGCAGAAGAGCTCGCACAAACTGCGGTGAAGGGACACCAGCTGTGAATGTGTGGCCACTGCTGCATTTATGGCCATGTCAGCTATTTTTAGGTTTTCGCTCGCTCACCCTGTCAAACTGGAAGTTACGTGTTTGTTGTTGACAATTCATGATGCTGCAGTAGTCCACTGGGCATGTGCAGGAAATTTCTGTTTAGTAAGTACAGGTCATTAAAAAAAGGAAGAAGATATTTTCACGTGGCAGTCCATTGATTAATGGGAACTGCTCACAGTAATTACTGGCAGCTGTGCAGCACAGACATTAGTACATACCACAGCTATTAGTACATACCCCTCAGCTATTAGTACATACCCCTCAGCTATTAGTACATACCCCTCAGTTATTAGTACATACCTATCAGCTATTAGTACCTCAGCTATTAGTACATACCTCTGGCTATTAGTACATGTACATGCATCTAAGCTATTAGTACATACCTCTCGGCTATTAGTACATGTATCTCCGCTATGCTCAATTTAAAAAAAATCATGTGGCAATAATCTGTAAACAGTTTTAATTTCCCATTTTTTCAAGTCTTCCTGCAGATTTGATTTGGTGAACAATTGTTTGTTGTTGTCATGATGGTTACTTTTTCACTGCTGACAACACCCTCTGGCTATAGGCCGATGTTCAGGTGATGATTCTCGTACGATAGAACCTGTTCAGGTGATGATTCTTGTACGATTGAACCTGTTCAGGTGATGATTCTTGTACGATTGAACCTGGGATACTGAGCCCAAGTGTAACTTTAGATGCTTGCTGCTTGGTGTAGCTCTGGAGGTGAGATGCTCGGCAGAGGACTAGTGATTGAATGAGGAAACTGATGCTAGGTGTAGCTGGAGGTGAGATGCTCGGCAGAGGACTAGTGGTTGAATGAGGAAACTGATGCTAGGTGTGGACAGCTGACCAACGCTCAACTAGTTAGAGTACTAGCAGTGGAAAACCAGATAAACTAGATACTAGATAGCTCAACTGAGGCACTGACACTTGGAGACAGATGTTGAACTGTGGAATGGAAAATAGTGGAGATGTGATTTCATGGCACTTGATTCCCTCCCATAAGCTGAAGCTGTTAGATCACAGATTTATGAAGATAGTTTTCTTGATTGTGTATTGTGAGGTTCCTAATTTAGCTGATTAACCGTGTCATTGAATAATTAGATTATATTGCGTGTTGGGACATTAATTTTATGTGCCCATCCTGTGTGGTATGTGGGAGACAAAACTGCCTGAGACTTGGTCCCGAACACGATGTGCTGCGACTATCTTTGGCCCAAGAAGTTAGCAGTCTGTTTCTTGGCTACAAATAATAATTGAGTGCTGTACTTCAGCGCCACCTCGAGCTTCTCTATCTCAAAGGGCTCTCCTTATTTTACAGAACGTGGACAGATGAAAGGGTAGAAGCTTTACCTACGCCTAAGGCAGCTACAAGGTGGTTGTGGTGATGTTAAGCACTAGCAATGGGTGTATAGTAATATCAACTAGATTATGATTTATCAACAAACTCCTAAGTTGACAGCAGAAACAACGACTTTCTCGATAATCATTTACACGCTCAACATTTCAGCTAGATGCTCTAATTGTTCCTGATGAAGGCTAGAACATCTAGCTATTGTTCCTGATGAAGGCTAGAGCTCTAGCCATTGTTCCTGATGAAGACTAGAGCACCTAGCCATTATTCTGTAAAAGCCCTTATGCATGTGCCTAGTGTCCTATAAAACGTAAAAGGTTGCACTACAAGTTCAGCTGTTTTTATTTGCACACACCTCTTATGCCAGTGCAGGGTCCAATCACGGAGTGCACAGCCACACCTCTTATGCAAGTGCAGGGTGCAATCACGAGTGCACAGCCACACCTCTTATGCAAGTGCAGGTTGCAATCACAGAGTGCACAGCCACACCTCCTCTAATGCCAGTGCAGGGTGCAATCACAGAGCGCACAGCCTTAAAAGCCTTTTCTTTTTCTTTTTCCTTCAAATTGAAATAAACAAGAAGACTTTTTGATGTATACAGTCTATGATGTGAATTTTTCAGTCGATGTTGACGACCTGTAGCTGCGTGTTTGTTGGTTATCATATGATTGAGTAGGTACACTGAAAGGAATAATTTGGTAAGAGGTTTGAGCGTAATTTTCTGTAGTCTATTTTCAGCTGGATCCTCTCGACGGCAATGAAATTTTTCCTTTGAGAAATTTTTCCTTTGGGAGTTGATTAGAGAAAGGAAGTTCTTTGCCAAATTATGTTTTGTCATTGCATCATTCCTTGATACAGTGAGCTTCCTCTATCATAGAAATATGGTATGTGTGCATTGAGTATGGCCATAATTTCCTACTTGGAATCTAGGACTAAACCATTTTTTTTAAAACCTCTTATGGATCCTTCACACTTGACTGTATGCACTTGATGTATAGCTCTTTTGTTACTGTATAGAAAATACTACACAGCTATAACTATGCAGAAGTTAACTGCAGCCATTAGTTTAGTGTGATATCTCAAAATCATGAAGGCCTGAATTTACTACTAGTTGGCTCCAGATGGGAAAGTGCTAGACAGTAGATATGGTGTTTGTGGCTCGAGGAAGCTCTGCTCTACACGGTCAGATATGGTGTCTGTGGTTAGAGGAAGCTCTGCTCTACACAGTCAGACACGGTCAGATATGGTGTCTGTGGCTAGAGGAAGCTCTGCTCTACACAGTCAGATATGGTGTCTGTGGCTCGAGGAAGCTCTGCTCTACACAGCCAGATATGGTGTCTGTGGCTCGAGGAAGCTCTGCTCTACATGGTCAGATATGGTGTCTGTGGCTAGAGGAAGCTCTGCTCTACGGTCAGATATGGTGTCTGTGGCTCGAGGAAGCTCTGCTCTACACAGTCAGATATGGTGTCTGTGGCTAGAGGAAGCTCTGCTCTACACGGTCAGATATGGTGTCTGTGGCTAGAGGAAGCTCTGCTCTACACAGTCAGATATGGTGTCTGTGGCTAGAGGAAGCTCTGCTCTACACAGTCAGATATGGTATCTGTGGCTAGAGGAAGCTCTGCTCTACACAGTCAGATATGGTGTCTGTGGCTAGAGGAAGCTCTGCTCTAGACAGTCAGATATGGTGTCTGTGGCTAGAGGAAGCTCTGCTCTACACAGTCAGATATGGTGTCTGTGGCTAGAGGAAGCTCTGCTCTACACGGTCAGATATGGTGTCTGTGGCTAGAGGAAGCTCTGCTCTACACAGTCAGATATGGTGTCTGTGGCTAGAGGAAGCTCTGCTCTACACAGTTGGATATAGTATCTGTGGCTAGAGGAAGCTCTGCTCTACACGGTCAGATATGGTGTCTGTGGCTAGAGGAAGCTCTGCTCTACACGGTCAGATATGGTATCTGTGGCTAGAGGAAGCTCTGCTCTACACAGTCAGATATGGTATCTGTGGCTAGAGGAAGCTCTGCTCTACACGGTCAGATATGGTGTCTGTGGCTAGGGGAAGCTCTGCTCTACACAGTCAGATATGGTATCTGTGGCTAGAGGAAGCTCTGCTCTACACAGTCAGATATGGTGTCTGTGGCTAGAGGAAGCTCTGCTCTACACAGTCAGATATGGTGTCTGTGGCTAGAGGAAGCTCTGCTCTACACAGTCAGATATGGTGTCTGGCTAGAGGAAGCTCTGCTCTACACAGTCAGATATGGTGTCTGTGGCTAGAGGAAGCTCTGCTCTACACAGTCAGATATGGTATCTGTGGCTAGAGGAAGCTCTGCTCTACACAGTCAGATATGGTGTCTGTGGCTAGAGGAAGCTCTGCTCTACATGGTCAGATATGGTATCTGTGGCTAGAGGAAGCTCTGCTCTACACGGTCAGATATGGTATCTGTGGCTAGAAGAAGCTCTGCTCTACACAGTCAGATATGGTGTCTGTGGCTAGAGGAAGCTCTGCTCTACACGGTCAGATATGGTATCTGTGGCTAGAGGAAGCTCTGCTCTACACAGTCAGATATGGTGTCTGTGGCTAGAGGAAGCTCTGCTCTACACAGTCAGATATGGTGTCTGTGGCTAGAGGAAGCTCTGCTCTACACGGTCAGATATGGTGTCTGTGGCTAGAGGAAGCTCTGCTCTACACAGTCAGATATGGTATCTGTGGCTAGAGGAAGCTCTGCTCTACACAGTCAGATATGGTATCTGTGTCTAGAGGAAGCTCTGCTCTACACAGTCAGATATGGTGTCTGTGGCTAGAGGAAGCTCTGCTCTGATATGGTGTCTGTGGCTAGAGGAAGCTCTGCTCTACATGGTCAGATATGGTATCTGTGGCTAGAGGAAGCTCTGCTCTACACAGTCAGATATGGTGTCTGTGGCTAGAGGAAGCTCTGCTCTACACGGTCAGATATGGTATCTGTTGCTAGAGGAAGCTCTGCTCTACACGGTCAGATATGGTATCTGTGGCTAGAGGAAGCTCTGCTCTACACGGTCAGATATGGTGTCTGTGGCTAGAGGAAGCTCTGCTCTACACGGTCAGATATGGTGTCTGTGGCTAGAGGAAGCTCTGCTCTACACGGTCAGATATGGTGTTCGTGGCTAGAGGAAGCTCTGCTCTACACAGTCAGATATGGTATCTGTGGCTAGAGGAAGCTCTGCTCTACACAGTCAGATATGGTGTCTGTGGCTAGAGGAAGCTCTGCTCTACACAGTCAGATATGGTATCTGTGGCTAGAGGAAGCTCTGCTCTACACAGTCAGATATGGTGTCTGGCTAGAGGAAGCTCTGCTCTACACAGTCAGATATGGTGTCTGTGACTAGAGGAAGCTCTGCTCTACACGGTCAGATATGGTGTCTGTGGCTAGAGGAAGCTCTGCTCTACACGGTCAGATATGGTATCTGTGGCTAGAGGAAGCTCTGCTCTACACAGTCAGATATGGTGTACGTGGCTAGAGGAAGCTCTGCTCTACACAGTCAGATATGGTATCTGTGGCTAGAGGAAGCTCTGCTCTACACAGTCAGATATGGTGTCTGTGGCTAGAGGAAGCTCTGCTCTACACAGTCAGATATGGTATCTGTGGCTAGAGGAAGCTCTGCTCTACACATTCAGATATGGTGTCTTTGGCTAGAGGAAGCTCTGCTCTACACAGTCAGATATGGTGTCTGTGGCTAGAGGAAGCTCTGCTCTACACAGTCAGATATGGTGTCTGTGGCTAGAGGAAGTTCTGCTCTACATGGTCAGATATGGTGTCTGTGGCTAGACACAGTCAGATATGGTGTCTTTGGCTAGAGGAAGCTCTGCTCTACACAGTCAGATATGGTGTCTGTGGCTAGAGGAAGCTCTGCTCTACACAGTCAGATATGGTGTCTGGCTAGAGGAAGCTCTGCTCTACACACACAGTCAGATATGGTGTCTGTGGCTAGAGGAAGCTCTGCTCTACACAGTCAGATATGGTATCTGTGGCTAGAGGAAGCTCTGCTCTACACGGTCAGATATGGTGTCTGTGGCTAGAGGAAGCTCTGCTCTACACAGTCAGATATGGCTAGAGGAAGCTCTGCTCTACAAGGTCATTAAGCAATAAAAGGTGAGTAAGTGGTCATGCACATGTAAGAAAAGAATCCCTTCTGTACCAGAGACTCCTTTTTTTTTCCTTTTTCTTTTTTTCCAACCCAAGTACTTGACCAACTACTCACATTTTAGCTTTTAATGAAAACGCTCATCCTGTTGAGGAGGGCTTCCTCTAGCCTACCAATATCAACTGTCCCATCAGCAGCCACACTTCTGTTCTGCTGTGGCATAGTTACAGCTATATAAGATGAGAGCACACAGAGAGATCAGCTATTATTCAAGTTAGTATATATAGTAAAGTGTGCAGAATCTGCGAAGGCCAAAGTCGTAACCACAAGATTAATATGGTCCCCCTTAATATTTATCTTGGCCCGGTCTCTTTGTCCTCCGTGTCTCTACCCAAGGAAGGTGGGACCAACTCGACTGGGGAAAGGACATGGGCAGGGTTTTTGTACCCATAGCCCAACGACTGGGGGGGGGGGGGAACTTGAGACAGGGGAAGAACATGGGCATTGTTTTGTGCCCCATACACTGGCATTGTTATATTTCTCTTGATATTTCAGTTTCTTAGTCCTCGATGGCAGTGTGCTTGTATGTAGCAAGGGTTAATCCCTGCAGTGTGCTTGTATGTAGCAAGGGTTAATGCCTGTGATGTGCTTGTATGTAGCAAGGGTTAATGCCTGCCGTGTGCTTGTATGTAGCAAGGGTTAATGCCTGTGGTGTGCTTTTATGTAGCAAGGGTTAATGCCTGCGGTGTGCTTGTATGTAAGTTATAAGGCACTGCAGGCACTAACCAAAAAGTAGCCTAAAGGCCTATATATGTAAAAAATACAACTTGTCAAGTGTATTCATTGTGTGTGTTTTGTGTGTGTGTGATGGTTTATGAAATTCTTTTGTTTAAAGGTGACTGGTGAACCCGAAGATGAGGAGGAAGAAGGAGCTATGAGTGTTGGTGAACCTACTGAAGATGGTGGACAGGACAAGAAAAGGAACTCCGAGAGAAAAGCCGCTCCCAAGTTTGCAACTAAGAAGATTCGTGGATGCACTATAGCAAGTGAAAAATCAAAACGCGTGGGAAAGAAGAGGAGACTTGAACGTGTGGGGAACAAGAGGAGACTTGAACGTGTGGGGAAGAAGGGGAGACTGAGTTGAGATCTTATAACTAAAATTATAATTAATATAAAGATTTTAATTTCAAGGACTAAGAAAAACGCTTACTCTAATGTCATTTTCAGTAAGTGTGGCAGGTGACGTCTTTTTCAATTTCTTCACCTTTGCTTTGGAGGTGGGCATCTTGCCACACTTGGTAAAAGCGCATGCTTGCTATTGTTCATTATGTATACCAATTCTCAAGTCCTATACCTTGTGAGGTGGTGCAATTCCAGGATTGATTTAATTTGGGACTACGTGTACTACTTCAAACCAGCAAAGGAGCAAAGGTAACACATAT
This sequence comes from Cladorhizidae sp. MBARI D1340-BT2, assembly GCA_028752905.1. Taxonomy (NCBI): domain Eukaryota; kingdom Metazoa; phylum Porifera; class Demospongiae; order Poecilosclerida; family Cladorhizidae; species Cladorhizidae sp. MBARI D1340-BT2. The sequence continues at coordinate 2,177,220 of JAQNBH010000014.1, forward strand.
TTGAAATTGTCATAACTTTCCCCCTTTATTCTGTGCAGGTAATTTTGATATTGCATTGCTCAGCATTCTCTGTATAATGTCTAGAGGCACATTTTCTCAGAAAGTACATCCAGCAACAGGTGGTTATCAAATGCCCAAATTTGCAAGGCTCTAGAGTGTGATATACATCGACCACAATTGATAACAGCTGCATTGATGAGTGGCAGGCCACCACATTTGTAAGACTCAAAAACCCAAAGGTCACCTCTTCCCATCAACAACACTTGCAGTAAAAATGATTCATGCATATCATAGAGCACTAAAACAGCTCTCAAATGAGACAAAAAAATATTGGGGGTGGGAGGTGAACTGTGCCCAAATTATGACGCTTGTGCAGTCAAAAAACATGAATTTTCAAAAATCATGTAATCATGCATCAAAATAAGGACAATGAACTGTTAGAGTTAACCTCTTCGGTTGGTTTCTCTTCAAAAGGTTTAATCGAGACAAGCAGAATTACATGGACTAAAGCCACCATAATTTTGCATCCAATCACCTCTAAACTCCAATCACCTCTAAACTTTGAAAATAGGTGGAGGTTTATCCATACCTACATCTGCTGCGAACGTGTTAAGGGGCTCTTTTCTGCTGGGTATAGCCCACCAGATTCCCAGATTCCACAGTTGAATTATTTTTTTGCTGATTGCCATTAATAAATATTTCACCTCTTGAAAATAGTCCACTGCTATATATATATATATCCTTCTAGCTGTTCGTATTTTCCAATTCTGAGGAATGGGAAGCCACGCGTAGTAATAAACTAGCATGGTGTGCGTTACGTGCACTAACCTTGTTTACACATACGCTGGTTAAATTAAATTTCACAGTAAAAATATTATCACGATTCTTTAACTGGCCCATCAAGAAAGAAAACGATTTATAGTTATGATTGCTTCTGGCGTAGACTTCTTGTTAATTGTGCCTAACTAACTACAGTTGAATTCTCAACGCGTGTTGCGACAGATATATGCTGGAATTAAAGTGTGTCTGCATGTGTATAATGACTTACGGTTCTAATTATTCATGGTTGCTCTTTTGGCACTAATTAATTATAATGAACATCCAAAGGATACTGAGAATTGTAGTTTAAAGACTTGTACTCAACCACAAAATACAACCTTATCAGGAGATGCTCAGTGAGATGTGGTGACGATGAATTTGCCCTGACTGGGTGTTGTACATAATGTACAAGCATTTTATAGACAAGCAATTTTTAATGAAATAATGAAGGCTAGAGCATCTAGCCAAAGTTGATTATTGAGAATGTCAAGTTCTGGTTTCTTAACTATGATCCATATTTAAGCTGTGGAGCTCCAAAGTAAGGAATACACATTTTTAAAATCTGTATTTGTAGGGGTTAACTGTATGGGAATGTCTACAGTTTGTACCGAGCAATATACAGGACTTCATTGGCATTACATATGACTGGATGATCTCCAGGTCCTCTTCTTGGGAACACACTATTTCTTAAAGCTAATGGTGGTGGTATATATCTACATCCAGTATATATCAACATCCAGTACGAGGAAAAACAGGCTGTACACATTGTGTGATCTAGATATTGTTATTGTTCACAAATATTCTTGCAGGGGTTGGATGGTGGCCTTCATATATTATTATACTGCAAGCACACTTGACGCTTTGCAAGAACATTTTTCTTGGATGGCATGTTTTCTTTTTCTTGGATGGCATGTAATTTTTTATGTATTATTTTTTTTAACAGGAATGACTTGCTAATATATTTTACTTTGATCTGTCCCATGTTCGTGGCTTACTATTCAGTTGGTAGAAGATTGTTGCCATTAACAAACACACTAAGAGTGACTTCAGAATTTCTCTGCCTTATCTAAGTTTAGTCTGGCATGGCTAATTCTTGGCCTTCCTTGTCTTTGGGGTTGAGAATAGGAAGGGTTTAGCGTCTAGCATGTGCAGCACGAATTGAATCTTACTGCAAAGATGGCAGGAAAGCTTTTGCAAGTGTAATAGTATTGCCTTTAGCTTGCATCCAATTCAGACGGACTATATAGCAGCTATTAGTTAGTTTGTGTTCGTTTCCAGCAACTGAGGCCAGTTTGCCTTGCTTGTGTACAACATTGAGCCTTCCAGGCGGCTGGAATGTAATCAACAGATTAACGCAGCTGGAGTTGATCATAATTATGTACTAAAGAAACCAGTTAAGGGTGGATATGCCAGACACATATACCTATGCTCTGTGCAAGACACACACTACCTAAATCAATGAACAAATGAATTCACACCTAATATGACTATATACTAGTGGCATACTCATTGTGGATGTATTCCTTTGTGCTCTCATCACAGCCAGCTCTGTTAACAACCATATACATTACTACATGAATAGAGCTTGAGAGAGGTGCTAATAACATAAAATAAGTTATATCACCACTGGGTATCTGACACTAGCCAATGTTGAGGTCTAGGTGAGGTGTGCTAGGAAAGACAATCGCGACTTGAAGCACTTCTAGTCTTGTGTATATCCTCTGTTATGCTATTCACTTGGACCGTTATTCAAGATGTTCGTCCCCTTCTCGAAGGAAGGATGGGGCTCACCTAGTTTGGTTCCCCGTGAAATGGACCTTAGGCACTCGTATCAGGCTTCCTTGCTGAGCTGGGCCAAGGAATAGCCAGTTGGGCTCCCTGCAAGGTGGGGACTAGGCACTTGCCAGCTGTGCCAGGACTAGTCCTACCACTAGCCATAGCAAAAATGACACCAAACATAATGTCCTGTGAGGGGTGCTTATTTTTTCTCGCCATGAAAGTTCATGTCATGTAGCTTCAATTTCTTACCGTACTTTTTTCTTTCACGGCTAGCAATTAGAGCAGCAGCACTTTGAGGGCAATATGGTATGTAGATCAGGAAATATTCAGCTACTTCCCCTTCCCATTATGTATGTACTAGACGTGCCAACATCTGCCACTCAGCAATTTGGTCTAGTTCTCGGCCTAATAATGCAAGATGAAGCTACTTAGGTAATTGGTAATCACATGGAAATAATTTAAAATCCTCGAGATCTATACAAACAAATGGTTTTATTGCTGTGTAAGGCGTATATGGATCAGAAATATATACAGCATGATCAGTCGGAGTGCTTTGTCTGTGGAAGTGAAATGTTTGGTGATTGTTATCGCTTCAGGAAATGTCAGACAGAGTTGATATTAGTAGTGAAAGTGAAAGGTCTGGTGATGTTTCTTTACTTAAAATGAATGTTGCAGAGTTCACACTGAAAATGCAATGTTGTTGATGTTTACATCGGTCTTCAGGGAATCTCTTTAGATCGAGTTGATGTTAGTAGTTGAGGTGAAGTATATATGTGATGTTTAGAGAACTGTCACCAGTCGAGCAAACAATGTTTCAAAGTATGGTGCAACTATAATAATGAATCATCCTTCTTTTATTGTGCCAGCTACTAATGCTGCAAGTGAGCGAGGGAAAACCTCCATGTTGAACTGGAATATATATTGCACACATACGTGTGTGTCTATTGTGCTCCATGTTTTAAATTGCACATAAGTGTGTCTATATTTGAACACATTGGCTGCACCAAAGAGGAGAAAAGATTATTAGACATTGCTAATGAATTTTCACATAGTGAACATGCCAAGAACACATAATATGCATGAAGATGAGGTTTTTACCAGGGTTAAGGGGGCTATTTTGTGGTAAATAAGCATTTTAATGCCTCGAACTAATTCATCCATAACTATTTGGTACATCCACCTATGTAATAACACTGCATTTAATTCACAATATAACATTATCAATTCATGTCACATAACATTCCAACACATGTTCGCACAAATTTACCACAAATTTCAATAATACTTCCAAAAATGAGCAAAAGGAGCTTAGTACAATCTTCTATATAAAATAAGCTTTCCAATGGTACAAAAATTATAGGGAAACAAATAAAAATAGCTTCCTTTATTTATTTAATAAGGGGAAAAAACATGTATTGAGAAACAAGTAGTGGTAACCACAATACCACATTCAAAGTCAACTCTGTTCATAGTTCTTCAAAACTGACCAGGGCCATAGGTAGCTTCACTTATTATTGCCCTCTCCTCTGCTGCCACTCTTGTAGCTGCCTTCCTCTTCCTCCTCCTTTTAGCCACCTCCTCTGCCTTATTCCGACTTCTGGTGAGCCTCCTTGCATCAGCTGCCATACCAATTTGCTGCATCAGACGTCCCATTCCTACTTCCATGCCCTCATTAAAAATCATGACAGCTAAATTTACAGCTAAGGTAACTGTAGGCATTGACAAAAATTCTGTTTTACTTGCTTTGGACCCGACAACTGAATTAAATGATTCGTTTTGATTCCGAGTTGCCCATAAGGAACATCTACTTAGAAGATCCTTATTAGCCAATTTCACAAAAATAGGCCTAATGTATTTTGCCAAATCTTTAGGGATCTTGGGCAAATGAGGAGTAATGCAATTAGCCAAGGCTCTATTACACCAACTGTCTATACCCTCAGGGCAAAATCTATGCTCTGGATGGACATAAGTGGACATACAGTGAAAGAAAATTGCAATTGCACGTATCATAGCCTCTATACCGTTGTTACGAATAGCCCCTCCATAATAAAGCCTTTATTGATAGGCCACAATTAATTGGGGGAGGATGCAGCTGTAACTAAGAAGGTTGAGGAGGATGCAGCTGCTCTCCTAGCAATACTTGACTTGCTCATCGTGTAATACTTCTTTGGAGGCTTAAGTGCTGTGAGGAAACAAACAGTCAAGCTTGAGTACACGCGGACGGTGAAGCATGTGACCCCTTTTATACTAATCACGTGCTACGTTTACTATACGGTAAAGGATAGCTTTAGGAATAATCTACTCCAATATGAAGTTCATAGCATAAAAACTGATCGAGTTAGCTCTATCGCTATCACATATGACGAGGAAGTCAAGTTGTTCTTCAAGATCTTGATGGAAAGAGTGAATGAAATTTAAATATCAATGTACAAAAATGACTGTAACTTTGACGTGGAATTTCGAATTCCTATAAAACTTGAAATTTACCTTCTTCATATCTATAGGTACATATTGTGACAAAAAGCAAAAAGTTCATTTTTTCAACATATTTCACAAAATAGTCCCCTTAAGGCACTTTAATTACTGCCAGATCAAATGGGAAGCAGTAAACTAGAATTGCATAGAGAACATCTTGTGGTAATCTCACCTTCTTGCTCATTGGGCAATAAACTGCTTTTCCAAAATCCAAAAGGTAACTTAATTGACCTTTAATGTCTTGCCAAGTAATCAGATTCTAGTAGTGTCATTACAATTGTAACCTGATCTTCCTCTAGATTCTATACACTATATAGCATTATTCATTTCCTAAAATTCTCCGAATGATATCAATAACCTTAATATATGTCAGCAAATTCATTTTCTAACAGTATACCCTAACAGTTACACCAGACAGTGTGGCTCATGTCCACAGTAGGAGGAAAGAATCTGACAGGATGAAAGGATCTATGGGTCATGATCAATGCATACACTCTGGCATGGCTAATCTAGGATGAAGCTGTACACATAGAATGGGATGGAAGGATCTATTACTAGAAAGAATGGGATGGAAGAATCTATTCCTAGAAGGAATAATATCAAGTTTCAGCCAGTAAGTGATGGAAAACCTGTTCCTTGCCACAGTTTGTTGATCTAATTTGCCATCTGCATGCTTTTGATGCAAAAGTTACAATTGCATGTCGGATACGAATACATATTCCTGACCCACATAAGACTCCTGAAATGAGCTTTGATTCTCCCTTAGTGACTATCATTGGTGCCATTATCATGATATTATAATTATTGCAAGAGTAGTTGAGTGAGGTTATGGTGCCTAGATTAAGTGTAGAATGTAGGTCAATAATTATATCATTCTTAGGGCAAGGCATTGATGATGATAGAAGGCAAAGGATGGATTAGTCATCTTCCATGGAGTGTCTGGTGGATTCCATTCCATTTAATCTGACATTATTTGTAGTTTATTAGAGCTAGCTCTAGTGTAATTTAAAGATGTCAACTCTGATTTTTCCCCTCTTTATAATTATATAGTTATATCATGGATTCACTCTATAGCAACATGCAGAGTTCCTATATGCCTGTACAGCAATGCCTTGCTTGCATCCTCACCATCACTTATACATCAGATAATGTAGACCAGTAAGCGAATACAAAAGCATTTTCTAATACCCAAATACTAATAATTGACACGGTGTGTATGTTAGACATGCCAAGGAATATGCAGTTTTGAGGGGTGGCCCTCAGCCTCATCTCTGCCCTGGGAGGTGTTGTGAATACCTAGGCTTTTAATTTGCTGGAAGACAAATTGACCAAGTGTTCGAAGGTCGATTGTTTTTACGTTGGAGGAGTGGATATAAACTATTGTCCTTTGTTTACGACACGTAATCCATTTATATTTGTATTTAGGACAGGAGTCTGTATTTTTTATATGTAACTAACTATTCGTAGTTTTATTTAAGTGGCCTTATTTGTGATGGTGACTGGCAGATGTACCCAGCTAAGTGTTCCCATTCAGCTCCTCTGAGAGGGCATAATTACAAGGTCACTGGGCAAGATCAAGATGCAAGCAAGCCTCAGAACCGCATGCAAGTGCTATAGAAATGCTGTATTTGTTATTGTTGCATTTGACCGTCAATCCGATCTCATGCTTCCATAGGAAAGTGATCTGATAGCTATGCACATGGTGGTACATGGTGATATTGGTTACATAAACTGACTTTGACTTGTGTGGCTATGATAAAACTCTAAATTACATGAGTCTGACGGGTTGCTCTGGTTTGTTCTGGTCTCAGGAGTAATTTGATGCAGGGATCGGAAAAGTTTTACCGTCACTTTTTTAATATCTTGGTGCCTAGTGAATGCTAGTGAGTCAAACACAGGGATCAGGTTGAAGGATGTTCTTCCAATCAGCATGTTGACAATAAATAACACTTTGTTTGGTTTACGATGAAAAATTGAAGCCACATAGAGCGTAAATGCAGGAGTGGTACCAGCAATCGAAATGAGTAGAAGAAGTGCCGTGATGTACTTTTTTCTGTTGTGTTGCATGTGGTTATACACTCTAATCAACTCATTTTCTTTTGACTCTCTCCTTTTGCCTGCTTTAATGGAAGTCTGGATCGACTTGTGATATCTGATAATCCTACGCACTATGAAGAAGATGGCAGCATAGAGAAGCAATGGGAAAATTACTCCACTTAGAACAATTAGTCCTATGCTCCAGGCCACAAAATATTTACAACTATCTGAACATCCGGGGAAGGCAGTGCAGGTCTTGAATGTTGGAATGTAGGTGTAGCAATCAAGAATTCCAGAAAGTGGTAGAACTACACGTATCACTGTTATCAACCACACGATGGCAGACAGAGTCCAAGTAATTAGTGCTCCATGCTTGAAGAATGGCTTGTACACAGAAATGAATCGATCAATAGTGAGCACAAAGGTCATGGTGAATCTGTACATGGCAAAGCCATCATGAATCATTCCTGTAATGTTGCACACTACTTCACCAAATATCCACTCTCCATTAATGCTGGATGTCAATATAGTTGTAGGGATGACAAGGTGATAGAGAATCTCAACAAAAATGATCTGCAGTGATAAATACAGAGATCTCTGGTGCAACTCTGGATGCTTGAGTATGATGAAGAAGAGATAGGTGTTGACAGGGAGACTAAGCAATGCGGATAGAACAGCAATAAAACCTTGAATGATGTTCACTGCTTCAGGAATCTCTAGGAACGGTGGTAAGGACGGTGGAAGACCGCAGTGGAAAACTAAGGTGGTGTTGTTTACCCCCGAAGAAAATGATTCCATTGAACTTGTTTATGCTGAACACAGGTTATATCGAGTAAGGTACCCATTTCTGTCTAGCGAGTGTCTTCATGGCTAAACAAGAGTTCACTCTCTCGCTCTTTTTTTTTATAGCTTGTAAACTTTAACCGAACCCCTATCTGGCGCGTGCCGCTGGTGTAAACTGACCGTTTAATTTCGTCCAACCTCTTTAAAACATCATTGGTCGATGTACGCATGTGCAGAGAGATCCGCCTCCGTGTTTGGCCCATTAGCAACATTTGAGTGCAACAAGATTGCCAGCCTTGAGCAGGTGAGTTTGTATACCAAAAAGCTTTGGGTGGGCGGGCACATCTATAGAAGAGTGGGATTTACGTCACAATATAATCAAGAGATCTTTGATGAATGCATCAACTGACACATGATTATCACCCATATCATGCCCCAATCATTCAAAATGAACTGATTGCAGCCATTGGTGAATGAAAATTCTACAGGAGGTTAGGCTAAGTAAAGTAGTTTTCTGTGTGTGCTGATGAGGCTGCTGATGCATCTAATAAAGAGCAGCTTCCTCTAGTCCTGTGATATGTTAACTCGGAAAATGTGGAGTTTGTTGAATTTATTCTTTGCAAAGATGGCACCACTGGAGTAGCTGTTTCTAAAACCAACCTAAATGGAATACAAAATTATGCCTTAGACCCAAATAATTTACGTGGGCAAGGCTATTTGGTGCCAGCAACATGGCTGGCAAGTATCATGGGGTTGCTGCTGTAATCGAGAAACAATATCCAAAAGCAGTCTATGTTCACTGTGCGGCTCATACACTTAATCTTTGTGTTGTGGCAGCATGTAACATCCAAGCTATTCGAAATATGTAAAGAACTCTTGTGGAGCTATGCCTTTTCTTTAGGTTTTCTCCCAAGCAGGAAGCAGAACTAGAAAAACGGATCAGTGAACCTCCACTGGAACAATTAACTGACAGAAACTGGTAAGCCTTTGCAAGACCCGTTGGGTAGCTAGAATAGAGACCTATGATCAAAGATGGTACCAGCTGTTATTAGTACTTTGGAGACAATCAGTGCTGAAGATGGGTGGAACAGAGAGTCTGCTCAGAAAGCTGCATCACTTTTAACAGCTACAACTCAGTTTGAGTTTCTTATGGCATTTGAGGTGGTGTACCATGGCCTAGGCTACATAAAAGGCTTAACAGTGTCTCTACAGAGCCGTTTGCAAGATATTTGCAATGCTTATACTGAGGTAAATTTATCTAGTCGAGACTACTTTACATGAAGCTGGTGACAGCATTGATTCTCATCACAAGAAATGGTTTGATTCTGCAGTCGCTCTAGCACAAAAAATCAATGCATCACAGCCATCTCCGTCGATGTGCAAGACAAACAAGTAGAAGCAATGTACCTTCCAACTCAAGATTATTACAGAAGATCTATTTCTGTTCCATTTCTGGATGAGATGATATCACATATTCACACTCATTTTTCTGAAACACAAAAGAAAGCAGTACGAGCTTTGAGCATAGTTCCATCTGTATTCCCAAAGCAGTCTCACTCAGAGCGAGTCTAATTTGATAAAGGATTTCTATGAAGATCATATGGCAAGTCCTTCATCTTTTGAACAGGAACTCCATTTGTGGAGATCTAAATGGATGAGTTTCTCATCAGAATTGCCCAAAACTCCATCCCAGGCCTTGAACTGTGCAAATGAGAGCATGTTTCCGAATATTTACTGCTTAGTCACCGTATTGTTTGTACTCTACCCATAACCAGCTGTGTATGTGAACGTAGTGTCAGTGTACATAGAAGACCCAAAACCTACTTGCATACTACTATGGGGCAGCAAAGGTTATCAGGACTGGCACTGATGCACATCCACTATGGAAACTTTGACCTAGATGCTTCTTGACATTTTTGCTCGTCAACACCCTCGAAGAATGTTACTCCAGGACATTTAGTTTCATTAACACAACAATAATTATCATTTCTGTAATTGTATGTTCTATAAACTATTGTGGGGCACAGTCAGATAAAAGTGGTTGTGGCCAGGTGATTTTTTTTTACAAGCTTCACATGCATGAGATGGAACCCTCCCCTTTAAATTCCTAGATATGCCCCTGAATGTCCTCCACTTCCTGTTCGCACAGCCTCCTCCATCTTCCTCCTCTGATCAGGACCAGGGGGAATGTTGTGTTGCCTCCACACACTGTCCCAGTTCTCACGGAAGTTTGTATATAAAGTTTGTATAAGAATCATTTCAATATCAGGATACACACTGGGATACCTAAGATCAGTTGCATAATATGCTACTGTGACACTGATCAAAGAGTGATGTACTGCTAGTTATTATAGTTGGGATGCTCTAATGGTCACATGACTATCTTATTTTATTTCTCAGCTGACACCTATATAGCACTACCTCACTAACTGGAAGGGCGAGGGAAGCTCAAGGTACTCTCTCCACATATAAAAATGTTTGATAAATCATTATGATTATGGTATGTGAGTGTGGGGCTATCTCTTCCTAACACTGTATTCGAATTGACATTAGCCAGTGGCCGAGACATTAGGGGGAGGGCCGGGGGGCTTCCTCCTGCCCCTCCCCCAATCTTTTTTCATACACTACCAAATTTAAACCAACTTAGTAAGATCTTCATGTACCTTAATGGTTAGTGTAAGAGCTGCTTTGCAGGACAATAGCTACTTCTTTTATGATGTGAGTTAGGAAAAGGACACTATGTGTAAACAATGTCACTTCAGTGAATGCTGTGTATGTGTGAAGCCATGAACAGCAACAAGGTCCCAAATTGAGCAAAAAAGAGCTTCTTTTTGTTAAAAATGTGAGAAATGGAGAAATTTTTTTCCCTGTCATTTATAGAGTAAAAAGAGTTTCATAATGTTAAAAAGGAACATAATGTGCCCATTTTGATAAGAAACAATGGGCACATTAAGTTCCTTTTTTACATTATGAAACTCTTTCTACTCTTTAAATGACAGAAAACTGATTTTGGAGAAAATTTCTTCCGAAAGAATGCTATGTGTGAAGCCATGAACAGCAATAAGATACTAGCAGTTCACCATTAATTTTAATCTTACCATTAACTCTGCCTATTACTGAGAGATGATTTGATGTTAGCATAACTAGCTAGAGGTTTACACTAGACATTTGGCAATAGCTCCTTTTATATGAAGTATACACAAATTAATGTATTTATCATGGATTTAGACTTTTTTACAGATTGAGTAAATGCTCGCCGATGTCCATGGGATGGGCACCATGGGCACTCATATGGGAGAAAAATGAACTCAGTCTAACATGTCCGAGTGGTTTTACAGGCGAACCATTACTGAAGATGTTAGGCACTTGGTGAGTAACACTGGTTATGCTTGATTGTTAAGCACTGGGTGAGTAACACTAGTTATGCTTGATTGTTAAGCACTGGGTGAGTAACACTAGTTATGCTTGATTGTTGAGTGGGTGAGTAACACTGGTTATGCTTTTGTTAAGCACTGGGTGAGTAACACTGGTTATGCTTGATTGTTAAGCACTGGGTGAGTAACACTGGTTATGCTTGATTGTTAAGCACTGGGTGAGTAACACTGGTTATGCTTGATTGTTAAGCACTGGGTGAGTAACACTAGTTATGCTTGATTGTTAAGCACTGGGTGAGTAACACTGGTTATGCTTGATTGTTAAGCACTGGGTGAGTAACACTGGTTATGCTTGAGTGTTAAGCTCTGGGTGAGTAACACTGGTTATGCTTAATTGTTAAGCACTGGATGAGTTATGCTTGATTTTTTATCACTGGGTGAGTAACACTAGTTATGCTTGATTGTTAAGCACTGGGTGAGTAACACTGGTTATGCTTGATTGTTAAGCACTGGGTGAGTAACACTGGTTATGCTTGATTGTTAAGCACTGGGTGAGTAACACTGGTTATGCTTGATTGTTAAGCACTGGGTGAGTAACACTGGTTATGCTTGATTGTTAAGCACTGGGTGAGTAACACTAGTTATGCTTGATTGTTAAGCACTGGGTGAGTAACACTGGTTATGCTTGATTGTTAAGCACTGGGTGAGTAACACTGGTTATGCTTGATTGTTAAGCACTGGGTGAGTAACACTGGTTATGCTTGATTGTTAAGCACTGGGTGAGTAACACTAGTTATGCTTGATTGTTAAGCACTGGGTGAGTAACACTGGTTATGCTTGATTGTTAAGCACTGGGTGAGTAACACTGGTTATGCTTGATTGTTAAGCACTGGGTGAGTAACACTGGTTATGCTTGAGTGTTAAGCACTGGGTGAGTAACACTGGTTATGCTTCACTGGGTGTGAGTAACACTGGTTATGCTTGATTGCTAAGCACTGGGTGAGTAACACTGGTTATGCTTGATTGCTAAGCACTGGGTGAGTAACACTAGTAATATTTTATATGTTCCAACTCTCAAATGTTCGTACGTGCATATAGAATGTCTCCAACTACGACTATGCGTATAATTCTGATCTCTTCTTTTCAGATTACAACCACCCAGAGAGTCAGAAGACACAGATCCTTGGACATGAACTAGATAGAATTGATTAGCTGAACATGTGTAATGATCAGTGAGTAACTGCCTTTCCTTTGCTTCCACTTGACAGACCCAGCAACCCTCAGAGACAGCTGGCATTGACTTGATTGGACCTCTCAAGACTACTGCTGTAGTTCACAACTATATTCTAACAAGAAATTGCTTGTTCTCCAAGTGGGTTGAGGCTGAACCAATCATGGACAAGTCTGCAGAATATGTCTTTCATAGTGGATCCACCATTGGGGTATTATCAGTGACCAGGGCAAAGAATTCAACAACAAGATGTATGTTATTGTATATGTGTATGTGTGTGTGTGTGTGTGTATGAATAACCAAACAGGATTAGGATAAGGATTAGGATAATGCAGAGGCAGAAAGTGGTGGGATTTTTCAGTAGGTGGATGTTGCACCTTTTGGGGGAAAAATCCTTAAATTTTTTCTTCCTGATGGCAATACCATGCTCATCTGTCCCCTCCCACATTGCCGAAGTGAAACATAGTTATTTGGCTCCACCTCCCTCCCTTTTTAAGTCATGCACCCACCACTGTAAAATGTGTCGTATTTGAACAGACCTACTTCTGTGTCTGTCTCTAGTTATGCTGCATCACCACACAGCTACTTCATACCCATAGAGCTGGATGCAGAGTTTAACCATTAACCGCCATAGGTGCCATATGGCGGAAGAAATCGGTCTATGACTATCATTTTTACATTATAAGAATGCTGTATTATTGCTCTACATCTGTACTGAATATTGAGTCCTGGAATGCCTTGTGTAACCTGATAAAAGACACGTGTTTCTAGTGGCCATCCTCAGTTTTGATAGATGAGAGGCTAACTTTGGACGATTTCATTTCTCAAGTCACCAGGGATGATATGGTCCTCTCTCAAGATTATTATGATGAAGAAGAGGGTGAAGGCATCTACAGTTATTTAGGGATGTCAACTGTCGATCGTAGGGTCGCTGCATCAATGGCTATTTAACTTGGCTCTTATCCTTGTGCAGAGTGCAAACACCTGCTGTCTGGTGGTGAAGCAGTTGATGAAGAGTAGAAGGACCAGGAAAGCTTCTCAGGTTTGTGAAAGCATCTAGTTGCCTTTTATTCATCAAATAGCTGTTTTTACCTAGCTATATTATTAGCTTGTTAGCTATTGTTGTTTGAATTCACATTCAAATAGAGCTCATGGCGTCCTGTTACCACAGACCTCCTAACCTCCCCTATTTTGCCTCTTCCTACTTCTACTAGACGCAGACGAGGATGTGGTAGTCGTGCTCAAAGGATCAATGTTCCAGCTATCAATTCGTCCAGCATTCTGACCACTCCATCCCGAAACTGGAAGAAGGAAGAACTAAACCAGCAGCATTATCCTACTCATTTAACCCTGGCCCAACCTCTCCTGATATCATGCACACTCAACTTCCTCGCAACTTTTTTATGTGGAATTTATTAGTAGTTGTGCAACATATCGCCAGATTACCCCATGGGTTTGTCCATGGTCCAATGTTGAGATGAAGGCATTATGAGGTTTTCTTTTGAGCTGTATTGGTCAGCAATGGATAGCCATCTGCAGAGCCCGGGAATCTCCAGCACAATGCCACGCAATCGGTTTTTCAAATTTTTCGTTTCCTTCACCATCGACCCTCACAAGCAGTCATCAACTCTCAACCCGAGCATGATCACCTTTACAAGATGCATCCCTTAACTAGACCTGATAGTCCCCAAGTATAGATCAAGTACTACCTCCATTGATGCCCATTGATGAAGCCATGATCCCTTTCAAAGGTTGACTTGCCTTAAACAATACATAAAGGACAAGCCAACTAATTGGGGGATCAAGTCATTTGTTTTGGCTGACTGGACTAATGGTTAAGTTTGCAACTTCCAAATCTATATTGGGAAGAGGGGTGGCTCCCACTGTAGGTTCTCTGACTACTACTGATGTGGGTCTTGGTGTTGTTAGAATTGATGGAAGGGTTGGAGTTTATGGGTCTCATCAGATGGACACGGATAACCGTTACCCCAGCCCAATATTGTACTTCACACTTTATAACTTTATTCGGAGGGTCGGGGTGGGGGGGGTGGGGGTGGTGGGGTGGTTTGGATGTACGGGACATAGCAATGCTCAATAGGTGCTTCTTTCCTAAACAACTGCTCACTATGCCATCAGTGAGGAGGTCACTATGACTATCATTCAAATGGCCCTCTCCTTCTCAGTCTGGGTGGACAAGAGGACCATCTACTTCCTCTCCACTTTCCACCATGGAGCTGAACCACCTGCAACAGTGAAGAGGAAGAAATTGAATGGTACATGCTCCTCATGATGGAAACTTCAGGTGGATGTCGCTTGTCCTCCATGCCTGGTTGATTACCAGACATATATGCGTGGAGTTGACCGAGAAGACCAGCTCGAAACTTATTACAACATAGGTAGGCGGTGGAACAAGGTTTTGCATACATAGTTGGGTGTCGTTTGTTGGACAGCTATGTTTTCGACTGCAATTTTTCCCCAGTAGTGCATGCTGTACTTGAGAGGCACAAGCGTGACTTCTTCAAGTTCCAGGTGGAGGTAGCTAGTGAGCTTGTGGGAAGCTTCTCCTTGAAGCAGCGGGTTAGATATCACAGGTATACTGAACACTGGCAATTAGACCATCTCAATCGGGAATTATACCCCTTCCTGTCTATATGGCACAGAAGAACAATTGTATGATGTGCTTGCATGTGTTGAGACAGAGAAACCTTCCCTCTCGGGGGAAACCAGCATGAGTTCAGGGTTAAGTGCAAACATTGCCAAGTTCACCTCTGCATCTTGGAGGAATGCAACTGTTTCTTGACGTTATACCAAGTTGAGTACTGGAGAGAAGCATAATTATCTTACTGACCTTTTGTACCTGTAAAATGTATGTAAATCAAATGTTGATAAATATGTGTGAACAATTGTGGTAATAATACAAGAATTGTGATTAGATTGTAGTTATTCATTTCACTGTACTGTTGGTAAGGTATCACAACATAATTGCAAGGGGCATGAGTGCATCCCATTGGTCATCTGTAGTTGTTAAATTCTATAATCATATTCATGTTCTGTGTTCTGTAGTCAGTTTGTAGTCAATTTGACATATTATTATACAATGTTTTTAAGTGTACCTTGTTTGATTTTTATTTGCTCTTGGAACTTGGCAGTGAGAGGATTAAAATATCAGAGTTGAACATTGAAATTAATATCGGATTTTGAAATAGATATAATTATATCGGGGTTTAACATTGAAATAAGTATTGGGGTTGAAGGTATTTTTCCTCTACTTCCATACTACCTCTAATAGCTGATGTATATACTCACTCTGAAGGCCTAAGAAATGCTCTACACTGGGTTTGGTTAGCAAAATTGTGATATTGGTAAAAGAAGATAACTTAATTGCTTGAGAAGGTTATGAAAAATGTGTGTTCTGCAGGTGGTCAACAACGAGTAAATTGACTGGGACCTGTATATACATCGAGCAGGGGTCCATGGGTCAGTCCTCATATGATGAGTCCACCAAGCATACTCCACATGAGGCGACGACCCCCAACACCCAATGACGTTGCACACTGCATGTCCAGCAAACAAGAGCTCACTAGATTGGAGAAGGAGGTATACTTTTAACTATATTTTATTGGTCCAAGTCTTACAGTCCAGGTCACAAAAATATCCTGGAATATTTTAACAATGCATCAGTGCACTGTAATCTATTGCCAAAGTGCACATTGTATCAGCTAAATAGTATATAGTGGGAGCTGATTCTTTAGACCAAACTGGTTTATTCCATATTGTTCTAATGATATGATTTTTTATAAAGAGATCTTTCTTGAGAAGTTTAACACAAAAATGTCGCTATACTGGTTGGTAGCTCACATTCATTCACTATTGGACCTAGACTTGACTAGTACTGGTACTTAAAATAATTAAATGGTGTATAATGTGAAGTCTTAGCAAATTGTGATGTTTTTCTGTTTAAAGGGCAGAATCTTACATCCACTTACGCAGCCTGACTGTAAACTTCCAGGATGCTGCCAACTATGAGAAAGGCAAGGAGAAGCTGCAAGGAGAAGCTGAAGAAGTCTTACAAGTGGTATGAGATGAAAAGTTTCAAGGCCTTTGAATTTCATATTGGACAGCATGTTGATGAGGGCAACCTCAAGAAACTCGGTGGGTAACCCGGGTAAAAAACTCACGTTAAAAAACAAACACAGGTAAAATAGGGATAAAACCTGGGCAAAATACCTAAAACACAGGTTTTACCCACTGGGTTAGGTTAAATAGGTTTTACCAGCCATGTTGTGCAACACAGCTTGCTGACCAGTGAGCTGGACTATCTTCAGAGGTCATGTGGTTACTGTGCCCAGGTATTAACTAGTGATATAAAACACTTATTTGTAGCCCTGTCACAGCCCTGTCCCAGAGCCACAAGTGTCTGTGTGGTGGTGGACACCAGGGCTATTTAAAAGGCAAGCAAATACCACAGGTCATCATTCACTACTTACAGTTTAGTAAGTGTACTGTAATTACAAAAATTAGAAAGCCCAGAAACTCGTCTTCTGCCACAGGCTCCTGCGAGGACCTCAGGAGATTGACTATTAAATCTGTTTAACTTGCATATCAATTGGACTTTAATCCCATGAATCTTGTTTAAATATTTAAATAAATAATTAAATAAAAAATATATGTACTCTAGTAGACAACCTTGTCACTCGGTAAATAAAAGCTGAGTGAAACACAGCTTCCTTTATTGTCTAGTTCTTTACGGTTGCCATTTATTGAATGTCTTATATACTTCCTGATTACATTCCTGATTACATAGTTAATTTCTTATAATATCTTTACAGTTTATAATAAATCTATTGTATCTATTATTTTATCCTGGGTTGTACTCATGTTTGAGTAAAACCTGGGTAAAACCCGGGTAAAAGGTATTTAACCCAACCAGGGTTAAACCCGGGTTACACCCAATCCCTGGGTAAAACCTACGAACTCTGCAACATGGCAAACAGTCAGGTCCTGAAGACAGTCATCATTCAACATATCAAAACTTTCATGGAGAGACCGCCACTTTCCTGATGAAGGCTAGAGCATCTCATTATTCCTGATGAAGGCTAGAGCATCTCACTATTCCTGATGAAGGCTATAGCATCTCGTTATTCCTGGTGAAGGCAAGAGCATCTCATTCTTCCTGATGAAGGCTATAGCATCTCGTTATTCCTGGTGAAGGCTAGAGCATCTCATTATTCCTGATGAAGGCTAGAGCATCTCATTATTCCTGATGAAGGCTAGAGCATCTCATTCCTGATTAAGGTTAGAGCATCTCATTATTTCTGATGATGAAGGCTAGAGTACCTGATGAAGGCTAGAGTACCTGATGA
Organism: Cladorhizidae sp. MBARI D1340-BT2; assembly: GCA_028752905.1. Lineage (NCBI taxonomy): Eukaryota > Metazoa > Porifera > Demospongiae > Poecilosclerida > Cladorhizidae > Cladorhizidae sp. MBARI D1340-BT2. The sequence goes on from JAQNBH010000014.1 coordinate 2,195,081, forward strand.
AGGTTAGAGCATCTCATTATTCCTGATGAAGGCTAGAGCATCTCATTATTCCTGATGAAGGCTAGAGCGTCTCACTATTCCTGATGAAGGCTAGAGCGGCTCATTATTCCTGATGAAGGCTAGAGTATCTCATTATTCCTGATGCAGGCTAGAGCATCTCATTATTCCTGATGAAGGCTAAAGCATCTCATTATTCCTGATGAAGGCTATAGCATCTCGTTATTCCTGGTGAAAGCTAGAGCATCTCATTATTCCTGATGAAAGCTAGAGCATCTCATTATTCCTGATGAAGGCTAGAGCAACTCATTATTCCTGATAGGCTAGAGCATCTCATTATTTCTGATGAAGGCTAAAGCATCTCATTATTCCTGATGAAGGCTAAAGCATCTCATTATTCTTGATGAAGGCTAGGGCATCTCATTATTCCTGATGAAGGCTAGAGCATCTCATTATTCCTGATTAAGGCTAGAGCATCTCATTATTCCCTGATCATCTTATTATTTCTGATGAAGGCTAAAGCATCTCATTATTCCTGATGAAGGCTAATTATTCTTGATGAAGGCTAGGGCATCTCATTATTCCTGATTAAGGCTAGAGCATCTCATTATTCCTGATAGGCTAGAGCATCTTATTATTTCTGATGAAGGCTAAAGCATCTCATTATTCCTGATGAAGGCTAAAGCATCTCATTATTCTTGATGAAGGCTAGGGCATCTCATTATTCCTGATGAAGGCTAGAGCATCTCATTATCTGATGAAGGCTATAGCATCTCATTATTCCTGGTGAAGGCTCATTATTCCTGATGAAGGATAGAGCATCTCATTATTCCTGATGAAGGCTATAGCATCTCATTATTCCTGGTGAAGGCTCATTATTCCTGATGAAGGATAGAGCATCTCATTATTCCTGATGAAGGCTAGAGCATCTCATTATTGCTGATGACGGCTAGAGCATCTCATTATTACTGATGAAGGCTATAGCATCTCATTATTCCTGGTGAAGGCTCATTATTCCTGATGAAGGATAGAGCATCTCATTATTCCTGATGAAGGCTAGAGTATCTCATTATTCCTCAATGCCCTCACCCACGTGTCTGACCAGTAATAAATTTTTAACGCCAGTTATTGCGTGTGCTAGAGCTTCCTAGCCACTCATACCATTTTTTCAATTTTTTTGCACTTAGCAACTCGGAGTGGTTTCTGTGGAGTTGCGGCGATTCAGATTTTTGAGTTCCCTACGCTTTAGGGTCTAGTAACTTGCCTATAGTTATACCTAATGAAACATTTTTAGTATCAAAAGAGAGCACACAGAGAGACCTATCTTTTGAGCTATATATCAAGTCCATACCATGAAGTTTGCAGAATCAAGGGAGCTCTAAAGTTGTAACCACAGGTTTAAAAAAAAAATCAATTTAGCATCGTCCCCCCCTTAAGTTGATCATAAAGAAAGTTATACTGTTAACAGAAAGTTCCTTAAGAATAATAATAATATAATAATAATAATAAAATAACAATGATAATGATAAAAACAACAATAATAATAATAATAATAGCTGATAATATTATGAGTACAATTAACATTTATACATTTTCCGTTAAGCTATATACCCACGCTATACTTTAGCACAGCAAAAATATCTGTCAGTGACATGGGTGGATGGTATAGGTTGAAGTCGGGTCCAATTACCTCTACCAGGCCTTTTTTAAACTTGGGTTTTTGTAATAGAATCATTTTCAAAACTTTGTGATATTATTAAACTGAGATGCTCTAGCCTTCATCAGGAATATGCTCTAGCCTTCATCATGACTAATGAGATGCTCTAGTCTTCATCAGGAATAATGAGGTGCTCTAGCCTTAATCAGGAATAATGAGATGCTCTAGCCTTCATCAGCAATATGAGATGCTCTGACGAACAAGAGGTTGATATATACCATTAGTTAACTGTCTACTGACTAATGTGAACTATACTCGGGCACACGTGTAATGCATGTGACCAGATATTGCAAAACTAAAAGGTAAATACAAAACAATAACAACAATGATTGGTGAGTGAAGTGAGCCTTAACCCTCAGTGGGTAGTGGATAGAAAACTTGGTACTGCCGCACATGTTTATCTGTGTATCGGAAGTGAGGTATGACTCCCTATATTGGTTTGACCACAATTTATATCTCCTCGAGAACTCACTTTGGCAGCTTTTTAGAATCATAAATGGTGTATTCAGCTTTTTTAGCCCCTCAAAACTACTTTGATGTGCGTTGAATCCTTCGTGAAGTTAGTAAGTGTGGAGGCTAAAAACCTGTTAAAAGAATGAATTTTGTGTTCAAAGATCTTATATCTCATATCAATGTATATATCTACTTCCCCTCCATACATAATGTGCATATAGTATCTGTTCATCATAATTTTACTACCAGAAGACTCCACTGTCCAATGCATTCCAATGATGAATCCATTTATTAATCTATATAGTTTCCCCCATACATATATAACTTTTTATAATATGTACATAATTACGTATTTTTTCTATCAGAAAACTCCAAACTGTCCACTAATCTATTCCCTCTATAATTAGTAAAGGTAACCAATGTCCAATTAACACGCCCATGGGTGTGCAATAGAGGTGCGTTGAAGCTGAGCTGACACACCGTAAAAAGTATCTGTTGTTCTAAAAACTATTGTAATTTAATAATAATTTCTGGCTGTATATATATTTTTGAGTTATAACCATTGAATATTCTGTGTTATAAGGCAATTTGATTAACTATGTATGCATTATAGCATTAATAAATGTTAGTTAATGTGACTACGGTATATACAAAAATTAAGTATTTTACCTAATAAAAAGTGTCTATATTCCTCCAATAGATTGGAGGAATATGCCGTCCACAGAAGAAGATAACTGCATGGGAAACTACATGCGAGTATACATGTTTAGCAAGTTTCCACTGTGGGTATTCATTCACTTATTCCACCCCACTTCCCAAAATGAGTAATTAAGAATAAGTTCACGTCAATACATACATAACATGCTGTTTCCAGACAAGATATGCAATTGAAGCCTAATGTGAATGAAGTACAGGATATGCAGGTAGAGAAGACACATCAGAGAGGTAAAGTGGTACCATTACATAAGCCGTGAAATGAGAGTGTGTTTCAAACCTTTGTCTGTGAACAACATGGCTACTGAGGTTTAGAACGTTAGAAATTGTCAATAATTTTTCAAATTTTGGTCACATCTCTCCATTTCCAAGTTAACTATAATTATGCATTTCTTAAGGAACAGGCCTCCAGCTATTGTGCACTAGCAATGCAGGAAACAAATCTAAAGAAATATGCACTGACCACATTGGCAAAGGCAGAACCAGAAAATGTTTTGGGAAGCTTCGAAGTATGTATCTAGAAATTGTTCTCCATGGTTAAGATGGTAACAAAGAGCATGCTGGGTTCTCATGGCAACGGTAACATATGTTCTTGAAGTTTCCATGATGAGGAGCATGTTTTAAAATTCTTATTTTGGCCTAATGGTGCATAGTCCAAGAATCAAGACCATACTTCTGCATTTAGCTTGAGTAGTGCAGCATATAATGCATTATTGGTATTGTGTTGTTCGCTTTTAAATTAGAACGATAAGATAGGAGATGGTATCAGTTGAGATTTGCCATGAACAAGCAATACAGCAAATCTTTAAATGTTTGGTATTGAGAGACCAGACTTTGATGTCTTCAGGAACTAGATCTGCAACGAATAGTGGTTATCCTGCCAGCCAATTCACCCATCACTGCATTACTCTTGCAACAGGCTCATCACCTATCGAATCATGCAGGACCATCCGCCATGATAGGCATCCTGGCAGACACCTATTATATCACAGGCATTAAGAAGCTTGTGAAAGTCATCAGTCGCAGATGTGTGCCGTGCCAACGGGCCTATTCAAAGACCCTCAATCAAATGATGGGTCAACTCCCTTCTGCAAGGACCACACCTGCAGCACCCTTTTCCATCGTCAGACTCGACTATGCTGGTCCTTTCCAACTGAGACGAGGCAACCCGAGGAAGCCCACGCTAGTAAAAGCCTATGTGTGCGTCTACATATGCTTCACCACCAAGGCTATACACCTTGAACTGGTGTCTGATATGACTACGGACGCTTTCATTGCCTGCTTCTGCAGATTTACTGCCAGACGTGGTTGCCCTGCTAAAATATACTCGGACAACGGTTCTAACTTTGTGGGAGCAGAGAGAGAGCTCAGAGCCATGCAGGAGCTCGTTCGAGACAACCTTACCTGCCAGCGCATTCACCATCTTTCTTCTGAACGAAACATTCAGTGGAATTTCTCCCCGAGCCGAGCTCCCCATTTCGGAGGCATCTGGGAGGCCGGAGTTAAGAGTATGAGACTCATTCTCCGGAAAGTAGTCGAACCACACCACCTCACCTACGACGAATTAACAACTATTTTTGATGAGCCCGAAGCAACTCTAAACAGCTGCCCCCTCATCGCTACCTATAGCACAATGGAAGATGGAGTTCCACCCCTGACCCCAGGCCACTTTTTAATTGGTCGCCCACTCAAGGCTCCACCAGTCAGAGTGGACAGCTGCAATAAAATCACAGCACTCAGACGCTGGAATCTACTCAACCAATTATACGACGACCTCTGAACGAGATGGAGGTCGGAGTACCTACATCATCTGCAAGCCAGGAAGAAATCGCACCACCCCATGTCCAACTTGAGGAAAGGAGATTTAGTCCTTCTCAAAGAGGACTTTCCAAGTAGACGTTCTTGGCCACTGGGCATCGTGACTAATACCTTTCCAGGGCAGGATGGGTTCACTCGAGTGGCTGAAATCACTGTCGACGGCCACAGCTACAAGAGACCTTTGAACCCGAGAAGGAGGAGAATGAAGATCAGGATTCCCACTTCTTCCCTGGGCAGGATGTTCGGGCCTGTGATTCCGTCTCTCCAGTGAACTGAAACTGAACGTCATTGTTGCTGCATGTATGCATATCTTTACTCATGTATTTGCCCTTCTCCTACTTGATTACCATGCATATTCTCCTCATCTCCTAATAAGTAGATTATGTCACCACTACTCAGTTTTTTCCCAATTATCGCTCACCTGCTGTTGTATTATTATGAAAGTTAAATCCAGTGTGCTTCAGTCAATTCTTTCCATATGAGTTTGTCAGCCATAGCAATCTCTACTCAAGTCCCTCAAAAGTCGGAAGCCTTCACAACCTTCCACCTCACTTAGCAGGGCGAACAATGTACATAATCACCGTATTTTTACTATCCAAAAACTCCAAACTGTCTACTAATCTATTCCTTCTATAATTAGTAAAGGATCATAACTAATGTCCAATTAACACGTTCATTGGTGTGCAATAGAAGTGCGTTGAAGCTGAGCTGACACACCGTAAAATGTATCTGTTGTTCTATTCGTAATTTAATAATAGTAATATTAACTAAGTTTGTAATTTCTGGCTGTATATATTTTTTGGAGTTATAACCATTGAATATTTTGTGTTTTAAAGCAAAATTGATTAACTATGTATGTATTATAATTAATAAATGTTAGTTAATGTGACTATATACGCAGATTAAGTATTTTACCTAATAATAAAAAATGTCCAATAGATTGGAGGAATATGTCGTCCACAGAAGAAGATAACTACGTGGGAAACTACCTGCGAGTATACATGTTTAGCAAGTCTCCATTGTGGGTATTCACTTATTCCACCCCACTTCCGAAAATGATAAGTTCACATCAATACATACATAACATGCTATTTCCAGACAAGATATGCAATTGAAGCCTAATGTGAATGAAGTACAGGATATGCAGGTAGACAAGACACATCAGAGAGTTAAAGTGATACCATTACATAAGCCCTGAAATGGGAATGTGTTTCAAACCTTTGTCTGTGAACAACATGGCTACTGAGGTTTAGAACGTTAGAAATTGTCAATAATTTTTCAAATTTTGGTCACATCTCTCCATTTCCAAGTTAACTATAATTATGCATTTCTTAAGGAACAGGCCTCCAGCTATTGTGCACTAGCAATGCAGGAAACAAATCTAAAGAAATATGCACTGACCACATTGGCAAAGGCAGAACCAGAAAATGTTTTGGGAAGCTTCGAAGGATGTATCTAGAAATTGTTCTCCATGGTTAAGATGGTAACAAAGAGCATGCTGGGTTCTCATGGCAACGGTAACATATGTTCTTGAAGTTTCCATGATGAGGAGCATGTTTTAAAATTCTTATTTTGGCCTAGTGGTGCATAGTCCAAGAATCAAGACCATACTTCTGCATTTAGCTTGAGTAGTGCAGCATATAATGCATTATTGGTATTGTGTTGTTCGCTTTTAAATTAGAACGATAAGATAGGAGATGGTATCAGTTGAGATTTGCCATGAACAAGCAATACAGAAAATCTTTAAATGTTTGGTATTGAGAGACCAGACTTTGATGTCTTCAGGAACTAGATCTCCAACGAATAGTGGTTATCCTGCCAGCCAATTCACCCATCACTGCATTACTCTTGCAACATGCTCATCACCTATCGAATCATGCAGGACCATCCGCCATGATGGGCATCCTGGCAGACACCTATTATATCACAGGCATTAAGAAGCTTGTGAAAGTCATCAGTCGCAGATGTGTGCCGTGCCAACGCGCCTATTCAAAGACCCTCAATCAAATGATGGGTCAACTCCCTTCTGCAAGGACCACACCTGCAGCACCCTTTTCCATCGTCAGACTCGACTATGCTGGTCCTTTCCAACTGAGACGAGGCAACCCGAGGAAGCCCACGCCAGTAAAAGCCTATGTGTGTGTCTACATATGCTTCACCACCAAGGCTATACACCTTGAACTGGTGTCTGATATGACTACGGACGCTTTCATTGCCTGCTTCTGCAGATTTACTGCCAGACGTGGTTGCCCTGCTAAAATATACTCGGACAACGGTTCTAACTTTGTGGGAGCAGAGAGAGAGCTCAGAGCCATGCAGGAGCTCGTTCGAGACAACCTTACCTGCCAGCGCATTCACCATCTTTCTTCTGAACGAAACATTCAGTGGAATTTCTCCCCGAGCCGAGCTCCCCATTTCGGAGGCATCTGGGAGGCCGGAGTTAAGAGTATGAAACTCATTCTCTGGAAAGTAGTCGGACCACACCACCTCACCTACGACGAATTAACAACTATTTTTGATGAGCCCGAAGCAACTCTAAACAGCTGCCCCCTCATCGCTACCTATAGCACAATGGAAGATGGAGTTCCACCCCTGACCCCAGGCCACTTTTTAATTGGTCGCCCACTCAAGGCTCCACCAGTCAGAGTGGACAGCTGCAATAAAATCACAGCACTCAGACGCTGGAATCTACTCAACCAATTATACGACGACCTCTGAACGAGATGGAGGTCGGAGTACCTACATCATCTGCAAGCCAGGAAGAAATCGCACCACCCCATGTCCAACTTGAGGAAAGGAGATTTAGTCCTTCTCAAAGAGGACTTTCCAAGTAGACGTTCTTGGCCACTGGGCATCGTGACTAATACCTTTCCAGGGCAGGATGGGTTCACTCGAGTGGCTGAAATCACTGTCGACGGCCACAGCTACAAGCGACCTTTGAACCCGAGAAGGAGGAGAATGAAGATCAGGATTCCCACTTCTTCCCTGGGCAGGATGTTCGGGCCTGTGATTCCGTCTCTCCAGTGAACTGAAACTGAACGTCATTGTTGCTGCATGTATGCATATCTTTACTCATGTATTTGCCCTTCTCCTACTTGATTACCATGCATGTTCTCCTCATCTCCTAATAAGTAGATTATGTCACCACTACTCAGTTTTTTCCCAATTATCGCTCACCTGCTGTTGTATTATTATGAAAGTTAAATCCAGTGTGCTTCAGTCAATTCTTTCCATATGAGTTTGTCAGCCATAGCAATCTCCACTCAAGTCCCTCAAAAGTCGGAAGCCTTCACAACCTTCCACCTCACTTAGCAGGGCGAACAATGTACATAATCACCGTATTTTTACTATCCAAAAACTCCAAACTGTCTACTAATCTATTCCTTCTATAATTAGTAAAGGATCATAACTAATGTCCAATTAACACGTTCATTGGTGTGCAATAGAAGTGCGTTGAAGCTGAGCTGACACACCGTAAAATGTATCTGTTGTTCTATTCGTAATTTAATAATAGTAATATTAACTAAGTTTGTAATTTCTGGCTGTATATATTTTTTGGAGTTATAACCATTGAATATTTTGTGTTTTAAAGCAAAATTGATTAACTATGTATGTATTATAATTAATAAATGTTAGTTAATGTGACTATATACGCAGATTAAGTATTTTACCTAATAATAAAAAATGTCCAATAGATTGGAGGAATATGGGAGGAATATGTCGTCCACAGAAGAAGATAACTACGTGGGAAACTACCTGCGAGTATACATGTTTAGCAAGTCTCCATTGTGGGTATTCACTTATTCCACCCCACTTCCGAAAATGATAAGTTCACATCAATACATACATAACATGCTATTTCCAGACAAGATATGCAATTGAAGCCTAATGTGAATGAAGTACAGGATATGCAGGTAGACAAGACACATCAGAGAGTTAAAGTGATACCATTACATAAGCCCTGAAATGGGAATGTGTTTCAAACCTTTGTCTGTGAACAACATGGCTACTGAGGTTTAGAACGTTAGAAATTGTCAATAATTTTTCAAATTTTGGTCACATCTCTCCATTTCCAAGTTAACTATAATTATGCATTTCTTAAGGAACAGGCCTCCAGCTATTGTGCACTAGCAATGCAGGAAACAAATCTAAAGAAATATGCACTGACCACATTGGCAAAGGCAGAACCAGAAAATGTTTTGGGAAGCTTCGAAGGATGTATCTAGAAATTGTTCTCCATGGTTAAGATGGTAACAAAGAGCATGCTGGGTTCTCATGGCAATGGTAACATATGTTCTTGAAGTTTCCATGATGAGGAGCATGTTTTAAAATTCTTATTTTGGCCTAATGGTGCATAGTCCAAGAATCAAGACCATACTTCTGCATTTAGCTTGAGTAGTGCAGCATATAATGCATTATTGGTATTGTGTTGTTCGCTTTTAAATTAGAACGATAAGATAGGAGATGGTATCAGTTGAGATTTGCCATGAACAAGCAATACAGAAAATCTTTAAATGTTTGGTATTGAGAGACCAGACTTTGATGTCTTCAGGAACTAGATCTCCAACGAATAGTGGTTATCCTGCCAGCCAATTCACCCATCACTGCATTACTCTTGCAACAGGCTCATCACCTATCGAATCATGCAGGACCATCCGCCATGATGGGCATCCTGGCAGACACCTATTATATCACAGGCATTAAGAAGCTTGTGAAAGTCATCAGTCGCAGATGTGTGCCGTGCCAACGGGCCTATTCAAAGACCCTCAATCAAATGATGGGTCAACTCCCTTCTGCAAGGACCACACCTGCAGCACCCTTTTCCATCGTCAGACTCGACTATGCTGGTCCTTTCCAACTGAGACGAGGCAACCCGAGGAAGCCCACGCCAGTAAAAGCCTATGTGTGTGTCTACATATGCTTCACCACCAAGGCTATACACCTTGAACTGGTGTCTGATATGACTACGGACACTTTCATTGCCTGCTTCTGCAGATTTACTGCCAGACGTGGTTGCCCTGCTAAAATATACTCGGACAACGGTTCTAACTTTGTGGGAGCAGAGAGAGAGCTCAGAGCCATGCAGGAGCTCGTTCGAGACAACCTTACCTGCCAGCGCATTCACCATCTTTCTTCTGAACGAAACATTCAGTGGAATTTCTCCCCGAGCCGAGCTCCCCATTTCGGAGGCATCTGGGAGGCCGGAGTTAAGATTATGAAACTCATTCTCCGGAAAGTAGTCGGACCACACCACCTCACCTACGACGAATTAACAACTATTTTTGATGAGCCCGAAGCAACTCTAAACAGCTGCCCCCTCATCGCTACCTATAGCACAATGGAAGATGGAGTTCCACCCCTGACCCCAGGCCACTTTTTAATTGGTCGCCCACTCAAGGCTCCACCAGTCAGAGTGGACAGCTGCAATAAAATCACAGCACTCAGACGCTGGAATCTACTCAACCAATTATACGACGACCTCTGAACGAGATGGAGGTCGGAGTACCTACATCATCTGCAAGCCAGGAAGAAATCGCACCACCCCATGTCCAACTTGAGGAAAGGAGATTTAGTCCTTCTCAAAGAGGACTTTCCAAGTAGACGTTCTTGGCCACTGGGCATCGTGACTAATACCTTTCCAGGGCAGGATGGGTTCACTCGAGTGGCTGAAATCACTGTCGACGGCCACAGCTACAAGCGACCTTTGAACCCGAGAAGGAGGAGAATGAAGATCAGGATTCCCACTTCTTCCCTGGGCAGGATGTTCGGGCCTGTGATTCCGTCTCTCCAGTGAACTGAAACTGAACGTCATTGTTGCTGCATGTATGCATATCTTTACTCATGTATTTTCCCTTCTCCTACTTGATTACCATGCATGTTCTCCTCATCTCCTAATAAGTAGATTATGTCACCACTACTCAGTTTTTTCCCAATTATCGCTCACCTGCTGTTGTATTATTATGAAAGTTAAATCCAGTGTGCTTCAGTCAATTCTTTCCATATGAGTTTGTCAGCCATAGCAATCTCCACTCAAGTCCCTCAAAAGTCGGAAGCCTTCACAACCTTCCACCTCACTTAGCAGGGCGAACAATGTACATAATCACCGTATTTTTACTATCCAAAAACTCCAAACTGTCTACTAATCTATTCCTTCTATAATTAGTAAAGGATCATAACTAATGTCCAATTAACACGTTCATTGGTGTGCAATAGAAGTGCGTTGAGGCTGAGCTGACACACCGTAAAATGTATCTGTTGTTCTATTCGTAATTTAATAATAGTAATATTAACTAAGTTTGTAATTTCTGGCTGTATATATTTTTTGGAGTTATAACCATTGAATATTTTGTGTTTTAAAGCAAAATTGATTAACTATGTATGTATTATAATTAATAAATGTTAGTTAATGTGACTATATACGCAGATTAAGTATTTTACCTAATAATAAAAAATGTCCAATAGATTGGAGGAATATGTCATCCACAGAAGAAGATAACTACGTGGGAAACTACCTGCGAGTATACATGTTTAGCAAGTCTCCATTGTGGGTATTCACTTATTCCACCCCACTTCCGAAAATGATAAGTTCACATCAATACATACATAACATGCTATTTCCAGACAAGATATGCAATTGAAGCCTAATGTGAATGAAGTACAGGATATGCAGGTAGACAAGACACATCAGAGAGGTAAAGTGATACCATTACATAAGCCCTGTAAAGGGAATGTGTTTCAAACCTTTGTCTGTGAACAACATGGCTACTGAGGTTTAGAACGTTAGAAATTGTCAATAATTTTTCAAATTTTGGTCACATCTCTCCATTTCCAAGTTAACTATAATTATGCATTTCTTAAGGAACAGGCCTCCAGCTATTGTGCACTAGCAATGCAGGAAACAAATCTAAAGAAATATGCACTGACCACATTGGCAAAGGCAGAACCAGAAAATGTTTTGGGAAGCTTCGAAGGATGTATCTAGAAATTGTTCTCCATGGTTAAGATGGTAACAAAGAGCATGCTGGGTTCTCATGGCAACGGTAACATATGTTCTTGAAGTTTCCATGATGAGGAGCATGTTTTAAAATTCTTATTTTGGCCTAATGGTGCATAGTCCAAGAATCAAGACCATACTTCTGCATTTAGCTTGAGTAGTGCAGCATATAATGCATTATTGGTATTGTGTTGTTCGCTTTTAAATTAGAACGATAAGATAGGAGATGGTATCAGTTGAGATTTGCCATGAACAAGCAATACAGCAAATCTTTAAATGTTTGGTATTGAGAGACCAGACTTTGATGTCTTCAGGAACTAGATCTGCAACGAATAGTGGTTATCCTGCCAGCCAATTCACCCATCACTGCATTACTCTTGCAACAGGCTCATCACCTATCGAATCATGCAGGACCATCCGCCATGATAGGCATCCTGGCAGACACCTATTATATCACAGGCATTAAGAAGCTTGTGAAAGTCATCAGTCGCAGATGTGTGCCGTGCCAACGGGCCTATTCAAAGACCCTCAATCAAATGATGGGTCAACTCCCTTCTGCAAGGACCACACCTGCAGCACCCTTTTCCATCGTCAGACTCGACTATGCTGGTCCTTTCCAACTGAGACGAGGCAACCCGAGGAAGCCCACGCTAGTAAAAGCCTATGTGTGCGTCTACATATGCTTCACCACCAAGGCTATACACCTTGAACTGGTGTCTGATATGACTACGGACGCTTTCATTGCCTGCTTCTGCAGATTTACTGCCAGACGTGGTTGCCCTGCTAAAATATACTCGGACAACGGTTCTAACTTTGTGGGAGCAGAGAGAGAGCTCAGAGCCATGCAGGAGCTCGTTCGAGACAACCTTACCTGCCAGCGCATTCACCATCTTTCTTCTGAACGAAACATTCAGTGGAATTTCTCCCCGAGCCGAGCTCCCCATTTCGGAGGCATCTGGGAGGCCGGAGTTAAGAGTATGAAACTCATTCTCCGGAAAGTAGTCGAACCACACCACCTCACCTACGACGAATTAACAACTATTTTTGATGAGCCCGAAGCAACTCTAAACAGCTGCCCCCTCATCGCTACCTATAGCACAATGGAAGATGGAGTTCCACCCCTGACCCCAGGCCACTTTTTAATTGGTCGCCCACTCAAGGCTCCACCAGTCAGAGTGGACAGCTGCAATAAAATCACAGCACTCAGACGCTGGAATCTACTCAACCAATTATACGACGACCTCTGAACGAGATGGAGGTCGGAGTACCTACATCATCTGCAAGCCAGGAAGAAATCGCACCACCCCATGTCCAACTTGAGGAAAGGAGATTTAGTCCTTCTCAAAGAGGACTTTCCAAGTAGACGTTCTTGGCCACTGGGCATCGTGACTAATACCTTTCCAGGGCAGGATGGGTTCACTCGAGTGGCTGAAATCACTGTCGACGGCCACAGCTACAAGCGACCTTTGAACCCAAGAAGGAGGAGAATGAAGATCAGGATTCCCACTTCTTCCCTGGGCAGGATGTTCGGGCCTGTGATTCCGTCTCTCCAGTGAACTGAAACTGAACGTCATTGTTGCTGCATGTATGCATATCTTTACTCATGTATTTGCCCTTCTCCTACTTGATTACCATGCATATTCTCCTCATCTCCTAATAAGTAGATTATGTCACCACTACTCAGTTTTTTCCCAATTATCGCTCACCTGCTGTTGTATTATTATGAAAGTTAAATCCAGTGTGCTTCAGTCAATTCTTTCCATATGAGTTTGTCAGCCATAGCAATCTCCACTCAAGTCCCTCAAAAGTCGGAAGCCTTCACAACCTTCCACCTCACTTAGCAGGGCGAACAATGTACATAATCACCGTATTTTTACTATCCAAAAACTCCAAACTGTCTACTAATCTATTCCTTCTATAATTAGTAAAGGATCATAACTAATGTCCAATTAACACGTTCATTGGTGTGCAATAGAAGTGCGTTGAAGCTGAGCTGACACACCGTAAAATGTATCTGTTGTTCTATTCGTAATTTAATAATAGTAATATTAACTAAGTTTGTAATTTCTGGCTGTATATATTTTTTGGAGTTATAACCATTGAATATTTTGTGTTTTAAAGCAAAATTGATTAACTATGTATGTATTATAATTAATAAATGTTAGTTAATGTGACTATATACGCAGATTAAGTATTTTACCTAATAATAAAAAATGTCCAATAGATTGGAGGAATATGGGAGGAATATGTCGTCCACAGAAGAAGATAACTACGTGGGAAACTACCTGCGAGTATACATGTTTAGCAAGTCTCCATTGTGGGTATTCACTTATTCCACCCCACTTCCGAAAATGATAAGTTCACATCAATACATACATAACATGCTATTTCCAGACAAGATATGCAATTGAAGCCTAATGTGAATGAAGTACAGGATATGCAGGTAGACAAGACACATCAGAGAGGTAAAGTGATACCATTACATAAGCCCTGAAATGGGAATGTGTTTCAAACCTTTGTCTGTGAACAACATGGCTACTGAGGTTTAGAACGTTAGAAATTGTCAATAATTTTTCAAATTTTGGTCACATCTCTCCATTTCCAAGTTAACTATAATTATGCATTTCTTAAGGAACAGGCCTCCAGCTATTGTGCACTAGCAATGCAGGAAACAAATCTAAAGAAATATGCACTGACCACATTGGCACAGGCAGAACCAGAAAATGTTTTGGGAAGCTTCGAAGGATGTATCTAGAAATTGTTCTCCATGGTTAAGATGGTAACAAAGAGCATGCTGGGTTCTCATGGCAACGGTAACATATGTTCTTGAAGTTTCCATGATGAGGAGCATGTTTTAAAATTCTTATTTTGGCCTAATGGTGCATAGTCCAAGAATCAAGACCATACTTCTGCATTTAGCTTGAGTAGTGCAGCATATAATGCATTATTGGTATTGTGTTGTTCGCTTTTAAATTAGAACGATAAGATAGGAGATGGTATCAGTTGAGATTTGCCATGAACAAGCAATACAGCAAATCTTTAAATGTTTGGTATTGAGAGACCAGACTTTGATGTCTTCAGGAACTAGATCTGCAACGAATAGTGGTTATCCTGCCAGCCAATTCACCCATCACTGCATTACTCTTGCAACAGGCTCATCACCTATCGAATCATGCAGGACCATCCGCCATGATAGGCATCCTGGCAGACACCTATTATATCACAGGCATTAAGAAGCTTGTGAAAGTCATCAGTCGCAGATGTGTGCCGTGCCAACGGGCCTATTCAAAGACCCTCAATCAAATGATGGGTCAACTCCCTTCTGCAAGGACCACACCTGCAGCACCCTTTCCATCGTCAGACTCGACTATGCTGGTCCTTTCCAACTGAGACGAGGCAACCCGAGGAAGCCCACGCTAGTAAAAGCCTATGTGTGCGTCTACATATGCTTCACCACCAAGGCTATACACCTTGAACTGGTGTCTGATATGACTACGGACGCTTTCATTGCCTGCTTCTGCAGATTTACTGCCAGACGTGGTTGCCCTGCTAAAATATACTCGGACAACGGTTCTAACTTTGTGGGAGCAGAGAGAGAGCTCAGAGCCATGCAGGAGCTCGTTCGAGACGACCTTACCCGCCAGCGCATTCACCATCTTTGTTCTGAACGAAACATTCAGTGGAATTTCTCCCCGAGCCGAGCTCCCCATTTCGGAGGCATCTGGGAGGCCGGAGTTAAGAGTATGAAACTCATTCTCCAGAAAGTAGTCGGATCACACCACCTCACCTATGAGGAATTAACAACTATTCTTGCTGAGGCCGAAGCAACTCTAAACAGCAATTCATCGCACAATGGAAGACGGAGTTCCGCAGGCCACTTTTTTAATTTTTTTAATTTTTTTAAACATAAATAACAAAATAACTAAATTAACAAGTTAAGTTTTTAAATGACGCCATCGACGTCAGGGGGGTTGATGGGGACTCAGTTCGCCCCAAGTGTGGCATTGCCTCTCCAAAGGGTGATGGAGAGTTTCTGGAAGAGGTGGCGTGTTGTTTCTGAAGGTGGGATTCCAAGTCTCTGTCCTTGTTGATGGCCAATAGACCTAATGAGGTCAACAGGGCACCAACCACCCAGAGACTCAACAACCAGGGGAACAAAGGTTACCCCAGCCAACTGGCAGGCGGCAGAGTGGGCTGCCATCTTTCTCTCACAGCCAACATTAAGGGCATGACCCTGGGTGGAGGCAGCGCCAGCCAGTGTGAGCTGCTGGAGGGTGGAGATGACATGGACGTCTATTGCTGCTGGTTTCCCACCTTTCCAGTTAGGGAGGAAAACATCGGCAGGGCGACTGTGGGAGCTAGGAATGAGGGCAGGCGCTTCTTTCCGGGGCGCGAGGGCAGCAGATTAGGCAGCAAAGAAAAGAGTGTCCCTGATAGCATCATGCCGATGAATCCTATCTCCATTCCCACCACAACCAACTTGATGGTCACCATGAGGATCGGAAGCAGTCTGGCATATCGGGCAGAAAGAACCCTTCGCTACCATCTGCATACCCAGCCAGTACGGGAGACAGTGTCTGAAGTCCAGGTCCAGGAGATGGAGGCCCAGAGCCCGGCAGGGAATGACATTAAGCCAGTCACCAGCATGGGGAATAGCAGTGGACAGGGCAAGGGCCTTAGATCGGGGGCTGGGAGCCGTGGCAATAAGATGGTTGAAGGATGCAAGATCGATAGAGTGTGAGAGGAAATGCTGTCTGATGGGGACATCCATGTCTTTCAGGGTACACCATGCTGGTTTATCGGCGGGAGGCCAGGGCGGGGGACGAATGAGGAGAAACATCAGGAATCCGACCCAGGATGCTGGCAATGAGGTGGTGGGACTGATGTAGAGAGCCCCAAAACGCTGTTGGAGCATGGAGTGAAGCAGATTTGATGGAGAGACCACCTAGAGAGCAAGGAAAGGAGGATTTTGAACACACCCAGTCAGAGAGGGGACCCCCTGCGATAGATGATACCGCTTCACGCATAGAGGAATCAAAGGCTTCGATAGCACCCTTAGCGTAACTTGGGGGGCAGGTTCTGAGAGCAAAGGCGACCTTTGGTAGAGAGAGACATGAACGTAGGAGGGCAGACTCCATCTGAGCTTCCTCGAGGTCCGGGAGCCTGTCCAGGATCTCATCGATTTTTTCCACACGTTTAAGGATGATGGAGTCACAGAAGGAAGGAGGATCTATGGGGAAACCTAGGAGCTCAATACCCTCACTGGCAATAGGTATCTCGGTAGGGAGAGGATTGTGTGCAGTGGGGTTTTCCCCAGGAATGTGAAGGATGGACTTGGACCTGTTCAGGTGAAGTCCACGAGCTGGACCATCCTCTTCAATGATGGATAGAGCAGTCTGAAGATCATCAGCCCTGCCACACAGGGTCCCATCATCGAGGTACCAGGCATTGATAAGCAGATCAGGTACTTGGTCCCTGATTCTTTCTATTATTGGATGAAGGGTGAGGGCAAAACCCAAGGGACCTAAAGGGTCACCCTGCTGTACACTACACAACAACTGAGGATGGTGTGATCACCCAGATGCAAAACGGGTTGGGCCCCATAACATACCTCCATCCAGGCTGCCATGGAGGGAATGTGAGTCCTGATCTCTTGGAACATTTTCCCACGGTCAATGCTGTTGAAGGCGTTAGAAAAGTCGAGGAGAAGGGTCCAACAGTCGTCCGGAGGGATGTTATCTTCCAACACACAACGTAGAGAGTGTACTATGGCCTCGCAGCCGACAGGGACTCCAACACCGAGCTGAAGAGGTGAAAGGACCCTGATGGCCTCAGATCTTACAGCCTGGGAGATACACTTGGAAGTTGGTCGCCCACTCAAGGCTCCACCAGTCAGAGTGGACAGCTGCAATAAAATCACAGCACTCAGACGCTGGAATCTAATCAACCGATTATACGACGACCTCTGGACGAGATGGAGGTCGGAGTACCTACACCATCTGCAAGCCAGGAAGAAATCGTGTCCAACTTGAGGAAAGGAGACTTAGTCCTTCTCAAAGAGGACTTTCCAAGTAGACGTTCTTGGCCACTGGGCATCGTGACTAATACCTTTCCTGAGCAGGACAGGCTCACTCGAGTGGCTGAAATCACTGTCGACGGCCACAGCTACAAGTGACCTGTGAACAAGTTCGTACTCCTGATCACCGAGAAGGAGGAGAATGAAGATCA
Source organism: Cladorhizidae sp. MBARI D1340-BT2 (assembly GCA_028752905.1). Lineage (NCBI taxonomy): Eukaryota > Metazoa > Porifera > Demospongiae > Poecilosclerida > Cladorhizidae > Cladorhizidae sp. MBARI D1340-BT2. The sequence continues at coordinate 2,213,002 of JAQNBH010000014.1, forward strand.
GTATTCCCACTTCTTCCCTGGGGAGGATGTTCGGCCCTGTGATTCCGTCTCTCCAGTAGTGAACTGAAACAGAACATCATTGTTGCTGCATGTATACATATCTTTACTCATGTATTTGCCTTTCTCTTACTTGATTACCCTTTTTTGCATGCATTCTCCTCATCTCCTAATAAGGTTATGTATAGATTATGTCACCACTACTCAGTTTATTCCCAATTATCGCTCACCTGCTGTTGTATTATTATGAATGTTGATTACAGTGTGCTTCAGTCAATTCTTTCCGTATGAGTTTGTACCAGCCATAGCTCAAGCCCTCGAAAGTCAGAAGCGTTACAACCTTCCACCTCGCGACTTAGCAGGGCGAAACAATGTAGTATTTTTACTATCGGAAAAACTCCAAACTGTCTACTAATCTATTCCTTCTATAATTAGTAAAGGATCATAACTAATGTCCAATAAACACGCTCAGGGGTGTGCAATAGAAGTGGAGCTGACACACCGTAAAATGTATCTGTTGTTCTATTTGTAATTTAATAATACTAAGCTTGTAATTTCTGGCTGTATATATTTTTTGGAGTTTTAAAACAAAATTGTATGTATTATAGCATTAATAAATGTTAGTTAATGTGACTATATACACAGATTAAGTATTTTACCTAATAATAAATGTCCAATAGATTGGAGGAATATGTCGTCCACAGAAGAAGATAACTGCGTGGGAAACTACCTGCGAGTATACATGTTTAGCAAGTCTACACTGTGGGTATTCACTTATTCCACCCCACTTCCCAAAATGACTAAGTTCACGTCAATACATACATAACATGCTGTTTCCAGACAAGATATGCAATTGAAGCCTAGTGTGAATGAAGTACAGGATATGCAGGTAGAGAAGACACATCAGAGAGGTAAAGTGATACCATTACATAAGCCGTGAAATGAGAATGCGTTTCAAACCTTTGACTGTGAACAACATGGCTACTGAGGTTTAGAACGTTAGAAATTGTCAATAATGTTTTCAAATTTTGGTCACATTTCTCCATTTCCAAGTTAACTATATGCATTTCTTAATGCATATGAATTTGACATGGGCCAAGGACAGAAACGACTACATACCTTCCATGTGAACGGGTTGAAGACGTGGCATTCACCAGCACCAGCAGTATTTCTATCTGTTGACGACATCATTGAAGAGGATACTACAGAAGGTATTCAATCACAGGAAAATACATTGCTCTTACCTACTCACAGACAGAAGAACTCTTACAACTGAAGCAGGAGTTTGCTGACATTATTCGTGATGAGCCAAGACTTACGACATTGGTGGAACACGTAATTGACACGGGTGATGCAAGTCCGATTCGACTACCCCCCTACAGACTACCACATGCATCGCACAAATATTTATGCAGAGAAATCAAGGAGTTGTTGGAGATGGGTATTATCGTTCCATCTAAAAGTCCTTGGGCAGCCCCAGCTATTCTAGTACCGAAGAAGGATGGAGACAAGCGTCTCTGCATTTACTACCGGAAGCTTAACTTAGTAACCAAGGTATATCCGTATACTACACCACGTATAGATGATCTAATTGATGATGTGGGGAAGGCTAAGTTCATAACAGTTTTAGATCTGACGAAAGGGTACTGGCAGGTACCAGTGGCTAAATCTAGCCAAGAAAAGACAGCATTTGTGATGCCGTGGGGAAAGTTTCAGTTCCGTACCATGCCCTTCGGACTCATGGCTGCACCCTCTACGTTCCAGAGACTAATGGATCATGTGCTGGAAGGAACTCAGTCCTTCGCTGTGGCATACCTCGATGACATTATTATCCACAGCCATACTTGGGATGAACATCTCACACATCTCAAGGACATCTTCGAGAGACTTCGAAAAGCAGGATTAACAATCAAAAATCGAAAGTGCAAGTTTGCGTGTAACACATGTGTTTACTTAGGGCATATTGTGGGGCAAGGAACAGTACAGCCTTTGCTAGCTAAGGTACAAGCCGTACAAAGCTTTAGGCAACCAACAACTAAAAAGGATGTGAGAGCTTTTTGGGGATTGTGTGGGTACTATAGAAAATTCATACCCAATTTCTCGACTATAGCCACCCCCCTTTCAGACCTTACTAAAAAGGATAAACCCAACTTAATTGAGTGGAATGAGCATATCCAACAGGCTTTCCAGAAATTGAAAACAGTTCTCACCAATTACCCAGTTCTATCCACACCTAATTGGCATAGATCATTTATTTTACAAACTGATGCCTCTGATAGTGGCATAGGTTTTGTTCTTGCCCAGATTGATGAGTTGGGAGATGAACACCCAATCGCCTATGCATCCAGGAAACTTCTTCCACGGGAGAGGAAATATTCGACCATCGAGAAAGAAGCCCTGGCGGTTATCGAAGGAACCAGACACTTTCGCGTTTATCTGGAGGGTACCGAATTTACGATACAGACTGACCACTATCCGTTGACATACCTGTCATGACTGAAAGATAGCCATGGAAGACTAGCACGATGGGCTCTGCTGATGCAACCGTACAACTACAAGATTATACACAAGCCTGGCATTGCTGATGGCCAAGAGAGCATGGCTCTCACTTGAACGATGGGGGAGTGTCAGGGAGCATCCTGACAACTGCCTCTGACACCTCTAGAGGAGGAACAACCTGTGGGAATCACGTTGTGACTGCCTCTGTCACCTCTGGGAAAGGAGGAACAACCCGCTCACCTGATTACTCACCTACATCAGAAGGTGTAAAAGCACAGAGACCAGAGAAGACAGACTACCCACAAAACCACTACGTGAACTGTGACAGAATCTATAAAAGACAAAGAAAGAAAGAAAGCGAACGATTAAGAAAGACAATTAAGACTGAGTAAGTCTATCATCGAACGAGATAGATTACTAGTGATATTGTGCTTATTGATATATGTTTTTAATGTGCATTTGAGCCATTGTTTTATTGTTCTTTAATTCCTAACAAGCTCTAGTGAGGGAGTGAGGTTAGTGTATTGGTCTTACCAAGGTCTTAAGGGCAAGAGGTGTGGTGCATCTAAGTTCTCAGACAAGGGTTTGGCGTCATCAGAAACTGCTAGTGACTTATAAGAGGTCACAGGGAGAGAGTTTCTGACACATGTAACCATATTTTTTATCAAACTGATTCTTGAAAAAGTTTTCATCCAGATGGTACGTATTGCTCCAATTTGGGTTTTAAAAATTGAGCACTTAATTAGGGACACATCCACAGTCGATCTTTGCACGAAGACTTCAGAGACTTCAACTGCAACCCAAAGGCCTGCTACCTGGTTTAGACTATTCCCGAAGAAATGAACTGTAGGCCAGCCTTGAAAGAGAGAGAACCACCTCTACTATTACTAGTTAGCTTACTGGAGAATTGGAGAGTCGTTGTCATTGTATAGTGGGTTGGCGATAACTTTTTTCACCTAGCTAATTGCAAAACATGTCCTATAGATTACACACTGCATCTGTCTTAGCAGTTCATTATTCCCGATGAAGGCTAGAGCATCTAGTAGAAATGTCGAGAGGATTACAGTTTGAAGTTGATTATTGAGAACGTTATAATAATGTTATTATGTCAACTGCTGGGAGTTCATTGAAAGATTATTATTTTATTATTATTATTATTATTTATATATTTATTTATTATTATTATTATTGTTGTTGTTGCTATTATTACTAATAATATGTTATTGTTGTTATTATTATTATTATTATTATTATTATTATTATTATTATTATTATTATTATTATTATTATTATTATTATTATTATTATTATTATTATTATTATTATTATTATTATTATTATTATTATTATTATTATTATTATTATTATTATTATTATTATTATTATTATTATTATTATTATTATTATTATTATTATTATTATTATTATTATTATTATTATTATTATTATTATTATTATTATTATTATTATTATTATTATTATTATTATTATTATTATTATTATTATTATTATTATTATTATTATTATTATTATTATTATTATTATTATTATTATTATTATTATTATTATTATTATTATTATTATTATTATTATTATTATTATTATTATTATTATTACTACTACTACTATTATTATTATTATTATTATTATTATTATTATTATTATTATTATTATTATTATTATTATTATTATTATTATTATTATTATTATTATTATTATTATTATTATTATTATTATTATTATTAATCAATAAACTCTTAGTTGACATAATAACATTAGAATAACCTTCTCAATATAATCAACTTCAAATTGTATTCTCTCAACATTGCAACAGCCTTCATTGAGATGCTCTAGCCTTCATCAGGAATAATTGGACTAATGAGGTGCTCTAGCCTCCATCAGGAATAATGAGATGCTCTAGCTTTCATCAGGAATAATGAGATGCTCCGACCAACAAGAGGTTGATATATACTATACACTGACTAATGTGAACTACACTCAGGCGCACATGTGATGCATGTGACCAGATATTGCAGTAAAAACAACAACTATTATTGGTGAGTGAAGTGAGACCCTAACCCTCAGTGGGTAGTGGATGAAAACTTGGTACTGCCGCACATGTTTATCTGTGTATCGGGAAGTGAGGTATGACTCCCTATATTGGTTTGACCAGAGTTTATATCTCCTCAAGAACTCACTTTGACAGCTTTTTAGAATCATAAATGGTGTCTTAATTTTTTTGCCCCTCAAAACTACTTTGAATCCTTCGTGAAGTTAGTAAGTGTGGAGGCTAAAAACCTGTGAATTTTGTGTTCAAAGATCTTATATATTTTATATCAATGTATCTACTTCCCCCCCCACACATAACTTGCTTATAGTGTCTGTTCATCATAATTTTACTACCAGAAGACTCCACTGTCCAATGCATTCCAACGAAGAATCTATTTATTAATTTATATAGTCTCCCCCATACATAACTTTTTACAATAAGTACATACCCCGTATTTTTACTTTCAGAAAACTCCAAACTCTCTAGTAATCTATTCCCTTTAATAACTAATGTCCAATAAACATGCTCATGGGTGTGCAATAGAAGTGTGTTGAAGCTGAGCTGACACACCATAAAAAGTATATATCTATTGTTCTAAAAACGATTGTAATTAAATAATAGTAATATTGTAATTTCTGGCTGTATATATATTTTGCAGTTATAACCATTGAATATTCTGTGTTTTAAAGCAATTTGATTAACTATGTATGTATTATAGCTTAATATCATTAGTTAATGTGACTATATACACAGATTAAGTATTTTACCTAATAATAAATGTCCAATAGATTGGAGGAATATGCCGTCCACAGAAGAAGATAACGTGGGAAACTACCTGTGAGTATACATGTTTAGCAAGTCTACACTGTGGGTATTCACTTATTCCACCCCGCTTCCCAAAATGAGTAATTAAGATTAAGTCACGTCAATACATACATAACATGCTGTTTCCAGACAAGATATGCAATTGAAGCCTAATGTAAATGAAGTACAGGATATGCAGGTAGAGAAGACACATCAGAGAGGTAAAGTGATACGATTACATAAGCCGTGAAATGAGAATGTGTTTGAAACCTTTGTCTGTGAACAACATATTTAGAACGTTAGAAATTGTCCAAAATTTTTCAAATTTTGGTCACATCTCTCCATTTCCAAGTTAACTATATGCATTTCTTAAGGAACATATTGTGCACCAGCAATGCAGGAAACAAATCCAAAGAAATATGCACTGACCGCTTCTACTTCATTGGCAAAGGCAGAACCAGGAAATGTTTTGTAGAAATTATTCTCCACGGTTAAGATGGTAACAAAGGGCATGTTGGGTTCTCTTGGCAATGGTAACATATGTTCTTGAAGTTTCCATGATGAGGAGCATGTTTTCAAATTCTCATTTTATCCTAATAGTGCATAGTCCTAGAGTCAAGACCATACTTCTGCATTTAGCTTGAGTAGTGCCGAAAGAAGCTCCAATTGAGACGTTTTTTTAGCGTTTGGAGGAAATCTGTCTGAAATTGCTCATTCTTGTCCAGTTGGGCACATTAGCTTCCTTTTCAACATTAATGCATTATTGTTGTTGTATTATTCGCTTTTAAATTGGCTTTTCAATTAGAATGATAAGATAGCAGATGGTATCAGTTGAGATTTGCCATGAACAAGCAATACAGCGATAAGCAATACAGCGATTCTTTAAATGGTTAGTATAGACTTTGAGAACTAGATCTCCAACCAATAGTGGTAGAATAATAGCATGTAACCATATTTTTTATGAAACTGCCTAAATTGATCCTTGAAAAAGTTTTCATCCAGATGGTACGTTTTGCTCCAATTTGGGTTTTAAATTAAAAAAAATTGAGCACTTAATTTGGGACACATCCACAGTCGATCTTTGCACAAAGACTTCAGAGCTGTCAACTGTAACCCAAAGTCCTGCTTGGTTTAGAACATTCCCGAAGAAATGAACTGTAGGCCAGCCTTGAAAGAGAGAGCACCACCTCTACTATTACTAGTTAACTTACTGAAGAATTATCAAATACTGATATATCCTAGTCGCGGTCATTGTATAGTGGGTTGGTGATTAAATTTTTTTTAGCTAGCTAATTGCAAAACATGTCCTATAGATTACACACTGCATCAGCCTTAGTAGCTCATTATTCCTGATGAAGGCTAGAGCATCTAGTCGAAACATCGAGAGGATTACAGATTGTTGAGAAGGTTATAATAATGTTATTATGTCAACTGAGAGTTCATTTCAGAGATTATTATTTGATTATTATTATTTATTTATTTATTATTGTTGTTGTTACTGTTGTTATTGTTTTTATACTTATTATTATGTTATTATTATTATTGTTATAGTTATTATTATATTTATCATATAATTATTTTATAAAAGTGACAACAACAATAATAAGAATTAAAAGAAAATATCATCCGAGTCCAAATCCAAGTTATTATTATTATGTTTATTATTATTATTATTATTATTATTATTATTATTATTATTATTATTATTATTATTATTATTATTATTATTATTATTATTATTATTATTATTATTATTATTATTATTATTATTATTATTATTATTATTATTATTATTATTATTATTATTATTATTATTATTATTATTATTATTATTATTATTATTATTATTATTATTATTATTATTATTATTATTATTATTATTATTATTATTATTATTATTATTATTATTATTATTATTATTATTATTATTATTATTATTATTATTATTATTATTATTATTATTATTATTATTATTATTATTATTATTATTATTATTATTATTATTATTATTATTATTATTATTATTATTATTATTATTATTATTATTATTATTATTATTATTATTATTATTATTATTATTATTATTATTATTATTATTATTATTATTATTATTATTATTATTATTATTATTATTATTATTATTATTATTATTATTATTATTATTATTATTATTATTATTATTATTATTATTATTATTATTATTATTATTATTATTATTATTATTATTATTATTATTATTATTATTATTATTATTATTATTATTATTATTATTATTATTATTATTATTATTATTATTATTATTATTATTATTATTATTATTATTATTATTATTATTATTATTATTATTATTATTATTATTATTATTATTATTATTATTATTATTATTATTATTATTATTATTATTATTATTATTATTATTATTATTATTATTATTATTATTATTATTATTATTATTATTATTATTATTATTATTATTATTATTATTATTATTATTATTATTATTATTATTATTATTGTTTGTTGTTGTTGTTGTTGTTGTTGTTGTTATTATTATTATTATTATTATTATTATTATTATTATTATTATTATTATTTATTATTATTATTATTATTATTATTATTATTATTATTATTATTATTATTATTATTATTATTATTATTATTATTATTATTATTATTATTATTATTATTATTATTATTATTATTATTATTATTATTATTATTATTATTATTATTATTATTATTATTATTATTATTATTATTATTATTATTTTATTTTTATTTTTATTACTATTATTATTACTATTATTATATGATATTAATTATACATATAATTAAAAGAAAATGTCATCAGAGTCCAAATTCAGGTGATCTGTGGTCCCTGCAACCGAAACTGCATTACCTCTCTGCACCACAACAGAAAGCCTCTGCAGGAGGTGGTGAAGGGAGTTCTTCTCTCCAGTCGCTTGAAAGAGACGCTGCCCCAAATCCCTAGAAAAAGTAAACTCTGTGGTCCAAACACACCAATTATTATTATTATTATTATTATTATTATTATTATTATTATTATTATTATTATTATTATTATTATTATTATTATTATTATTATTATTATTATTATTATTATTATTATTATTATTATTATTATTATTATTATTATTATTATTATTATTATTATTATTATTATTATTATTATTATTATTATTATTATTATTATTATTATTATTATTATTATTATTATTATTATTATTATTATTATTATTATTATTATTATTATTATTATTATTATTATTATTATTATTATTATTATTATTATTATTATTATTATTATTATTATTATTATTATTATTATTATTATTATTATTATTATTATTATTATTATTATTATTATTATTATTATTATTATTATTATTATTATTATTATTATTATTATTATTATTATTATTATTATTATTATTATTATTATTATTATTATTATTATTATTATTATTATTATTATTATTATTATTATTATTATTATTATTATTATTATTATTATTATTATTATTATTATTATTATTATTATTATTATTATTATTATTATTATTATTATTATTATTATTATTATTATTATTATTATTATTATTATTATTATTATTATTATTATTATTATTATTATTATTATTATTATTATTATTATTATTATTATTATTATTATTATTATTATTATTATTATTATTATTATTATTATTATTATTATTATTATTATTATTATTATTATTATTATTATTATTATTATTATTATTATTATTATTATTATTATTATTATTATTATTATTATTATTATTATTATTATTATTATTATTATTATTATTATTATTATTATTATTATTATTATTATTATTATTATTATTATTATTATTATTATTATTATTATTATTATTATTATTATTATTATTATTATTATTATTATTATTATTATTATTATTATTATTATTATTATTATTATTATTATTATTATTATTATTATTATTATTATTATTATTATTATTATTATTATTATTATTATTATTATCTATTACTATTATCGTTATTGTTATTAGTTGGATACGAGCCTTTACATTAGGTGCCTTTGTGTACATGGGTATTATCTGACCGGAAAGGATGCTGGAGTTTCATTCTAATAGAGCTACTCGACATACTCTAGCTGTAGAGGTGTGATACACCCTTAAGAATATTGCCTCAACCTAGGACAACTTTAAGGAATATAAGATAATACTGGTGATGAATACTAGGTATTGAGTGGCGAGCAAAGAAAAAGAAAACCAGAGCATTGTTCTGACCCTAATCAATCACAACCAGTTGGGTAGCCTATAAGGGACAGATGTTCAGTGCAGCTAGTGCTCTCACTTGTCTATACTCACGCAGTATTGGTCACCACTTTAAAAAGCTAACAAAACCAGACAAAGGGGTGACTTATAAGTGGTGGAGCATGAATCATTGGCGAGTGGGCTTATAAATGTATTCATGGTGCATACTTGTGGCCTAGTGCTTTAGTTGATATATGAGTCCATGTCTCAGTAGAGAGGTCTCGTCTTGTGTTAGTCCATCCCACAACAAGCACGCTAATGAATCTAGTAACTAGGCCCATCTTCCTTTCCTGTAAGCCATGTGGACTGTTCTCACCTCTCTATACAGTAAATTTATTTATTTTTAGACATAGGGCTTATTGGGAAGATGGTTTTGGAGGGCTTGTGTGGGTTGATTAGAGTCTTGGTTTGTTGTTTGTTCTATCTCTGGCTGGCTATCTGGTTAGGGAGTGCATCAGCTATTAACCGTGCAGCCTGTTCTACTTGTGCATGCTACCAGCCGGGCCAGTTTAGCGAATCTGCTGCTGGGCACTCTCTCGATCATTCACTTCATTATGATGCTATTCTGGATTCACATAAACCCGTATTATTTAAAGCAGGTGACCTGTTCTTATTTTTATGTGTGAATGTATGTTGCATGGGTAGATACATCTTACTATATTAGAGTAAGAAATGCACAGCAGTGAGTGGCAAGCAAGGTTTGATTGAGATGGGTAAAATATATATATTGTTTTAGTCCTTGTATTGTTAGATTTCAGATTACATTGCTCTAGCCATTGTCATATCCCTAGCATAGTTGATGAAGTTGATTTGTACATCAAAATGTTGCTCTTGAGATGTGCTTTCTAATGGTATATTACTTAGAGTATAACTCTTATGCATTCTCAAACAAAAATACTCAGCCATGTGAGTTCATGACTGAGTGGCAATGGTTTAGATTTTAGAAGGATCAAATTGGGGAATTGGGATGTGCATGAATAATGCTATCATAAGGACTCTTTGCAAGAATTTTCCTATAGCTTGGTGGGGAAGGAGGAAGTTAGCATTCCCATTGTGATGAACTGGGTTATTTTATATGAATTTTTATCTTTAATAACCTATGGACATGTGACTGAGGGTGTTTATTTTGATGCTAAACTAGTGTTTATTTATGGACATGTGACCCGAGTGATTTTTGTTGGGAGAGCGTTTGAGTTGAGTGCTTTCTGTTCTGGACTCTCTCTCTCTCCATGTGTGTGTGTATGTGTATGTGTGTGTGTGTGCCTGTTTTTGTTTGTGTTGCTGTATTGTGCTCTATTTTACTCGTAATTTTTCATAGCACCTGGGTGATAGTTAATGAAAGTAACATTGAGGTGGACCAAGGACACAACCTGAGGATTTCCACTCAAGAATGGCCAAGAGAAGATGGCTCATCATTAACATACTGACTTCTATCGTTCAGGAAACTAATCTAGGATGCCACTCTTGAAACCATAAGCTTCAGCTTAGAGAATAGACGTCAATGGGGCAATGCATTATGTAATCCAAATATATGGCATACCACAACACCTTCTCTCGCTATTGTCAGCACAATAATTGAGTGGTTAAAAAGCTGAAGTACAGTTCTCTTACAAAACCATACTGTATTGCAAACACTGGTAGTGTGGTCTATGATGGCTTCAAACATGAAGGAATCTTGCATAATATTGATCCTTTTTTGAAAACAGAGAAACCTTCCAATGACTGGATAATGTACCACTATCAATGCTTTTTTTTAGATGGGTGATATTCCACTCCATCAATAGTCTACAGTGTAGTTCATCCTGGCCACAATTTTGTTGATCTTCAGGTTTGAGAATTTCAAGTTCTTCCAAACAGGAGACAAAGAAATTTGAAGATTACACCCAAAATTTGCAGATGAAGGAGCTTTTGTACTAGACTGTATGTATTTAAAAGGTAAACCCATAGCTTAAAAATTGTGTGAATGCATTTCTCTCCAAAGTGGAGGGAAAAGTAGGTGAGCAGACATTAAGACTTGGACTAGGTGGAAGTGATGGAGTTGACAATTACAGAGGAAGTGAATAATATGGGCTTGAAAGTTGCCGAGGTGGATTGACAGGTTATTGTCTGTGCTAAGGTTGGCAAACTTGAATTTGTGGGAGTCATCACCTTGCCATATTGGACATTGTTCACATAGAGGCTAAAACTTCGCACAGGTTGTTTGATCTTAGCTAAAGTTGGCAAGCTTGACAATCATCACCTTGCCATATTGGACATTGTTCACACAGAGGCTAAAACTTTGCACAGGTTATTGTGTTGATCTTAGCTAAGTTGGCAAGCTTGAATTTGTGAGTTATCTATCTCGCTATACAGGTGTTCATGTAGACACTATACAATTTTGTAATTTTATTAACCTACCTTCTAGCTATACCACTTTCTACAGGTAATCATCTCACTTGAGAGTGAGGATTTTATTGCCCTACGCTGCTTGGACAGATCAAATTTTAATGCCATTTTATGGATATTCAATTAACCAGCTTTTAATATATATTTTTTCAGAAGCTCAATGCATCGTGATTAAAACTAGTCTTGGCTGCTGACTACTTTGTGGATTTACCTAGACTTCTTACTAGAGTCATGATTTACTGAGCTCTTATATAGTCTCTGACAGGATGCTAATCAGAGATTGTAAAGGATGAATTGACATTTCGGCTTGATGCTATTGCCTTCATCAGGATGCTCCAATCCTGGTGAAGGCTAGAGCATCTAGCTGTGGAGTGAAGAGATGAGTTTTGAGTAGAAAATAAGATAAACAAATAAACAATCAAATAAGAGCAACAACAAAGCAAACATCAAATATGAATAGTTGAGCATTGCACATGTGCAGTCATATCAATCTCTTGCTGGAGCACACAATGCAGCTATTTCTGTTGAGATTTTTTTAAATGTGGGTTTGACAAAAACTCTGAAGCTAAAGTGCTCTTGTCTCTGAACTAGCTAATTTGATGTAAGATTGGTAAAGTGTTGAGGACACTTTTTTAATATCTTGGTGCCTAGTGAATGCTAGTGAGTCAAACACAGGGATCAAGTTGAAGAATGTTCTTCCAATCAGCATGTTGACAATAAATAATACTTTGTTTGGTTTATGATACGAAATTGAAGCAATATAGAGCGTAAATGCAGGAGTGGTACCAGCAATCGAAATTAGCAGAAGAAATGCCGTGACAAACTTCTTTCTGTTGTGTGGCGTGTGGTTATATCTCTTCATCTCATTTTCTTTTGACTCTTCCCTTCTGCCCTCTTTAATAGAAGCCCGGATCGATTTGTGGTATTTGTTAATCCTATACGCTATAAAGAAGATGGCAACATAGAGAAGCAATGATAAAATCACTCCAGTTAGAAGAACCAGTCCTGTGCTCCAGGCTACAATATATGCACAGCTATCTGAACATCCTGAGAAGGCAGTGCAGGTCTTGAATGTCGGAATGTAGGTATAGCAATTGAAAATTCCAGGAAGTGGTAGAACTACACGTATCAGTGTTATCAACCACACGATGGCAGACAGAGTCCAAGCAATTGGTGCTCCATGCTTGAAGAATGGCTTGTACACAGAAATGAATCGATCAATAGTGAACACAAAGGTCATGGTGAATCTGTACATGGCAAAGCCATCATGAATCATTCCTGAAATGTTGCACACCACTTCACCAAATATCCATTCCCCATTAATGCTGGATGTCAATATAATTGCTGGGATGACTAGTTGATAGAGGATCTCAACAAAAATTATCTGCAATGATAAATACAGAGATCTCTGGTGCAATTCTGGATACTTGAGTATGATGAAGAACAGGTATATGTTGAGAGGAAGACCAATAACTACAGATACAACAGCAATAAAAGCTTGAATGATGTTCACTGCTTGTGGAATCTCTAGGAATGGTGGAAAGAACGGTAGAAGATTGCAGCTGTAATTTACCGTCGAATTCATCACGTTACGATTTGAGTTAGAAGGATAAAAATCGATTGATTATTCTGAACACTACCTAGAAAATTATCTGAAGGTGTAAGGCATTATATGGAGGATACTTTACACGCGCCGCGCTAACAGAATCAGTCGTTCGGATCTGGAATCCCACTCATGCCCCCTCCCCCCACACACACATACCACACACGCAAACCCTTCTTAGCGAGCTCGAGAAGGAAGGCCTCTACTAGTCAGAGACTAAGGGTTCCGCTAGCAGTGTCTGTCTTGTTACTTCTTCCAGAGTTTAGTTTGCATAGCTGACTTTATGTGGACACAATCATAGATTGCAGTTAAAGCAACACCCTCTGGAGACTTGTGACAGCTTCTAGCTACACCAACTCTCAGTGCCTGTCCTTCAATTTATATAGTTTTCTAATCACTAGTCCACATTGTCAACGAAAGAGTAAATAGCAAGTTTCATACAATTCACCAGAATTTTACAAGTAGCACATACTTTATTATGAAAATGCTAGCTAGGTTGGTTTGGATAATTGGCTGAGATTGAAAACAAGAGTATTCTTCTCAATAAACTCTCGCATTGTACATAATCTAGATTTTCTCACTCGAGCTAAACCATCTAGCCGAAACGTCAAGTGAGAAAATCCAGATTGGTATTATCGCTTGTTTTGGGAATAGCCATAAGCTCAAACAAACCAAGCAATTGCAGGTTGCCATTAGCTTCACTATTTAATGCAGAAGTGAACTGCTTTTTGCCATTTGATATGATGTGGTTACCAAAGTCTTCAGGATCATTTAAATGATAATAACATTCAACTTTAGTCATATTTTCATTCCTTGCTCTTTCTAACTCCAGTATTAATTGTCCAATGGTATATATGGTTTGGCCTACATCAGGGTGATGAGATGTGCATGATGCATTATTTACTTCTGCCATGGCAATGATAATTATGGGGGTGGTTTCATGTGCATAGTGTTGAGAGTTATGATCCAGCAACCAGGTAGTCAAACCCTACATCTCTACTCATGCACAGATCCTCATGTTTGAGGTAGATGTGCAGAGCTTCCATCACAAGAAATTCCCTCCATTTCCCAATTACTGAAGTCTTCTTGCACCAAGATTGGGTGATGGTATGTTTAACGATGGTCCTGTCTGCATGCATCCATAGACTTTCCCACAGCTGCATGGATTGTGATATATATACTAATGAACAATGTTTAAAATACCATTGTTCTAGTTCCTGATACAAGATGAACACTTGTGTTGCTTGTGGAGGAGCATGTTTTCATGGTACTGGATTTTAAGCCTAATCAGTTTCGCTCTCCTAAACTCCCAACTGCCAGGCATTTTCAAAGAACTGAGATAAGATGTTTCCTAAATAGAGTGGTTTGTATGAAATTAACCTCAGGCAGGCACAAAATGACGATCTTTCATCTGTAAAAAAAATTAAAATCTTATTGAAATCCATCATGTAATTGAGAATTTTTTACCTCTGGCAGTATAGATCAAGAAGTGATTTGTCTTCGACAGGAAGTAGTATGAGGTCATCACTGGCTAGCTAGCGATGTTCTATTATTGACATGGTGTCGGTTACCTAAATAACTGTGGTAGCTTTGTTATTATACTTTCATTTCACATGGCCAGAGGTTATACTATTGGAATATGATCAGGAAAAGATGTGAAGCCAATTAGCTTTAGCAGTGAGAATTCACTTCCATCCACTGCAAGACGGTCACTATATGCATCTATTGATATTTATAGTTCTTGCAAGATGTTTGAAACATGATACTCTATGACAATTGCCAGGAGTGATATCAATAAAGTATGTAATTATATTTGTGATTTCACTAATAACATACTAAGTTGTTGTCCAATACAGACAGACATTTTCAACCAAAGATGCAGTTTATTTGAGCATAAATAGTACTAGATTCAGTTGGGTGAATAAAGCATCTGTGATTGGACTATGAAGTAACCCCGTTACACAATTCAGCCTCTTTGAGGTAACCCCATTACACAATTCTCTTGTCTGTCGTTTGTGTTTACTGTTATTTAGTGTTAGTGTAGCAGTAATTGTCACTAGTTGTGTTGTTTGTGTGTGATTACCTTATATGGTATTGTGTGGCAGTGCCAAGGGGCCAGAGGTCAATCTGGTTCAAGAGCCAGCTGGTGGGTAACTGTTGGATAGTAAAAAGGAGACTTCTTGACTTTGTATTAATACAGAGTTACAAGTTACTACATCCTTCCCACCTTAATTGGAACAAGGGGAATAATGTTGTGGAAGCTGATGATTGTGAGTGGACCACCTTAGAATGCGGAATTTCCGATGGAGGCGGAGTAGGGATACCAGGGGCAGACATTGTTCCACCTGGTGGAGTAATCACCAAGGGAAAATCCGGAAGCCAGTCATCAACTACTCCTAGAGTAACTTCATTTGTGCGAATACGAATGTGGTCATGTGCCTGCACACAGTCAAGCCACTGAGCAGGGCTACTTCAAATGTTTGATGATTTAAATATCCAGCAATCTTGCCAAGCAACCACTTCTGTCCTATTGGAAGGTCACGTACATAGACTGAATCACCCCTCTCTAAGGCCCTGGGTTTGGCATGTTTGTCATGGCCTAATTTCTGCTGATTTTGCTTCTGGTTTATCCTGTTCGACAAGTCTGGGTGCAACATGTCAAGGTGTGTCCTGATTCACCTTCCCATCAATAATTCTGCTTGAGATACTCCAGCAGTTATGTGTGGAGTGGTCCAATAGTTGAAAAGTAGCTGTGCTAGCTTGACGTCCATGGCCGTTTCCTTAAACCATCCTTTAACACCGACACAGCACTCTCAGCCAGCCCATTTTGGCCGGAGGGTATGGCGCACTGGTGATATGGCAAATTCCGTTCCACCTAGTAAATTCTAAGAAAGTCCTCTGGTGAATGATGTCGTGTTATCTGATACAATCAGTTCAAGGCTCGGAGCATTTTGATGGACCACAGCTGCAGTGGATGGCACAATGATTTTCCCATGGACGGTCCAGCATGATCTATATGTATTTGGGCCCATGGCCGTGATGGCCACTCCCATGGATGCATTGGTTATTGCAGGTGCTTTCCTGTTCTGAAGACATTCAGAGCAGCTTTTATCATGTTGTTCAAGGTCTGCATTGATCCCTGGCCATCACACAGTTGTCCGAGCGAGACTCTTTATCCTTGAAACTCCAGGGTAACCTTGGTGGAGTTCCTCCAATACTAACTTCTGACCTAGTTTTTGTACAACTACTCGACTTCCCCAAACGATACAACCATCCAAGACACTGAGTTCTTCACTACGTTGGTTGTATGGTTGAAGTTCTCTTCCTCGGCTACAAGTTTCCAACATGTAGCACCATGTTCTTCACTCTTGTCAGTGAGGGATCTCGCTGTGTCCACAACTTGATTTGAGAAGCTGTAACTGGAGTGTATTGTAGGTGATCTAGTAGCAATATCGTCTCACCTGGCTGTGGAACAGACGATGGAAATTCTGATAGTGGAAGTCTACTTAGCTCATCTGCATTGGCATGTTCTCTTTCCCAGGTTTATAAACACTGTGGTAGCTATAATGCCCCCAGTGCTAGTGCCCACCTATGAATTTGAGCTGAAGCCATGGCAGGAACTGATTTTTGTTCACTGAACAAATACTGCAAGGGTTTATGATCCAAGTAGATAGTGAATCAGAAAAATATAACCCTGAGTACAATTGCCAGGGCTCCTGGTCCAATTGTGCATAATTTCACTCTGCAGGTGCTAATGAACGTGATGTATAAGCGATTGGCTTGTCAGTGCCATCATTCCAGTGGGAAACTACTGCCCCCACACCATACGGCGAGGCATCACAAGCTAGAACCAGCTTCCGATCTGGACCAAAATGAACCAGCACACATGTGCGGTCAATTTCTGTTTAGCCTCATTAAATGCCTTCTGTTCCTCAGAACCCAACCTCCAATGGCTATCCTTTTGTAGCCACTTGTACAGATTTACCAACCTGTTGGCTAGTTGTGGTACAAATTTACCATAGTATTTGACCAGCCCCAGAAAAGAATGGAGCTGTGAAACGTTCAGAGGTGGTGGTGCATCAACTATTGCCAGAACTGATGGTCGAATTCCCTCGGCCGATATGTGGTGCCCAAAGTACTCAATAGCTGGTTCCATAAATGCACACTTCTCCTGCTTCAATTTGAATCCTGCTTCCTCCAGTCTCGCCAGGACTTCTCCGAGGGTTTTCCAGTGTTCTTGCTCAGTCACCCCTGTGATTAAGATGTCATCTATGTAAACACAAACTTGTGACATAACTTATAAAACACCTTCAATCGTCCATTGGAAAATTACAGGAGCTGACGACACTCCAAATAGCAAGCGAGTGTACTGGTATAGACTCTTGTACGTGTTGATAACCACGAATTTCTTCACTCATCATCCAATGGAATCTGTTGGTACGCATGTGTGAGATCCACACTAGGGTGCACAAGCAATGCAGGAAACAAATCTAAAGAAGTATGCACTGACCACTTCTACTTCATTGGCAAAGGCAGAACCAGAAATGTTTTGGGAAGCTTCGAAGGATGTATCTAGAAATTATTCTCCACGGTTAAGATGGTAACAAAGAGCATGTTGGGTTCTCTTGGCAATGATAACATATGTTCTTGAAGTTTCCATGATGAGGAGCATGTTTTAAAATTCTTAATGGTGCATAGTCCAAGAGTCAAGACCATACTTCTGCATTTAGCTTGAGTAGTTGTCGGAAACTCTCCTTTGATGACCTTCTCTGGTCAATCAATAGTTCACCGATGACGCCCGTACTCTTGTCTTGCAACCCTAGGTGACTCTCACTAGTCAAACCTCTTAGTTCCAGACCTAGCAGGACCAAATAAAACCACTACTCACTTAGGCTAACCACAAGCTGTAAGATGACAATAGTAACAACAATGAATTCTTCATACAACAATAACATAATACAGTGGTGACTAGGTTGTGTTCCGTAGTCTATTACAATTCCATGTAATTCTCCATGAATACGCATGTGCAAAGAAGGGATAGTCTTAGCATGTTAAGCGCTGTCTACTTATCTACTCTCTCTCTCTTTTCTCTCTCTACTCTCTGTCTTTATATACACAATTCATTTCTACACCACACTCCCTAACAATTCCTTATACGGTACGTTTGGGTGGTGTGGTGACTTCTCATCCTGTGGTTGCTCTGTCCAATCAGGAGACTTGTAGATTCCTTCTAGAAGGTTGTGGTTGTGCACAACCTCGTCCATAGACTACAGTGGTTTTGGTTGAGAGTCATAGAGACTTCCTTCCTGTTGAACTTCTTGTCACTTGTGTTTAGGGGTGTTTCCGACACTCCCCCATTGTTCTGGTGAGAGCCATGCTCTCATGACAATCCGTCGGCATTCAGGTGGAATCTCCCTGGCTTATGCACGATCGTGTAGTTGTAGGGCTGCATTTGGAGTGCCCATCTTCCAATCCGTCCATGGCTGTCTTTTAGTCTAGCCAAGTGAATCAAAGGGTTATGGTCTGTGATGATGGTGAATGTGGTACCCTCAAGGTATACTCGGAAATATCGAGTCCCTTCCACAATCGCCAAAGCTTCTTTTTCAATGGTAGAATAGTTGACTTCTCTCGGGAGAAGTTTTGTGGAAGCAAATGCGATGGGGTGTTCTTCCCCTTCCTCATCCATTTGAGAAAGTACATAGCTGACTCCTGTGTCCGAGGCATCTGTTTGTAATGAGAAGAGTTTTTCCCAGTTAGGTGTAACCAATACTGGATAATGGGTCAGGGCAGTCTTCAATGCATCAAATGATGCTTGTATGGTATCGGACCATTTGATGTGATTCCTCTCTTTCTTTCTGGTTAGATCTGACAGGGGTGTAGCTATTGTTGAGAATGCCGGAATAAAACGTCTGTAGTAGCTACAGAGACCCAGAAAGGCTCGGACTTCTTTTTTTGTTGTTGGTTGTTTAAAATTCTGGACGGCCAGAATCTTCGCTGCCTGTGGTTGCACCTTCCCCTTTCCTACCAAATAGCCCAAATAGTGGCATGATTGCAGGGAAACTTGCACTTGGTTTCTTTTATGGTGAGCATGGCTTTTATTTATCGTTTGAAGATCTCTTTCAGGTGTTGAAGGTGGTCATCCCAAGTATGACTGTGTATCACGATATCATCGAGATATGCGGCTGCATATTGATGTGTGCCCTCCAATACTTGGTCCATCAATCTCTGGAATGTCGATGGGACAGATACGAGTCCAAATGGTATGGTGATGAACTCATATTTACCCCACGGGGTGATGAGAGCTGTTTTGTTTCTGCTCTTTGGGGTGACGGGCACCTGCCAATATCCTTTGGTGAGGTCTAGGGCAGTGATGTAGTTTGTACCGCCTATATCATCAATCATATCTTCGATCCGGGGTAACGGATATGGGTCGGCTCGGGTGATGAGGTTGAGCTTCCGGTAGTCTACACATAGCCGCTTGGTACCATCCTTCTTTGGTACCAAGTCTACCGGCGCTGCTCACGGACATTTTGATGGTTTAATTATACCCAAACGAAGGAGTTCCTTGATTTCCTTCCGGAGGTACTCGTGTGAGATGTGTGCCAGTCGGTAAGGTGGCAACCTCACTGGACTTGCATCTTCCGTCTCGATCGTGTGTTCAGTGAGTGGGGTCCTTCCTGGAGTGTTGCAGATGACGTCCTCAAACTCCTCCTTTAAATGTCGTAAATCTCCTTCCTGTTGGTCAGTCTAGTGGGTAGGATGTGGTTCTTTTCTCTCGTTCATGGGGTCTTCATTAATGTCGTCATCTACAGTAAAGAAAATTGCGGGGGCAGGGGCCTTCCATAATTTAATGTGAAAGGTTCTCTCTCTCTTCCTCCCCTGTCCCATGTCTACCTCATACGTAACTTTCGATAGTTTCTTTGTAATAAGAACAGGGCCTCGCCACTCACTTTCCAACTTATTTTTGTGCCTTGGTTGGAAAACCAACACATGATCTCCCACATCAAATTCTCTGGTTATGGTCTTATGATCGTAGTTGTGCTTGTGAGCCTTCTTTGCTGCTGTTTCATTGAAGCCAGCCAACTCTCTGACAAGGGTCATTCTCTCTCTCAGGAGTCTCAAGTATTCCACCACGTTCTCATCTGTTTCTTCTTGCTCTCTGCTCCACATGTCTACCAGCTCGTCGAAGGGTGTTCTCATTCTCCTCCCATAGAGTAACTCATAGGGGGAGTACCCTGTCGACTTGTTGGTGGTGCCTCGGTAGGAACATAACACATAAGGTATGCATTCATCCCACTCACTTTGGTCCTTTTGTGTTAACTTGCGCAAGAGGCGTTTCATCGTGCTGTTGAACCGTTCCACCATTCCGTCGGTCTGAGGGTGGTATGAGGATGTCTGGATCTGGTGGAACCCCATCATCTGGCGAAACTGTGCCATGGTCTTGGACACGAAGTTGGAACCATTGTCCGATAGTATTTCTTCTGGGGTGCCCAACCTGGAGAAGATATCTAAGAGACAAGTGACAATGCTTTGTGTGGTCACATTACATAGAGGGAATGCCTCTGGCCATTTTGTGGCGTAGTCTTGTACGACCAACACATATTTATTCCCCTTTTTTGTCCTCTTCAGTGGTCCGAAAACATCCATACCAAAATCCTCTTGAAGGGGGTGCTAATCACGGGTAGGGGTTGTAGAGGAGCTTTCTTAACCGTTGCAGGGGCAGCCAGTTGGCAAGTTGGGCAGGATCGGCAGGCTTCTTTTACATCTGTTGTTATCCCTGGCCACACCACTCTCTGTCATAGTGTGTCCAGAGTCCGTACTTCACTGTAGTGTCCGGCGATGGGGGAGGCATGAGACATCCTCAGTATCTCGCTCCTGGCACAGCCAATAAATATTTTTCTCCTATAACACTTGGTTTCTTATGTAACAGACCTCCCTTCCAGCAGAACCTACCATCCCCAGCTTTGTCAGCTTGACGTCTCCACTCCTCCAGAGATGGATCCGCCTGCTGAAGAGAGCGAAGCTGGAGTGGCGAGGTCTGCTCAAGGTTCGTCTGGACCTCCGGTTTCTCAGTAACTTTTTCTGCTGCTTTGATCTGTGGGGGAGATACAAACATATCATTATCAAATTCAAATACTTCACCCAACTCGGGTTCTTGGTTGACTTCTTGAATGACAGTTCCCTGTTCTTCCTGAGCTTTTTCTTGTTCATCCTGCTCGCTCTGTTGTTTCTTTTCTTGAGCCCTGGTCACAACCATAGCTACTTCCATGTCTTCTCGTTGAGGCTCAGCCACCAATGCTTCTCTTACTAACTTTCGGAATTTAGGCACATCTTGGCCAAGAAGCATGTCCACGTTGAGATGGGGTGATACGCCCACAGCCAGTTCATAGCTCTTTCCATCAATTTCCAGGACGATTTTTGCGGCTGGAAACCATACCTGTTTTGCACTGGCCGTCATGTAAGGTATTTTCCATCTTAGACGGTGCCCGGTTTGAACACAGCGCGGATGTACCATGGACTTGGTGCACCCAGTGTCCAATAGAGCTGTCACTGGTTTTCCATCAACCATGACCTCTCTCGTCCATTGGGGTAGTGTTTTCTTTTTCTTGGAGACGCTGCAACATTGGGCACCTTCCATTTTCACTCTACAGTCTCTCCTCACATGTCCTTTCATCCCACACCTGAAGCATTCGATGGTACTTGCATTCTTCCGGTCACCTGCGTCTAGACGTCTGGGTTCTGGGACTCGCTCACGTCTTGGTGTTTGAGGGAACTGTGTTTGATATCGATTCCTTTGTTCTGTTCTTTCTGGAGGTTTCGGTCGTGTCTCTCCATCTCTTCTTTGCTGATTCCCCAAATGTCTTGCCACTGCCTCACTTAGCTCATCGTAAGTAGTAGGGTTGAGGTTTCTCATTTGTGCCTGCAACCACCGTGGCAGTTTCTGTAAGGCTTGTTCTTGTAACATGGCGTCCATCATTGGTTTGCCTGTGGCCTCTACCCACTGGATGAATGCTTGCCTATGGCAACGGAACCATTCGTCTGGCTTGCTCATGTCAAGTGGCACCTCGAAGGCCTTCCTTCGATAGGTCTCCTCGGAGATGTGATAGATAGCTAGAAGAATCGCCTTTACCATCCCATAACCGGCTTGATCAGCTGCTCCCAATGTTGACACAGCTATCATGCCTCGTCCTGCCAGTGAGCTTCTTAAATATATGCTCCACTGGTCCCTTGGCCAAACTGCAGCTCGGGCAGTGACTTCGAAGGTCTCCAGATATGCTCCCATGTCATCAACCCCCTCCACAAACTTCTGTAGAGTAAGTTTGGGTGGAGCAGCTCCTGGGACTGGGACGGGTACCCCTGGTGCTCTGTTGTCAGCCAGGGCCCTCAACAGCTCGGTGTGCTGTTGGGCCATCTGATCCAATCTTTGTTCCTCTCTGTCCGCTCTCCTCCTGTCGATTCCTATCCACTGGGCCATTACATCGGTCAATTGGCCTGTTCCTTCATCCTCCTCTTCCTCACTGTGGTGACCTTCTTGAGGTGGTACCTGTTCCCGGCTCCTCAGGTGCCGGTCCCATCCTGCACCATGTCGTCCTTCTGATAATGACATGGTGGTTGTAACTCAGATACACACACAAAAAAATTAATGTAATTAGCCTAGTTTTTGGAGTTGGTTTTCAAGCCCCAAAGGTGTAATCACCTGGACTGTTCCCCAGCTATTACAACAATCAAAAAGTTTAACAGACAGACCTGGTCCTGGGTAGCTATCTCCCTTAGACAAGCTATCCCACTTGGGTATCTCCTCACTGAGATATCCCACCGCTGCCACCAAATGTCGGAAACTCTCCTATGATGACCTTCTCTGGTCAATCAATAGTTCACCGATGACGCCCGTACTCTTGTCTTGCAACCCTAGGTGACTCTCACTAGTCAAACCTCTTAGTTCCAGACCTAGCAGGACCAAATAAAACCACTACTCACTTAGGCTAACCACAAGCTGTAAGATGACAGTAGTAACAACAATGAATTCTTCATACAATCACAATAACATAATACAGTGGTGACTAGGTTGTGTTCCGTAGTCTATTACAATTCCATGTAATTCTCCATGAATACGCATGTGCAAAGAAGGGATAGTCTTAGCATGTTAAGCGCTGTCTACTTATCCACTCTCTCTCTCTTTTCTCTCTCTACTCTCTGTCTTTATATACACAATTCATGTCTACACCACACTCCCTAACAATTCCTTATACGGTACGTTCGGGTGGTGTGGTGACTTCTCATCCTGTGGTTGCTCTGTCCAATCAGGAGACTTGTAGATTCCTTCTAGAAGGTTGTGGTTGTGCACAACCTCGTCCATAGACTACAGTGGTTTTGGTTGAGAGTCATAGAGACTTCCTTCCTGTTGAACTTCTTGTCCCCTTGTGTTTAGGGGTGTTTCCGACAGTAGTGCAGCATATTATGCATTATTGGTATTGGGTTGTTCGCTTTTAAATTGGGAATGATGCTTTTCAATTAGAATGTTAAGATAGGAGATGATATCAGTTGAGATTTGCCAATGGACAAGCAATATAGCATATCTTTAAATGGTTAGTATTGAGAGACCAGACTTTGATGTCTTCAGGAACTAGATCTGCAACCGATAGTGGTAGATGTAGCCATATTTTTTATGAAACTGATTCTTGAAAAAGTTTTCAACCACATGGTACGTATTGCTCGAATTTGGGTTTAAAAAATTGAACACTTAATTAGGGACACATCCACAGTCGATCTTTGCACGAAGACTTCAGAGACTTCAACTGCAACCCAAAGGCCTGCTACCTGGTTTAGACTATTCCCGAAGAAATGAACTGTAGGCCAGCCTTGAAAGAGAGAGCACCACCTCTACTATTACTAGTTAGCTTACTCGAGAATTATCAAATACAGGTATATCTAGTCGTGGTCTCATTGTATAGTGGGTTGGTGATAACTTTTTTAGCTAGCTAATTGCAAAACATGTCCTATACATTATACACAGCATCCATCTTAGCAGCTCATTATTCCTAGAAGGCTAGCGAATCTAGTCGAAACGTCGAGAGGATTACAGTTTGAAGTTGATTATTGAGAAGGTTATAATAATGCTATTATGTCAACTGAGAGTTCATTGAGAGATTATTATTTTATTATTATTATTATTTATTTATTTATTATTATTATTATTATTATTGTTGTTGTTGCTATTACTATTAATAATAATAACTATTATCGTTGTTATTATTATTGTTATTATTATTGTTATTATTATTGTTATTATTATTGTTATTGTTATTGTTATTGTTATTGTTATTGTTATTAATTAATTTATTTTTAATTATAATAATAATTATTATCAAACAACAACAACAAAACAATAACAACAACAACAACACTAATAATTACACAAGACTGTCCATGCCCGAGCCTCCCATTGCCCCCATGACTGCAAGAGCATTGCCTCTCTGTACCGCCACAGACAAATGTTGTATCAAAAATTGGTATGAATTCTCTTCCCCTGTGTGTTGCTTTATTTTCCTTCCGAGTTCCTTTAGGAAGGCCAATGACTTTGGGCCAATGGCACCTAGGGTCTCAACCGCAAATGGCACAAAAAAATTATTCCTGGTAATTGTTATTGTTATTGTTGTTATTATTATTATTATTATTATTATTATTATTATTATTATTATTATTATTATTATTATTATTATTATTATTATTATTATTATTATTATTATTATTATTATTATTATTATTATTATTATTATTATTATTATTATTATTATTATTATTATTATTATTATTATTATTATTATTATTATTATTATTATTATTATTATTATTATTATTATTATTATTATTATTATTATTATTATTATTATTATTATTATTATTATTATTATTATTATTATTATTATTATTATTATTATTATTATTATTATTATTATTATTATTATTATTATTATTATTATTATTATTATTATTATTATTATTATTATTATTATTATTATTATTATTATTATTATTATTATTATTATTATTATTATTATTATTATTATTATTATTATTATTATTATTATTATTATTATTATTATTATTATTATTATTATTATTATTATTATTATTATTATTATTATTATTATTATTATTATTATTATTATTATTATTATTATTATTATTATTATTATTATTATTATTATTATTATTATTATTATTATTATTACTATTATTACTATTATTACTATTATTACTATTATTACTATTATTACTATTATTACTATTATTACTATTATTACTATTATTACTATTATTACTATTTTTACTATTATTACTATTATTACTATTATATCATTACTATTATTACTATTATTACTATTATTACTATTATTATTACTATATTATTATTATTATTATTATTATTATTATTATTATTATTATTATTATTATTATTATTATTATTATTATTATTATTATTATTATTATTATTATTATTATTACTATATTATTATTATTATTATTATTATTATTATTATTATTATTATTATTATTATTATTATTATTATTATTATTATTATTATTATTATTATTATTATTATTATTATTATTATTATTATTATTATTATTATTATTATTATTATTATTATTATTATTATTATTATTATTATTATTATTATTATTATTATTATTATTATTATTATTATTATTATTATTATTATTATTATTATTATTATTATTATTATTATTATTATTATTATTATTATTATTATTATTATTATTATTATTATTATTATTATTATTATTATTATTATTATTATTATTATTATTATTATTATTATTATTATTATTATTATTATTATTATTATTATTATTATTATTATTATTATTATTATTATTATTATTATTATTATTATTATTATTATTATTATTATTATTATTATTATTATTATTATTATTATTATTATTATTATTATTATTATTATTATTATTATTATTATTATTATTATTATTATTATTATTATTATTATTATTATTATTATTATTATTATTATTATTATTATTATTATTATTATTATTATTATTATTATTATTATTATTATTATTATTATTATTATTATTATTATTATTATTATTATTATTATTATTATTATTATTATTATTATTATTATTATTATTATTATTATTATTATTATTATTATTATTATTATTATTATTATTATTATTATTATTATTATTATTATTATTATTATTATTATTATTATTATTATTATATCAGAGCTGAGTTGAATTGAGAAGGTCATTGTAACACCAAATTTTGATGGATTTTTGAAAAGGAATATTTTTTTAAATGTGTAACTCATCTTGCTAGACAGAGCAAGGTATGGTAGTAAGGGAATTCATAAACTAGCATCAGAGGCTTGGCTAGAAATAGTAAAGTTTTGTCTTAATTTAGTTGATGCTGGTTTTAATTTATGTTGACTCTTTGGTGGAGTTGCCCAAACCAATATGGTGAGTTGGTAATACATGTTTATTGCTGATGAAGGCTAAGCTAGAGCATCTCATTAAGAGCATAAATATCAGGTGAGAAAGTCATTTAACATGATTGTTAATACTTCTCTCTAACACACAGACATTTCACACACATGCATGCACACATACACACACAATTCTCCTCTTCTACCAGTACATGATGCAGTCATCGTCTACAGTATGATAAGCCAAACTGAGCATTCACAACAAACTTCTGGGTCCGCACAGTGTACTCAGAAGCCTACTTGTTATTTTGGGAAGGATCTTGTGAAATGAAAATGTACTATAATAAAAAATCTAAGCACTATTTCTGTTAATATTTCAGATAACTATTTTCAGCTATCAGTACTTTGGCGGCTGGACCCGGCAACGGTGGACGTGTGAGAACTGATGCGGCTGTGATGTCACAACTAATAGTCAGCTGATGAGTCATTCATGTTTTTCATGTTCAATAATAAGAGCTCAAAATATACGAATATTCGAATCTCTAAAGTGGTGACTACGTGGAAGAATATCATCAGGGTGCCATCTGACATCATCACTGACACGTCTGGCACCCACTGTCAAACCAGAGTTCCCAATGACAGACAGCCCCAGAAAATGGCTGTTGACCGCCATCACAATCAAGCTCCCTAGTTTCAGGTCGGCCAATCCCTGCATCTGGTTCACCCGGGCTGAGGCCCAGTTTCATGTTCGGAGCATCCTGGCCGATGAGACAAAATACTACCATGTCATTGCTGCCCTGGATTAGACGACCACCCACAGGATCAGCTACACTCTCGAGAACCCGCCGACCGACAACAAGTATGCCGACTCAAAGAGGCCCTGCTCGAAGTCTATGCCCTCAAGAGGATGACAAGGCCGCACAGCTACTAGAACTGGACAGTCTGGGTGACTGGAAGTCTATGGAACTGCTGGCCCACATGAAGACCTTCGACACAAAACAACTCTTCCAGCACCTCTTCATGTGTTAACTGCCCGAGGATGTCCGAGCTGTGCAGAAACTTGACATGGTCGAGCAGATGGCAGCTGCGGCAGAGGTGGTTGTGGCCCAGAAGTGCAACTCAGTCAGTCTCAGTGCCGTTGGAGGCACAAGGAGATTGGAAGGCAAATCATCATCAGTGGGCAAGTTCTCACCCAGTGGCCAGTACATGACCACCAGCTACTACTTCTACCATAAGAAATTTGGTGCCAAGCCTGCAGGCAGGCCAGCTAGTTTTTGGGAAACGAGCAGACCAGCCCACAGTAGCAGCCTGTGATACTGGACAAATGAAAAAGAGTCGCCTTCTCTATGTGTGGGACTGCAGCGCTGGATACTGTTTTCTCGTCAATTCAGGGGCCAAGGTCAGCCTGCACCAGTCCGGGATCATTGGGGGCTGAAGATGTACCCTGCCAATGGCACCACCATCCAGACGTATGGCACATGCACCATCCCGCTGAGCCTGGGATTCTGAAAGTTTACCTGGACATTTGTGCTCGCCAACATGTCTCAGCCCATTCTCAGGGCCGATTTCTTCTTGATGAAAGGGTTCCTCATTGATCTGCAAGGCCGACGCCTGGTGGACGGTGAGACGCATGCCAGCATTCCTGCCTACCAGTCACCTCAACCTCACTCGGACTCCGCTGTACTGGCTCTGCCAACAATGAGTTTGCCCGGATCCTTACTGAGTTTCTTATGCTCACCGAGCCGACTTCATCTTACCTGAGATGGCATGGGGTGGAATATCACATCCCAACTGATGGACCACCGGTCCACACTCACACCCACCACCTTCCACCAGATAAATTACAGGCAGCTAAACAGGAGTTCGAGAAAATGGAGATGGGCATCATCTGGCGGTCATCCAGCCTGTAGGCATCGCCACTTCACATGTTGCCTAAACCATCGGGCGACTGGCGACCTTGCGGTGACTATCGGTATCTCAATGAGGCCACCATGACTGCTACCCGATGCCACACATCCAGGACTTCACATCGCAATTGCATGGGTGCACAATCCTTTCTAAGATCGACTTGGTGCGGGCTTACCACCAGATCCCTGTTCACGAAGCCGACATTCCCAATCTGACGTTATCATGCCATTTGGTCTTTGGGAGTTCATGCGCATGCCCTATGGTTTGAGCAACAGTGCTAGGTCATTCCAGTGCCTTATGGATCAGGTCTGCCAGGTCTGGGCTTTGTTTTCATGTAGCTGGATGACATCTTGTTCACAATCTTCGACCATTTTACATGGTGACCTGAATCAATTTCCATGCCAGATGTGACGGATCCTTCTTGCACCCGGCACTAGTCTCCCACTTGGATGCGCATTTCGGAGTCCTGGAGGAGATTACCTCAGACAGCGGCCACCAATTCATCTCCGATCTGAACTGAACTGGTTCCTGGGCACTCGCCAACAATGTACCACAGCCAACCATCCGCAGGCTAACAGAATGGTCGAGCGCTTTCACAGGCAGCTGAAGGCCTCTTTCAAGGCTTGCCTGAACAACAACAATTGGATGGGGATGAACTTTTAATTATCCTCCTTGGCATCCGTTCAAAACCCAAGGAGACTTGGGCTGTGCATCTGCTTAGTTGGTCTATGGCACCACCCTACACCTGTCGGGTGAATTTTTCGATGTTGACTGTCATCGCACTCATGGGGCAGATGATCCGGGCACACTGCTGGGCCACGTCCGCACGACCATGAAGCAGCAGCCAGTTGCACGGCACAGGCAACACAGGTCGCAAGTACTGGACAAACTTCATGCAATGCCCTTCATTTTTTTGGCCATGATACCCACTGCACAGCCCTCTACAGTGCCCGAATGACAGGACTTATCGAGTACTGGACCATACCGACAAGTATTTCACGCTCATCAAAAGCAAACCAGACACGGTTTCAGTCAACCGACTCAAGCCCGTGTTTATCGACGAATCTTTTGGCCTGGCCCCAGACACTCCTGCAACACCGGGCTCCCACATGGAAACTGGTGCCAGCACCTGCCCCAGGTTCAGTAGTACTGCCACCCACAAGAGCCCCACTGGCACCTCCAGCTCTCTCACCAACTCGCACGACTCATTCAGGTGGACAAGTCCATATACCAGCATGCCTACAAATGATCGTTGGTTTTTCCACTTGAGGGTACTTTGGTGGCTGGACACAGCAACGCTGGATGCATGAAAACTTAAGAGGCTGTGACGTCACGTCACAACTAATAGTCAGCTGATGAGACATTCATGTTTCTCATGTTCAATAATAAGAGTTCAAAATATACAAATATTCGAATCTCTAAGCATATTATTCATACCTGAAGTTCCAGTAAACTCACTGCTTATTGAACCATGTTAGCTTCTATATATGTGACAGGATCTGCGGAAACGTGCCTATGACATATTTTTTGGTTTTCGTTTTATTGTTTTATGTGAAAGATGTGAAAGAGCTATAAAAAATATTTCAAAAATCTTGAAGTGACTTAGTAAAACATATGACTTGGAAGTTACAGGGGCTTTTCTTTCATCCCGTCAGGGATGCTGATTGAGAAAAACGCCTCAAACAAAATTCAATTAACTTCCGTATACTTACTATTTCTGGATGTTTTGGTGCACGAGCGCTTTGGGTGAAAGCGCTACTCAAATGACTGCTAAAGTGAGGAGAAGGGTCTTGAAACTCTACATGTAGCTGAGGTAAGTCTTAGTATGCATAGCTAGATAGCTACTAGCTGTGGTCCTAACTTAAAAAAATATCAAGGCTAGCTAGCTAAACCTGTATTTTTTCCTAGGTTGCTATAAGCTTTGGGATAGAGACTAGCATCTATAGCTTACATGATTGTCATTGGTTAGTAACTAGCAAAAGCAACTAGCTAGAAAAATAGCTAGCTAGTCCTCTAGCAGGCAACTGGTCATCTAACTAGAAAATTAACTAGCAAGCAGTCTAGTAGATAGCAATAACTACTAGCTATAAGGCTGGTGGCAGTTAATTCATAGGTACTAACTAGGTATACACTGAACATGGCCATGTAAAGCTTTTATTTGAATAATAAAGTCAGTGTATTATTGTAGCTTTGGGTTCAGTTAGTGGGGTTACATTACTAAAGAGCTATATATGTGTTCATTAATTTTATTCTTCTGGTCCAGGTATGGAGCGATGTCTAGGATTCCGTACAGTTGGGCGTGGACATGCAACATCCTTCTGCTCATCAGAGCAAAACGGACGGATATGTTTGTACAAATACCACTTTCTCTCATCGCTTAGACCTCGAGGCTCCAGTAGTGGAGGTAGACTGGCACTGTCGGGTTGCCAGTTATCTCTGAGTAACGTGAGTGCTACCTCTTCTGTGTCACTGTGCTGTTTACATACACCACCCCTGGTACAGAGGACAACATTCTGAAGTGATGCAACTTCTTTATGCCAACGATCTTCTTGAAATGTGGTGCGAGAAGTGTGCTCCAATTGTACATGGGTACAATCATGGATCCGTCTTCATAGGAGACCACCTGTGCTTGGTTACAAACTGCTGACTGATTAACCACCTCCTCAATTTCAACAATGGATCCCACCTTTGTACGTCTAAATAAACGCTTATAGAGCCCAAAGGCCCAATCAGGGGCAAATTTAGTGTGGCCTACAACTAGGAAGGAGTAATGAACTGTGCTGTGCCGGCCAGTAAGAGTCCTCCACATCAAGTATTGCACCAACAGATTGTTCTTATTTTGGCCAGCACCGTTGTCAGCATGCAGATAGACGTCTTCTTCACCCAAACCGTGGTTTTTGAAGAAGAAATGAAGCCTACTTATCATAGCATTGGCTCCTTTACCTGTTTCTCCACTCTCATCTGTGATGAAGTTGATTTGCCTGGGGATAGCTTCACAATTCACTCCAAATACTGAACACTTCCTGGTGGTCAGAAAGTAAATTGGACCAGGATCCGAAGGAAAGTGCACTTGCTGTGCATAATCAAATGAGTAGTGAACTTTGATGGGCTTTGAGTTGGCAGGAATTCGTGATGCTGGCTGAGGAGGATCAAAATCAGTATCAGTAACATAGGATCGAACAGACCTGGAACAGTCTTCACATGAGGAGGTGTAAAACGACCTTTCAATTTGAACGATCCTCAAGTGCTCCTCAGCTTTTTTGATGGTGGATGACTTCTCCTCATCTGAGCAATTACTGGAACGGACAATAGCAGCACTATTTTGCTGACATTGCCAACACAAGTCCGCCATCGGTCGCATAATAATTACTGATGGTACCAAACTCCTCCACAGGCGGCAGAAAGTCGAGTATGCCGCAAAGTGTCTCTCGCTCTCACCAGCGGTTTTGCAATAAACCTTCCATATTCCTCTCTTGGATTTACTGGATGGCAACAGCTGGATATCGGACCTGCTATATCCAGGCACTCGCCCTGGTAATAGCAAAGCGTTTTGCTCTGCATATAAAAACACAAAGCGAACCAGATATTCCGTGTCTTCAAAAGAAAAAGTCGTCGGTTTTTGTTGCCATGCACTCTTGGAACTAGTCCATGTACTTTGAAATTGCACCGAATATTGTTCACTCTGGTTCGACTAATGCCATGAAGGAACATGAAAGTTTTTGCACAAATGAATTTACCTTGATGCATGTAATTGCAGAAGTCCCTTTTGCCTCTTAATTGGGTCTGAAGTAGTGAATGCAATAATTTGACCAATGAGAATCATGTCAAACTCTTGTTTGGAGAGTTCAGCACAGGAGGACCTGAAGGTTGATATGTACTCAGTGCTGAACAGTGAGGAGCAGGATGCTTTATTTAATCCTTTCTGGCAGCTAGGGGCAGATCCAGGGGGGGGGGGGGGAGGTTAAACCCCCCCCCCCCTTCAGACTATAAATGTATAAAATTAATTATGTTCTTTAATGACATTACATATGCTTAAGCTTAAATACTTTCTTGGTCCATTTAGTGTAGTGGACAAAATATTTTTGCATGTATAGCAAATCTGTATAATATAGTTGGGTAAAGTGCAATCTCTTAGGCTAGCAACCACATGATGAATGTGCTGTGGCAATTGGCACCCACGTGAAATGTGCTGTGGCAATTGGCACCCACGTGAAATGTGCTGTGGCATTTGGCACCCATGTGAAATGTGCTGTGGCAATTGGCACCCACGTGAAATGTGCTGTGGCATTTGGCACCCACGTGAAATGTGCTGTGGCAATTGGCACCCACGTGAAATGTGCTGTGGCAATTGGCACCCACGTAAAAATGTGCTGTGGCAATTAGCACCCACGTGAAATGTGCTGAGGCAATTGGCAACCACGTGGTTTAATATGTGCTACAGTACTCAGAGGCTAAAAATGAAGAGACTAGTCAGTGTTCCTTGTCGTCCTTTGGAGTTACTTCTGGCTCTGAACATGACCATTCCATAAGTGATAGTTTGTCACCTAAGAGACTACATCAGTGCTCTTTCTCTTCTTCCGGGGATACTTCAGGACCACATCAAGAGTTAACAAAAAGTAGCATTTCTGGTCCTGCTCATGCCAGTTCAGGTATTGAATTGGATTTAGTGGGATGTGAGGTTATTATGAGACCTGAAGAAGGTGTTAAAGAAACTGACATTGTGTGCCAGTCCATTCCTTCAGATTCTAATGATGCTAGTTCTTTGCAAACAGCTTTCATGGAAACGGAAAGTAGAAGTACAGGTATCATATTCACCCTCACATGAAGGAGGTTACTGTAAATATTGTGTACTGTTTGGACAAATTCCGAAGGGTTATTTGGGAATTCTAGTGAAAAAACCTTTCAAAAATTTCGCAAAGCAAAGGGTAAAAAAGATGGATATTTAACTAATCATGGGGATTTTCAATATCACCAAGATGCTTTACATGCTGCAAAATTATTCCTGGCAACAAAAAAATCCAGAAACCAGAATAGATTGTCAAATCCAGAAAATGTCTAACACAACCTCCAACCGAAATAAACACATCCTCTCTGCTATTGTTGATGATGTTAAATTTTGCAGCATGCAGGGGCTTGGCCATAGAGAGAGCATGACATCAAATCCTTCTGGTAACTTTCTAGCTTTGCTCGAATATGTTGATCCAATAATACGGGATCATCTTGAACTAGGAGAGAAGAACCAGCAATACACATCTAAAGTAATACAAAATGAAATTATAAGTATTACGGCAGATTTATTGCGTGAAAAGCTTTTAAGTCCATTAAAAACCTCAAAATATTACAGCATTATGGCTGACGAGGTCACAGACAAGCATGCAAATCAGGAAATTTTGTCTTTATGTATCCGATTTGTTGATCTTGGTCAAGCTCAGCCGCATATCCATGAAATATTTTTGGACTTTCTCCACCTCAAAAGGGCTACAGGAGAAAACATTGCTGCTGGTATTATTGATCTTCTCAATAAGCATGGTATTGAAGTTGACGATATGAGAGGACAGTCATATGATGGAGCTTCAGCAATGGCTGGCACAAGAAGAGGAACTCAGTCTTTTATCAAGAAGAAGAATGCACTTGCTTTGTACACTCATTGTCACTCACATGTTTTAAATTTGGCTGTAGCAAAATCATGCTCTGTGCCTGATATTCGAAATACAATTGATGTCATAAATGAAGTGTATCTCTATTTTAATCTTTCTCCAAAGAGACAGCGATTTCTTGAGTTAATTTTGTACACTTTTGCTCCAGAAAATAGAGTGCATAAACTGAAGGGTCTATGTAAAATCAGGTGGACAGAAAGGCATGAATGTCTAGAACTATTTCTCTCTCTTTATCAATATATAGTAACATGTATGGATGCCATGTTACATTTTGATGAGTACCCTCAATTGCAAACTCATGGTTCAGAAAATTGGGACTGGGATGCAAATACACGGACTAAAGCTCAAGGATTTTTACACTCCTTTTAACTTCTGGTAGAACTATAATTATTCTAAATCATGTTCTTGATTCAGTTAAAGGACTGAGTGCAAAGCTTCAAAAATGTGATGCGGATGTGGTTATGGCATATAAGTACATTGATCTTGCTAGAAGTGAGATTCATGATCTCAGAACTAACCTTTGGAATGATTGGTACAGGGAAGCAGAAGTTATAGCGAGGAGTGTTGGGAGTGAATTAAAAGTACAGAGAATAACAACACACCAGCAACACCGCCTTAATACACCTTCTGAAAACACCAGTCAATACTTCAAAAGAACTATTTGTATCCCATTTATTGACTCAGCAGTTGGATGAAAGATTTTCAACAGACAATCGCACTATACAGTCATTTTTGTCTCTCGTTCCAAAAGTAGTGGTCAGTCTCAATGATGATGGTATGGATCTGCTGGTGGAAAAGCAACTTTTCTGGGAAAAACACTTTTATTCTTCAATTTCACTAAGGAATGAACTAGTTCGTTGGAAGAGATATTGGGAAGAGGAAAAGAACAGAGATAACTTACCTGACAATCTAATTAATGCACTAATGTATGCTGATCCTGATATATTTCCAAATTTGAGAGAGCTTGTTCTTGTTGGATGTACATCTCCAATCGGATCATGTGAGGCAGAGAGATCTTCACTGATGGCTATGCATTATGATACCTGTAAACAATTAGAAACTGAAACTATTGTTCAGCAATTTATACAGGCTCATCCACGAAGAATATTCTGTAACTCAATATTATTTGACTAATTGTCACTTGTATTATTATCTTATTTTAATACTATGAATGTTTGTCACTGAAACTATGTCAGCTTTTTTTTTGATCACAATATTCCACTTGTTTGACTTACTAGTGTTACTTCTATAATATTGTCAGTTATCACATGTATTATTATTGTTATGAAAACTTGTCACTGAAACTATACAAGTGATACTATTACCATAAACATAAGCAGTCACGTGATAAGCCTGTACTAGATCGACTTTTAAAGACATAACAGGAGGGAGGAAGAAGTGGGGTTTTTTATCATAGACTTTGAACTTACAAAGTATTGTATATAATGAAGATCCAAATTTGGTTGTGTTTTTGTTGGGAGCACCTGGTACAATGAAAATCAATTGTTAGTAGCTACTTATATTAGATACCTATCATTTTATCTAAAAATAGACATAATATAAATTAAAAAATAGATTCCAGAAAAATTATAAAAAATAAATGTCTTGAAACACTAATTACAATGAAAATGTTATATATACAAATGTGAGAATGTCCAATAACAAAACATAGTTGATGCTTTTGATATTTAAAAATGCTATATAGCCATCACTTAATTTATCTAATTTTACTAAAGTTGTCCTAGGTTGAGGCAATATTCTTTAAGGGTGTATCACACCTCTACAGCTAGAGTATGTTGAGTAGCTCTATTGGAAAGAAACTCCAGCATCCTTTCCAGTCAGCTAATTTCTATGTACACAAAGGCACCTAATGTAAAGGCTCCTATCCAACTAATAACAATAATGATAATAGTATTAGTAATAATATAATAATAATAATAATAATAATAATAATAATAATAATAATAATAATAATAATAATAATAATAATAATAATAATAATAATAATAATAATAATAATAATAATAATAATAATAATAATAATAATAATAATAATAATAATAATAATAATAATAATAATAATAATAATAATAATAATAATAATAATAATAATAATAATAATAATAATAATAATAATAATAATAATAATAATAATAATAATATATAATAATAATAATAATAATAATAATAACACAACAATAACAATAACAATAATAACGATACCACAAACTATAACAATAACAATAACAACTATAACAACAACAATAATAATAATAATAATAATAATAGTAGTAGTAGTAGTAGTAGTAGTAGTAGTGGTAGTAGTAGTAGTAATAATGATGATAATAATGATGATAATAATGATGATAATAATGATGGATGATAATAATGATGATAATAATAATGATAATGATGATGATAATGATGATGATAATGATGATGATGATGATGATAATGATGATGATAATGATGATGATAATGGTGATGATAATAATGATAATAATGATAATAATAATGATAATAATAATGATAATAATAATGATAATAATAATGATAATAATAATGATATAATAATGATAATAATAATGATAATAATAATGATAATGATAATAATGATAATAATAATGATAATAATAATGATAATAATAATAACTATAACAACATAATAATAATAACAAAATAATAATAACAACAACAACAATAATAATAATAATAAATAATAATAATAATAAAAATAATAATCTCTCAATCAACTCTCAGTTGATATAATAACATTAATATAACCTTCTCAATAAATAATCAACTTCAAACTGTAATCCTCTCGACGTTTCGACTAGATGCTCTAGCCTTCATCAGGAATAATGATCTGCTCAGGCTGATGCAGTGTGTAATCTATAGGACATGTTTTGCGCTAAATTTTTTATCGCCAACCCATGACCGCGACTAGGTATTTGATAATTCTCCAGTAAGCTAACTAGTAATAGTAGAGATGGTGCTCCCTCTTTCAAGGCTGGCCTATATATAGTACATTTCTTCGGGAATAGTCTAAACCAGGTAGCAGGCCTTTGGGTTACAGTTGAAGGCTCTGAAGTCTTCGTGCAAAGATCGACTGTGGATGTATCCCTAATTAAGTGCTCAATTTTTTTAATTTAAAACCCAAATTGGAGCAATACGTACCATCTGGATGAAGACTTTTTCAAGAATCAATTTAGGCAGTTTAATAGAAAATAAGGTTACATGCTATTATTCTACCACTATTGGTTGGAGATCTAGTTCCTGAAGACATCAAAGTCTGGTCTCTCAATACTAACCATTTAAAGATTTGCTGTAGTGCTTGTTCATTGGCAAATCTCAACTGATACCATCTCCTATCTTATCGTTCTAATTGAAAAGCATCATTCCCAATTTAAAAGCGAACAACACAACACCAATAATGCATTATATGCTGCACTATATACTCAAGCTAAATGCAGAAGTATGGTCTTGACTTTTGGACTATGCACCATTAGGCCAAAATAAGAATTTTAAAACATGCTCCTCGTCATGGAAACTTCAAGAACATATTTTACTGCTGCCAAGGGAACCCAACATGCTCTTTGTTACCATCTTAACCATGGAGAACAATTTCTAGATACATCCTTCGAAGCTTCCCAAAATATTTTCTGGTTCTGCCTTTGCCAATGTGGTCAGTGCATATTTCTTTAGATTTGTTTCCTGCATTGCTGGTGCACAATAGCTGGAGGCCTGTTCCTGAAGAAATGCATATAGTTAACTTGGAAATGGAGAGATGTGACCGACCAAAATTTGAAAAATTATTGACAATTTCTAACGTTCTAAACTTCAGTAGCCATGTTGTTCACAGTCAAAGGTTTGAAATACATTCTCATTTCACGGCTTATGTCACTTTACCTATCTGATGTGTCTTCTCTACCTGCGTATCCTGTACTTCATTCACATTAGGCTTCAATTGCATATCTTGTCTGGAAACAGCATGTTATGTATGTATTGACGTGAACTTAGTCATTTTGGGAAGTGGGGAGGAATATATTAATGAATAACCCACAATGGAGACTTGCTAAACATGTATACTCGCAGGTAGTTTCCCACGGAGTTATCTTCTTCTGTGGACGACACATTCCTCCAATCTATTGGAGGAATATAGAGAACAACAGTGTGTCAGCTCAGCTTCAATGAACTTCTATTGCACACCCATGAGCGTGTTTATTGGACATTGGTTAGTAATGATCCTTTACTAATTACAGAGGGAAAGATTAGTGGACAGTTTGGAGTTTTCTGGTAGTAAAAATGTACATATTGTAAAAAGTTATGTATGGGGGAAACTATATAGATTAATAAATGGATTCTTCGTTGGAATGCATTGGACAGTGGAGTCTTCTGGTAGTAAAATTATGATGAACAGACACTATATGCAAGTTATGTGTGGGTGGGGAAGTAGATACATTGATATAAGATATAAGATCTTTGAACACAAAATTCATTATTTTAACAGGTCTTTGGCTTACTAACTTCACGAAGGATTCAATGCACATCCAAGTAGTTTTGGGGGGCCAAAAAAATGAAAACACTATTTATGATTCTAAAAAGCAGCCAAAGTGAGTTCTCGAGGAGATATAAATTGTAGTCAAACCAATATAGGAGTCATACCTCACTTCCCGATACACAGATAAACATGTGCGGCAGTACCAAGTTTTTTAATCTACTACCCACTGAGGGTTAGAGCTTACTACACTCACCAATAATTGTTGTTATTGTTTTGTTTTTACCTTTTATTGTTGCAATATCTGGTCACATGCATCACACGTGTGCCCGAGTGTAGTTCACATTAGTCAGTGGACAGTTAACTAATGGTATGTATCAACCTCTTGTTAGTCAGAGCATCTCATATTGCTGATGAAGGCTAGAGCATCTCATTATTCCTGATGAAGGCTAGAGCACCTCTGATGAAGACTAGAGCATCTCATTATTCATGATGAAGGCTAGAGCATCTCATTATTCCTGATGAAGGCTAGAGCATCTCAGTTTAATAATACCACAAAGCTTTGAAAATGATTCTATTACAAAAACCCAAGTTTAAAAAAGTCCTGGTAGAGGTAATTGGACCCGACTTCAACCTATACCATCCACCCATATCACTGACAGATATTTTTGCTGTGCTAAAGTATAGCGTGGGTAGCTTAACGGAAAATGTAGAAATGTCATAATATTATCATCAATATCATGCTATTATTATTATTGTTTTATTTTATTTTATCATTATCATTGTTATTTTATTATTATTATTATTTTATTATTATATACTTAACGAACTTTCTGTTAACAGTATAACTTTCTTTATAATCAACTTAAATTTGCTAATTCTGATGGTTTTGGCTAGATGCTTAAGGGTTACTCCTGATGAAGGCTATTAAATTGAAAGTTACTATTTATAAAAATAGACACAATAACATTCTCGTTTTAATTTCAGCTAAATACTCTAGCATTGATTAGATATAATAAGATGCTCTAGCCTGCATCAAGAATAATGAGATGCTCTAGCCTTCATCAGCCTTCATCAGAAATAATGAGATGCTCTAGCCTATCAGGAATAATGAGATGCTCTGCCTTCATCAGGAATAATGAGATGCTTCATCAGGAATAATGAGCCTTCACCAGGAATAATCAGATGCTATAGCCTTCATCGGGAATAATGAGGTGTCTATCCTTCATCAGAAATAATGAGATGCTCTAGCCTATCAGGAATAATGATATGCTCTAGCCTTCATCAGGAATGATGAGATGCTCTAGCCTTCATCAGGAATAATGAGATGCTCTATCCTTCATCAGGAATAATGAGCCTTCCCCAGGAATAATGAGATGCTATAGTCTTCATCAGAATAATGAGGTGCTCTAGCCTTCATCAGGAATATTGAGATGCTCTAGCCTTCATCAGGAATAATGAGATGCTCTATCCTTCATCAGGAATAATGAGCCTTCACTAGGAATAATAAGATGCTATAGCCTTCATCAGGAATAATGAGGTGCTCTAGCCTTCACCAGAAATAATGAGATGCTCTAGCCTTCATCAGGAAAAATGAGATGCTCTAGCCTTCATCAGGAATAATGAGATGCTCTAGCCTTTATCAGGAATAATGAGATGCTCTATCTTCATCAGGAATAATTAGCCTTCACTAGGAATAATGAGATGCTATAGTCTTCATCAAGAATAATGAGGTGCTCTGGCTTCATCAGAAATAATGAGATGCTCTAGCCTTCATCAGGAATAATGAGATGCTCTAGCCTTCATCAGGAATAATGAGATGCTCTATATAGCCTTCATCAGGAGTAATGAGGTGCTCTAGCCTTCATCAGAAATAATGAGATGCTCTAACCTTCATCAGGAATAATGAGATTCTATAGCCTTCATCAGGAATAATGAGATGCCCTAGCCTTCATCAAGAATAATGAGATGCTTTAGCCTTCATTAGGAATAATGAGATGCTTTAGCCTTCATCAGAAATAATGAGATGCTCTAGCCTTCATCAGGAATAATGAGATGCTGTAGCCTTAATCAGGAATAATTAGATGCTCTATCCTTCATCAGGAAAAAGAGGTACTCTAGCCTTCATCAGAAATAATGAGATGCTCTAACTTCATCAGGAGTAATGAGGTGCTTTAGCCTTCATCAGGAATAATGAGATGCCCTAGCCTTCATCAAGAATAATGAGATCCTTTAGCCTTCATCAGGAATAATGAGATGCTTCAGCCTTCATCAGAAATAATGAGATGCTCTAGCCTATCAGGAATAATGAGATGCTCTAGCCTTCATCAGGAATAATGAGATGCTCTAGCCTTCACCAGGAATAACGAGATGCTATAGCCTTCATCAGGAATAGTAAGATGCTCTAGCCTTCATCAGGAATAATGAGATGCTCTAGCCTTCATCAGGAATAATGAGATGCTCTATCCTTCATCAGGAATAATGAGCCTTCAATAGGAATAATGAGATGCTATA
Source organism: Cladorhizidae sp. MBARI D1340-BT2 (assembly GCA_028752905.1). Taxonomy (NCBI): domain Eukaryota; kingdom Metazoa; phylum Porifera; class Demospongiae; order Poecilosclerida; family Cladorhizidae; species Cladorhizidae sp. MBARI D1340-BT2. The sequence continues at coordinate 2,254,747 of JAQNBH010000014.1, forward strand.
GCCTTCATTAGGAATAATGAGGTGCTCTAGCCTTCATCAGGAATAATGAGATGCTCTATCCTTCATCAGGAATAATGAGATGCTCTAGCCGTCATCATGAATAATGAGATGCTCTAGCCTTCATCAGGAATAATGAGATGCTCTATCCTTCATCAGGAATAATTAGCCTTCACTAGGAATAATGAGATGCTATAGTCTTCATCTGGAATAATGAGGTGCTCTGGCCTTCATCAGAAATAATGAGATGCTGTAGCCTTCATCAGGAATAATGAGATGCTCTAGCCTTCATCAGGAATAATGAGATGCTCTAGCCTTCATCAGGAATAATGAGGTGCTCTAGCCTTCATCAGAAATAATGAGATGCTCTAACCTTCATCAGGAATAATGAGATGCTCTAGCCTTCATCAGGAATAATGAGATGCCCTAGCCTTCATCAAGAATAATGAGATACTTTAGCCTTCATTAGGAATAATGAGATGCTTTAGCCTTCATCAGAAATAACGAGATGCTCTAGCCTATCAGATGCTCTAGCCTTAATCAGGAATAATGAGATGCTCTATCCTTCATCAGGAATAATGAGGTACTCTAGCCTTCATCAAGAGATGCTCTAACTTCATCAGGAATAATGAGATGCTCTAGCCTTCATCAGGAATAATGAGATGCCCTAGCCTTCATCAAGAATAATGAGATGCTTTAGCCTTCATCAGGAATAATGAGATGCTTTAGCCTTCATCAGAAATAATGAGATGCTCGAGCCTATCAGGAATAATGAGATGCTCTAGCCTTCATCAGGAATAGTAAGATTTTCTAGCCTTCATCAGGAATAATGAGATGCTCTAGCCTTTACCAGGAATAACGAGATGCTATAGCCTTCATCAGGAATAGTAAGATACTCTAGCCTTCATCAGGAATAATGAGATGCTCTAGCCTTCATCAGGAATAATGAGATGCTCTAGCCTTCATCAGGAATAATGAGATGCTCTAGCCTTCATCAGGAATAATGGGATGCTCTATCCTTCATCAGGAAAGTGGCGGACTCTCCATGAAAGATTTGATATGTTGAATGATGACTGTCTTCAGGACCTGGCAGTATGCCATGTTGCAGAGTTCGTAGGTTTTACCCAGGGATTGGGTGTAACCCGGGTTGAACCCTGGTTGGGTTAAATACCTTTTACCCGGGTTTTACCCAGGTTTTACTCAAACATGAGTACAACCCAGGATAAAATAATAGATACAATAGATTTATTATAAACTGTAAAGATATTATAAGAAATTAACTATGTAATCAGGAAGTATATAAGACATTCAATAAATGGCAACCGTAAAGAACTAGACAATAAAGGAAGCTGTGTTTCACTCAGCTTTTATTTACCAAGTGACAAGGTTGTCTACTAGAGTACATATATTTTTTTATTTAATGATTTATTTAAATATTTATAGCCTTTACCAGGAATAACGAGATGCTATAGCCTTCATCAGGAATAGTAAGATACTCTAGCCTTCATCAGGAATAATGAGATGCTCTAGCCTTCATCAGGAATAATGAGATGCTCTAGCCTTCATCAGGAATAATGAGATGCTCTAGCCTTCATCAGGAATAATGGGATGCTCTATCCTTCATCAGGAAAGTGGCGGACTCTCCATGAAAGATTTGATATGTTGAATGATGACTGTCTTCAGGACCTGGCAGTATGCCATGTTGCAGAGTTCGTAGGTTTTACCCAGGGATTGGGTGTAACCCGGGTTGAACCCTGGTTGGGTTAAATACCTTTTACCCGGGTTTTACCCAGGTTTTACTCAAACATGAGTACAACCCAGGATAAAATAATAGATACAATAGATTTATTATAAACTGTAAAGATATTATAAGAAATTAACTATGTAATCAGGAAGTATATAAGACATTCAATAAATGGCAACCGTAAAGAACTAGACAATAAAGGAAGCTGTGTTTCACTCAGCTTTTATTTACCAAGTGACAAGGTTGTCTACTAGAGTACATATATTTTTTTATTTAATGATTTATTTAAATATTTAAACAAGATTCATGGGATTAAAGTTCAATTGATATGCAAGTTAAACAGATTTAATAGTCAATCTCCTGAGGTCCTCGCAGGAGCCTGTGGCAGAAGACGATTTTCTGGGCTTTCTAATTTTTGTAATTACAGTACACTTACTAAACTGTAAGTAGTGAATGATGACCTGTGATATTTGCTTGCCTTTTAAATAGCCCTGGTGTCCACCACCACACAGATACTTGTGGCTCTGGGACAGGGCTGTGACAGGGCTACAAATAAGTGTTTTATATCACTGGGTAATAACTGGGTAAAACCCGGGTAAAAAACTCACGTTAAAAAAAACAGGTAAAATAGGGGTAAAACCTGGGCAAAATACCTAAAACACAGGTTTTACCCACTGGGTTGGGTTAAATAGGTTTTACCAGCCATGTTGTGCAACACAACTTGCTGACCAGTGAGCTGGACTATCTTCAGAGGTCATGTGGTCACTGTGCCCACCGAGTTTCTTGAGGTTGCCCTCATCAACATGCTGTCCAATATGAAATTCAAAGGCCTTGAAACTTTTCATCTCATACCACTTGTAAGACTTCTTCAGCTTCTCCTTGCCTTTCTCATAGTTGGCAGCGTCCTGGAAGTTTACAGTCAGGCTGCGTAAGTGGATGTAAGATTCTGCCCTTTAAACAGAAAAACATCTAAGACTTCACATTATACAATTATTTTAAGTACCAGTATACTAGTCAAGTCTAGCTCCAATAGTGAATGAATGTGAGCTACCAACCAGTATAGCGACATTTTTGTGTTAAACTTCTCAAGAAAGATCTCTTTATAAAAAATCATATCATTAGAACAATATGCAATAAACCAGTTTGGTCTAAAGAATCAGCTCCCACTATTTAGCTGATACAATGTGCACTTTGTCAATAGATTACAGTACTATATAAGCACTGATGCATTGTTAAAATATTCCAGGATATTTTTGTGACCTGGACTGTAAGACTTGGACCAATAAAATCTAGTTAAAAGTATACCTCCTTCTCCAATCTAGAGAGCTCTTGTTTGCTGGACATGCAGTGTGCAATGTCATTGGGTGTCAGGTCGTCGCCTCATGTGGAGTATGCTTGGTGGACTCATCATATGAGGACTGACCCATGGACCCCTGCTCGATATATATACAGATCCCAGTCAATTTACTGGTTGTTGACCACCTGCAGAACACACATTTTTCATAACCTTCTCAAGCAATTAAGTTATCTTCTTTTACCAATATCACAATTTTGCTAAGCAAACCCAGGTTTAGAGTGTAGAGCATTTCTTAGGCCTTCAGAGTGAGTATATACATCAGCTATTAGAGGTAGTATGGAAGTAGAGGAAAAATACCTTCAACCCCAATATTTATTTCAATGTTAAACCCCGATATATATCTATTTCAAAATCCGATATTAATTTCAATGTTCAACTCTGATATTTTAATCCTCTCACTGCCAAGTTCCAAGAGAAAATAAAAATCAAACAAGGTACACTTAAAAACATTGTATAATATGTCAAATTGACTACAAACTGACTACAGAACACAGAACATGAATATGATTATAGAATTTAACAACTACAGATGACCAATGGGATGCACTTATCATGCCCCTTGCAATTATGTTGTGATACCGTACCAACAGTACAGTGAAAAGAATAACTACTATCTAATCACAATTCATGTATTATTACCACAATTGTTCACACATATTTATCAACATTTGATTTACATTTATTTTACAGGTACAAAAGGTCAGTAAGATAATTATGCTTCTCTCCAGTACTCAACTTGGTATAACGTCAAGAAACAGTTGCATTCCTCCAAGATGCAGAGGTGAACTTGGCAATGTTTGCACTTAACCCTGAACTCATGCTGGTTTCCCCCAAGAGGGAAGGTTTCTCTGTCTCAACACATGCAAGCACATCATACAATTGTTCTTCTGTGCCATATAGACAGGAAGGGGTATAATTCCCGATTGAGATGGTCTAATTGCCAGTGTTCAGTATACCTGTGATATCTAACCCGCTGCTTCAAGGAGAAGCTTCCCACAAGCTCACTAGCTACCTCCACCTGGAACTTGAAGAAGTCACGCTTGTGCCTTGTCAGGAAATGTATTCTTGGTACCCTTGGGTCATATAGACCGAACCACAGAATACTCCCTGCGATGCCTAGCTCTACTCCCTTAGCTAGACCACTTGTTTATTCCCATCAATCTGACTTAACAACATTTGATAGAATAATATAGTCCCATAGGGAATCACATCCTAGTCAGAACTACTCACTTCTGTCTAACAGGCTATCTTATATCTTATTTTAGATCACGAGGTTCGACTGTCCAATCAGACCTTTCCATCTGTCCTTCCAACCTTCTGTTTCTCCATAATACATAGGTGATGTAACAACTACTGTGTATTGTGTAATAATTACATAATAATACATTTCCGGTATCTTGTTGTAGTTCAAGTCATGGAAGGTTGTTTCCATGACATCTCCCCTTCCTCTAGTTGAGAACACTGTTCTCTAGAGAGTCCATCCACATTTCCATTTTTCCGTCCCGCAAGATAAACCATTGTATAGTTATAGGGCTGAAGGGCCAATATCCATCGGGCAATTCTTCCATGGCTGTCTTTCAGTTTAGAAAGGTGCACAAGAGGGTTGTGGTCTGTCTCTATGCGGAAGTGTACTCCTTCGAGATACACCCTGAAGTGTTTGACCCCCTCCACTATTGCCAACCCTTCTCGCTCAATGGCCGAATACTTGGTTTCTCTGGGAAGTAGCTTTCTGGAACCGAAGGCAATTGGATGCTCCTCGCCTAGTTCGTCCCGCTGGCTTAACACATACCCGATCCCACAACTCGAAGCGTCGGTTTGCAGTATGAATTCCTTCCCCCAAATAGGTGGGTGTAGAACTGGTTCTTGAGATAGTAATTCTTTCAATTTTTCAAACGCCTCTCTTGTCTGGTCCGTCCATATCACTTTGTTTGGCATATCCTTCTGTGTTAGGTTCGAGAGGGCGGTGGCTATTGTCGAGAACGATGGAATAAATCTCCGATAATAGCCACAAAGTCCAAGGAATGCTCGTACTTCCCTCTTCGTTTTCGGGGTGTCAAAGTTCTTTACTGCTTTCACCTTGGCCTCCATCGGTTTGATTTGGCCTCTTCCCACCACATGGCCTAGATAGGTACAGGTGTTGCATGCAAACTTGCACTTTTCTTCTTTTATTCTTAGTCCTGCTCGTCTCAATCTCGTGAACACTTCTCGTAAGTGGGTAATGTGGTCTTCCCAGTTTCTGCTGTGAATAATAATGTCATCCAGGTAGGCACTTGCGTACTCCTGAGTGTCGTCCAAGACCTGATCCATCATTCGCTGGAAGGTCGATGGGGCAGATACTAGTCCAAATGGCATTGTGGTATACTCGTATTTGCCCCACAGTGTTATGAATGCTGTCTTTTCTCTGCTTGACCTTTCCATGGGCACCTGCCAATAGCCTTTTGTTAAATCTATGGCGGTAATCCATTGTGAGTTTCCAATATTGTCAATAAGTTCCTCTATCCGGGGAATTGGATAGGGGTCGGATTGGGTGATCAGGTTCAATTTCCGAAAGTCAATGCAGAGCCTCTTCGATCTGTCCTTTTTTGGTACTAGCACCACTGGGGCGGCCTAGGGGCTTTTGGAGGGTATGATGATGTTCTGCTCTAGCAATGTCTTTATCTCCTTTCGCAGGAATTCGTGCGATGAGTGTGGGAGGCGGTACGGTGGGAGTCGGATGGGGCATGCGTCCCCGGTGTTGATGGTGTGCTCCACCACTTCCGTCCTTCCAGGTACGTCGCTGATCACCTCACTGAACTCGGCCTTCAGTTGTTGTAATGCTTCCTTTTGATAGGGCTGAAGTTGATTCAGATGCTCCTCCCATTGTGGTGTTTCATTGGGTTCGGGGTCGCTTGGTTCATTGTCCACGGCTAGCAACACAGCTGGCATTGGAGAATGCCACTCCTTCATTCCGTTCACATGGAAGGTTCTCAACCGCTTTGACCCCTCCCCCAAATCTACTTGGTAGGTTACATCTGTCAACTTCCGGGTAATTACTACCGTCCTCCCCATTCATTTTGGAGTTTGCTTGTTTTCCATGGCTGAAAAACCAACACAAAATCTCCCACATTGAACTCTCTCTCGGTAGCCTTTCGATTATGGTACTTCTGATGGGCTTGCTTAGCTTGTCTCTCGTTACTCGCTGCTACCTCCCGAACTAATTCGAACTTCTCTCTCAGTATTCTCAGGTACTCAATGACCTCTATACCTTCCTCTCCCTGTTTCTCTCTTCAATATCGGGCTAATTCATCTATCATGGTTCGCATCCTCCTCCCATACAGCAATTCAAAAGGGGAATACCCTGTGGTACTATGGACCATTCCCCTGTAGGCCCACACTACAAATGGTAGACATTGGTCCCACTCTCTCTCACTCTTTTGGGTTAGCTTCTTTAGCAATCTCTTCATGGTAGCATTAAACCTCTCCACCATACCATCAGTTTGGGTCAGTTTGGGGATGGTATGGGGAGGTTTTTATTTGGTGGATGCCTGTCAACCGGCAAAATTGGGCCATGGTGCATGAGACGAAATTACTACCATTATCCGTGAGGATTTCCTTGGGGGTCCCTAGTCTAGCAAAGACTTTACCAAACAGCCCAGAAGCGTCTCAGTTGAGGTATTCTTGAGAGGAAACGCTTCCGGCCATTTGGTAGCATAATCCATGATTATCAACACATACTTGTTCCGTCCCTTCATTCTTTTCAGGGGCCCAAATATATCCATAGCCACCCTTTCGAATGGTATGCTTATTACGGGTAGGGAGTGTAAGGGTGCTCTCTGGGCGGTTATTGGTTTGGCTCTCTGACAGGTGGGACAAGACATGCACATTGACCTTACGTCTGAAGCGATATTCGGCCAGTCCATGCTCTGCCTGGTGGTGGAGAGCGTCCTTGCTTGCCCGAAATGTCCGGCCATAGGGGCGTTGTGGGCCATCCTTAGGATCTCCATCCTAGCTTCATGCGGCACCACCACCAAGTTCTCCCCGTCCACTGTGAGCGACTTCCTCATGAGGAGTCCATTCTCCCAAAGGTATGGTTCTTCTCCTCGGTCTGCTTGTGTCCTTATCTTCTCCAGGGATGGGTCTGTTTGCTGTAGGGCCCGTAATTCATCTGGGGGCATTCGGTCATGAAGGCTAACAGTCTCCGCCTCGTTTCTGGTCTGTTGCTCCTTCTCGATTCTCTTCTCGGTGAAGAACTCGTCTTCAAAATCGTAAGGGAGTTCATTTCCCTTCTCTTCTTCCTCGTGGTCTCCGTCTGTGGGGTCTGTCAGTACGACCTCATCGTCTGCTTGCTGTACCCGTGACGCTTCCTTTTCCTGCACTCGTGTCTGTGCCTGTGCTCTGGTGGTTACGAGGGCCATTTCACTCGTGTCCTCCCTGGCGAGTTGTGTCTTCTCTGAGCACACTCCGGCCAGCAACTGCTTCAGCTGGGGCACATCCTGCCCCACCAGCATATCCACCGGTAGGTAAGGCGAGATGCCTACCGTCAGATGGTATGTTCTCCCAGCCAGCTTCAGCACCACCCGGGCTGCTGGGAACCATGTCTCACTGGAGGTGGCAGTGGCATACGGTATGCTCCACCCCAGCTTGGCTTTCTCCTGCACACATCTTGGGTGCACCATGGACTTCGTGCATCCAGTGTCTAGCCACACCTTCACGACTCGTCCGTTCAGTTTAGCCCTCCTTGTCCAACGATTAGAGGTCTCTTCCCTGGTTGTCTCGCCCACCAGCTGCGCTTGTTCCAGTTTGAATCTGCAGTCCCTTTTCATGTGTCCCACACGGTTGCAACGGAAGCATCGGACTTCCTGGTTGGTTCTTTGGGATGGGGGTCCGTTTTCCCCACTCTCTTGACTTCCCCTCGGCGTCGGTCTGTCCCAGCCAAGTCGTCTGGGGGCCTGTTGCTGAGGTCCCGACCGGAAAGGAGTCTCGGGGCGAGTTCTCCCTCTCTCGGTCACTTTCTCAGTTGGTCTTGGCTGCTCTGTCTCTCTCTGTGACTGATTAGACAAGTGCCTCACAACTGCTTCGCTCAGTGTCTCAAAGTTGCCAGGGTTGAGGTTCCTCATTTGAATATCCAACCATCGAGGCAGGCGTTTGAGTGTTATCTCCATTAGCATTGTTTCCTGGTCATCGAGGGGGGATGATGCCAACCACTGCTGGAAGCTCTGGCGGTGTCTTGCTAGCCAGGTGTCGGGATGGATGGTGTCGAAAGGTACATCAAATGTTCTTTTTCAGAAGGTTTCAGTTGTTATCCTGTATTCCCGAAGCAACACTTCCTTCACTGAACAGTAATCCGCCTGGTTGTCGGCAGGCATAGCAGCTACGGCAGTCAAGCCCACTCCTGATAAGGAACTATGCAGAAAGGCCGTCCACTGGCATCGTGGCCACCCTCCAGCAACTGCAGTCGCCTCGAATGCATCCAAGAAGGCTCCCATGTCATCTACACCTTCCTGGAACTTGTGCATGGTCAGTTTTGGGGTACAAGCAGCGGACTCTGCCAAGGCCGGAAGTAGCCTTGCAGGCTCTCGGACTTCTGTTAGCAGTCGAATCAGACGCTCTTGTTGCTCGGTCTGGTTCTTCATGAGTCTCTCCTGGAGCTTGGCTTGCCTTTGCCGCTCCTCTGCTCTCATTTTCTCCTCTTGCTCTATCCTTAGTTGGTCTATCTGCAACCATTGGGACAGGAATTTCTCCATGGGGTCCACTGCCCCAGGAGAGGACTCGGGAGAATTGCTCTGGAGACGGCGAGACTCTCTCAGGGCTCTCCTGTCCTCACTGCTCATCCTTCACCCCACCTCCGCCAACTAAACAAAAAAAACACACCTCAACACTAGCTATCCAGGGTTGGTTCTCAAACCTCATAGGCTGTGCCCAGGTTGTAGCCCTGATCTATTCTAACTAGACTTCCAAACCTCTACACTATCTAAAGGCTGGTCCGGGATCTTCTATGAGAGAAGAATCCCACCGCTGCCACCAATGTCAGGAAATGTATTCTTGGTACCCTTGGGTCATATAGACCGAACCACAGAATACTCCCTGCGATGCCTAGCTCTACTCCCTTAGCTAGACCACTTGTTTATTCCCATCAATCTGACTTAACAACATTTGATAGAATAATATAGTCCCGTAGGAAATCACATCCTAGTCAGAACTACTCAGTTCTGTCTTCTGGTTCTTTTTATGGTTCTGGTTCTAGTCTGTTTTTTATGGTTCCAACTAACAGGCTATCTTATATCATGCCTCTCAAGTACAACATGCATTACTGTGGAAAAATTGCAGTCGAAAATATAGCTGTCCAACAAACTACACCCAACTATGTATGCAAAACCTTGTTCCACCGCCTACCTATGTTGTAATAAGTTTCAAGCTGGTCTTCTTGGTCAACTCTATGCATATCTGGTAATCAACCAGGCATGGAGGACAAGCGACATCCACCTGAAGTTTCCATCATGAGGAGTATGTACCATTCAATTTCTTCCTCTTCACTGTTGCAGGTGGTTCAGCTGGTGGAAAGTAGAGAGGAAGTAGATGGTCCTCTTGTCCACCCAGACTGAGAAGGAGAGGGCCATTTGATGATAGTCAACTCATAGTGACCTCCTCACTGATGGCATAGTTAGCAGTTGTTTAGGAAAGAAGCAACTATTGAGCCTTGCTGCCCTGCATCCAAACCACCATCCCGACCCCCCGATAAAGTTATAAAGTGTGAAGTACAATATTGGGCTGTGGTAACAGTTATCCATGTCCATCTGATGACCCATAAACTCCAACCCTTCCATCAATTCTAACAACACCAAGACCCACATCAGTAGTAGTCAGAGAACCTACAGTGGGAGCCACCCCTCTTCCCAATATAGATTTGGAAGTTGCAAACTTAACCATTAGTCCAGTCAGCCAAAACAAATGACTTGATCCCCCAATTAGTTGGCTTGTCCTTCATGTATTGTTTAAGCCAAGTCAACCTTTGAAAGGGATCATGGCTTCATCAATGGGCATCAATGGAGGTTGCACTTGACCTATACTTGGGGACTATCAGGTCTAGTTAAGGCTGCATCTTGTAAAGGTGATCATGCTCGGATTGAGAGTTGATGACTGCTTGCTGAGGGTCGATGGTGAAGGAAACGAAAAATTCAAAAACCGATTGCGTGGCATTGTGCTGGAGATTTCCGGGCTCTGCAGATGGCTATCCATTGCTGACCAATAGAGCTCAATGGAAGAAAACCTCATAATGCCTTCATCTCAACATTGGACCATGGACAAACCCATTGGGGTAATCTGGCGATATGTTGCATAACTACCATTAAATTCCACACCTCATCTGTAAAGTAGAGGCAAAAAAGTTGCGAGGAAGTTGAGTGTGCATTACCTCAGGAGAGGTTGGGCTAGGGGTAAATGAGTAGGATAATGCTGCTGGTTTAGTTCTTCCTTTTTCCAGTTTCGGGCTGGAGTGGTCAGAATGCTGGACGAATCGACAGCTGGAATGTTGACCCTTTGAGCACGACTACCACATGCTCGTCTGCGTCTAGTAGAAGTAGGAAGAGGCAAAATAGAGGAGGTAGTAGGAGGTCTGTGGTAACAGGGACGCCAGGAGCTCTATTTGAATTTGAATTCAAACAACAATAGCTAACAAGCTAATAATATATCTAGGTATTTGATGAATAAAAGGCAACTAGATGCTTTCACAAACCTGAGAAGCTTTCCTGGTCCTTCTCTTCTTCAACTGCTTCACTACCAGACAGCAGGTGTTCGCACTCTGCACCAGGATAAGAGCCAAGTTAAATGGCAGCGACCCCACGATCGACAGTTGACATCCCTAAGTAATTGTAGATGCCTTCACCCTCTTCTTCATCATAATCATCTTGAAAGAGGACCATATCATCCCTGGTGACTTGAGAAATGAAGTTAGCCTCTCATCCATCATCAAGACTGAGGATGGTCACTAGAAACACGTGTCTTTTATCAGGTTGCAAGGTGTTCTAGGACTCAATATTCAGTACAGATGTAGAGCAACAATACTGCATTCTTATAATGTAAAAATGATAGTCTTAGACCAATTTCTTTCGCCATATGGCACCTATGGCGGTTAATGGTTTAAACTCTGATATTTATACATCCAGCTCTATGGGTATGAAGTAGCTGTGTGGTGATGGCATAACTAGAGACAGACACAGAAGTAGGTCTGTTCAAATATGACACATTTTACAGTGGTGGGTCCATGACTAAAAAAGGGAGGGAGGCGGAGCAAAATAAAGTGTTATATCTAAGTTTCACTTTGGCAATGTGGGAGGGGACAGATGAGCATGGTATTGCCATCAGGAAGAAAAAATAAAAAAAGATTTAAGGATTTTCCCCCCAAAAGGTGCAACATCCACCTACTGAAAAATCCTCTTTCCTCCCACCCACTTTCTGCCTCTGCATTATCCTAATCCTGTTTGGTTATTCATACACACACACACACACATACACATATACAATAAGACACATCTTGTTGTTGAATTCTTTGCCCTGGTCACTGATAATCTTGAGTGGAACACCCCAATGGTGGATCCACTATGAAAGACATATTCTGCAGACTTGTCCATGATTGGTTCAGCCTCAACCCACTTAGAGAACAAGAAAGTTCTTGTTAGAATATAGTTGTGAACAACAGCAGTAGTCTTGAGAGGTCCAATCAAGTCAATGCCAGCTGTCTCTGAGGGTGCTGGGTCTGTCAAGTGGAAGCAAAGGAAAGGCAGTTACTCACTGATCATTACACATGTTCAGCTAATCAATTCTATCTAGTTCATGTCCCAGGGTCTGTATCTTCTGACCCTCTGGGCAGGTTGTAATCTGGAAAAGAAGAGATCAGAATTATACGCATAGTCATAGTTGGAGACCTGAACATTCTATATGCACATACGAACATTTGAGAGTTAGAACATATAAAGTATTACTAGTGTTACTCACCCAGTGCTTAACAATCTAGCATAACCAGTGTTACTCACCCAGTGCTTAACAATCAAGCATAACCAGTGTTACTCACCCAGTGCTTAGCAATCAAGCATAACCAGTGATACTCACCCAGTGCTTAGCAATCAAGCATAACCAGTGTTACTCACCCAGTGCTTAACACTCAAGCATAACCAGTGTTACTCACCCAGTGCTTAACAATCAAGCATAACCAGTGTTACTCACCCAGTGCTTAACAATCAAGCATAACCAGTGTTACTCACCCAGTGCTTAGCAATCAAGCATAACCAGTGTTACTCACCCAGTGCTTAGCAATCAAGCATAACCAGTGTTACTCACCCAGTGCTTAACAATCAAGCATAACCAGTGTTACTCACCCAGTGCTTAACAATCAAGCATAACCAGTGTTACTCACCAAGTGTTTAACAATCAAGCATAACCAGTGTTACTCACCCAGTGCTTAACAATCAAGCATAACCAGTGTTACTCACCCAGTGCTTAACAATCAAGCATAACCAGTGTTACTCACCCAGTGCTTAACAATCAAGCATAACCAGTGTTACTCACCCAGTGCTTAACAATCAAGCATAACCAGTGTTACTCACCCAGTGCTTAACAATCAAGCATAACCAGTGTTACTCACCCAGTGCTTAACAATCAAGCATAACTAGTGTTACTCACCCAGTGCTTAACAATCAAGCATAACCAGTGTTACTCACCCAGTGCTTAGCAATCAAGCATAACCAGTGTTACTCACCAGTGCTTAACAATCAAGCATAACCAGTGTTACTCATCCAGTGTTTAACAATCAAGCATAACCAGTGTTACTCACCCAGTGCTTAACACTCAAGCATAACCAGTGTTCTCACCCAGTGCTTAACAATCAAGCATAACCAGTGTTACTCACCCAGTGCTTAACAATCAAGCATAACCAGTGTTACTCACCCAGTGCTTAACAATCAAGCATAAGCAGTGTTACTCACCCAGAGCTTAACAATCAAGCATAACCAGTGTTACTCACCCAGTGCTTAACACTCAAGCATAACCAGTGTTACTCACCCAGAGCTTAACAATCAAGCATAACCAGTGTTACTCACCCAGTGCTTAACAATAAAGCATAACCAGTGTTACTCACCCAGTGCTTAACAATCAAGCATAACCAGTGTTACCCACCCAGTGCTTAACAATCAAGCATAACCAGTGTTACTCACCCAGTGCTTAACAATCAAGCATAACCAGTGTTACTCACCCAGTGCTTAACAATCAAGCATAACCAGTGTTACTCACCCAGTGCTTAACAATCAAGCATAACCAGTGTTACTCACCCAGTGCTTAGCAATCAAGCATAACCAGTGTTACTCACCCAGTGCTTAACATCTTCAGTAATGGTCCGCCTGTAAAACCACTTGGACATGTTAGACTGAGTTAGTTTTTCTCCCATATGAGTGCCCATGGTGCCCATCCCACGGACGTCGGCGAGCATTTACTCAATCTTTAAAAAAGTCTAATTCCATGATAAATACATTAATTTCATATAAAAGGAGCTATTGCCAAATGTCTAGTGTAAACTAGCTAGTTATGCTAACATCAAATAATCTCTCAGTAATAGGCAGAGTTAATTGTAAGATTAAATGGTGAACTGCTAGCTGTTCATGGCTTCACACATAGCATTCTTTCGGTTAAAAATGGAAGAAATTTTCTCCACAAACTGTTTTCTGTCATTTAAAGAGTAGAAAGAGTTTCATAATGTAAAAAAGGAACTTATGTGCCCATTGTTTCTTATCAAAATTGGCACATTATGTTCCTTTTTAACATTATGAAACTTTTTCTACTCTATAAAAGACAGAAAACTGATTTTGGAGAACATTTCTCACAAAAAGAACCTCTTTTTTGCTCAATTTGGGACCTTGTTGCTTTCATGGCTTCACAGACATTGTTTACAGATAGTGTCCTTTCCCTACTACTCACATCATAAAAGAAGTCACTATCGTCCTGCAAAGCAGCTCTTACACTAACCATTAAAGTACATGAAGATCTTACTAAGTTGGTTTAAATTTGGTAGTGTATGAAAAAAGATTGGGGAAGGGGCAGGGGGAAGCCCCCTGGCCCTCCCCCTAATGTCTCAGCCACTGGCTAATGTCAATTCTAAAACAGTGTTAGGAAGAGATAGCCCCACACTCACGTACCATAATCATAATGATTTATTATATGTGGAGAGAGTACCTTGACCTTCCCTCGCCCTTCCAGTTAGTGAGGTAGTGCAAGGTGTCAGCTGAGAAATAGTCATGTGACACCATTAGAGCATCCCAACTATAATAACTAGCAGTACATCACTCTTTGATCAGTGTCACAGTAGCATATTATGCAACTGATCTTAGGTATCCGAGTGTGTATCTTGATATTGAAATGATTCTTATACAAACTTTATATACAAACTTCCGTGAGAACTGGGACAGTGTGTGGAGGCAACACAACATTCCCCCTGGTCCTGATCAGAGGAGGAAGATGGAGGAGGCTGTGTGAACTCAGGAAGTGGAGGACATTCAGGGGCATATCTAGGAATTTAAAGGGGATGGTTCCATCTCATGCATGTGAAGCTTGTAAAAAAAAATCACCTGGCCACAACCACTTTTATCTGACTGTGCCCCACAATAGTTTATAGAGCATACAATTACAGAAATGATAATTATTGTTGCGTTAATGACTCAAAATGTCCTGGAGTAACATTCTTCGAGGGTGTTGACGAGCAAAAAAGTTAATGTTAAGAAGATCTAGGTCAAAGTTTCCATAGTGGATGTGTATCAGTGCCAGTCCAGTCCTGATAACCTTTGCTGCCACAGCATAGTAAGTACGCAAGAGGTTTTGGGTCTTCTAAGTACACTGGACACTACGTTCACATTCACAGCTGGTTATGGGTAGAGTACAAACAATACGGAGTAAGCAGTAAATATTCGGAAACATGCTCTCATTTGCACAGTTCAAGGCCTGGGATGGAGTTTTGGGCAATTCTGATGAGAAACTCCTCCATTTAGATCTCCACAAATGGAGTTCCTGTTCAAAAGATGAAGGACTTGGCATATTAGAAATCCAAAAGTTCATTTTATCAAATTAGACTCGCTCTGAGTGACTTCATTGTGAATACAGATGGAACTATGCTCAAAGCTGGTACTGCATTCTTTTGTGTTTCAGAAAAATGAGTGTGAATATGTGATATCATCTCATCCAGAAATGGAACAGAAATAGATCTTCTGTAATAATCTTGAGTCGGAAGGTACATTGCTTCTACTTGTTTGCCTTGCACATAGACGGAGATGGCTGTGATGCATTGATTTTTTGTGCTAGAGCGACTGCAGAATCAAACCATTTCTTGTGATGAGAATCAATGCTGTCACGAGCTTCATGTAAAGTAGTCTCGACTAGATAAATTTACCTCAGTATAAGCATTGCAAATACCTTGCAAACGGCTCTGTAGAGACACTGCTAAGCCTTTTATGTAGCCTAGGCCATGGTACACCACCTCAAATGCCTTAAGAAACTCAAACTGAGTTGTAGCTGTTAAAAGTGATGCAGCTTTCTGAGCAGACTCTCTGTTCCACCCATCTTCAGCACTGATTGTCTCCAAGTTACTAATAACAACTGGTACCATCTTCGAAAAGACTTCATAGGCCTCTATTCTAGCTATCCAATGGGTCTTGCAAAGGCCTACCAGTTTCTGTCTGTTAATTGGACCCAGTGGAAGTTCACTGATCCGTTTTTTTAGTTCTGCTTCCCTCTTGGGAGAAAACCTAAAGAAAAGGCATAGCTCCACAAGAGTTCTTTGCATATTATTTCGAATAGCTTGAATGTTACATGCTGCCACAACACAAAGATTCAGTGTATGAGCCGCACAGTGAACATAGACTGCTTATGGATATTGTTTCTCGATTACAGCAGCAACCCCAAATAGCCTTGACCACGTAAATTATTTGTGTCTAAGGCATAATTTTGTATTGCATTTAGGTTGGTTTTAGAAACAGCTATTCCAGTGGTGCCATCTTTACAAAGAATAAATTCAACAAACTCTTCTCTCACCACAATTTCCGAGTCAACATATCGCAGGACTAGAGGAAGCTGCTCTTTATTAGATGCATCAGCAGCCTCATCAGCACACACAGAAAACTACTTTGCTAGCCTAACCTCCTGTAGAATTGTCTCTCTTATCCATTCACCAATGGCTACAATCAGTTCATTTTGAAAGATATTGGGCATTTCTGGCTGCAGAAGCAAAGTGGTCTGTCAGAACTGCTTCAACACGAAATTGAAGCAAGGCTAAAAAAATTCCAGGATTTGCATCACTCCAAAGAGACTCTCGGTGGCCACGAAGAGCTATGTTTTGCTTACCACAAAAAATGATCGTCTTGAGAATAGCCTTAAGAACTTCCCGATTCTTCTGAACTTGAACAGATGCTTGACTATGTAACTGTTGCTGTAAGGAAAGCTGGCCTCCTTCCATTTGCCCAGTAAATGTAACAGTATCATATAGCTGCTCTGTGTGATTTCTGTAAGATGTGTTCCTTGAGTGTTTGCTTTGCTCGAGTCAAATTAGTCATTGGAACGGTGACCAGCTGTCAAGAATAGATCGATTCTTGGTGTAGAGTAAACAGCTCACACAGAAGCCACCATTGCATGAAACAGAGTAGCTCAACCAAGAGTACTCTTTCAACCAGGAATTCTGGAAGGATCTAGACTTTGAGTACTCAATTTTAGTAGGGAACTTGAAGTCACACCCTGGTCTAAAGGCATTCAGAAGCCAAAGCTTCTGGTCATTGCTAAGAATTCTGATGTTCTCAAGTTTATAGTTTCCTAAGTCAGCCCCAGGAGGACATGCATGCACCCTAGCAGCTGATACACACCCTTGACCCGACACATTTCCCAAGATAGAGACTGAGTAGTACTTGGCTGACTTAACTTCCCTTTGATTTTGAACTCGGACTTTCTTAGGATTAGTAGCAGTGCTAATGTCAGACTCACTGCATGACACTGATACCCCAAATGACAGAATGGATATTTGCCTCTTGGCCATGTCACAGCTTTACTACAATCTCAAATACAATGCATCCTCCTGGAATGGGGCTGGGCTAAGGTAATCCTATAAGAGATTAGCACAAACTCACTAATATTCTTAGGCTTGCCAGTTCCAAGCAAATCGGTTTCTACAAGAAAACAGCTGCATGAGTACTGTACTAAATGTTTTGTGGTTTGTAGAAGTAAATTTATAAGCCTCTAAGGGCTTAAATTCGCAATAGAGTACACTATAGTATAAATTTATATGTAGGATTAGCAAGGATTGATGCTAGCTGCAGCTGTTAAATGTGTATGGGTGTGGCTTGTACTCAGGGGGTTCTGGGCAACAGGAACCTCCCGCCCTAAATACGCCCCAGACATTATCTGTCGAAACCTAGGTCTTCACTCGGTTTAGATTGGAACCAGAAGCATGGGTGCATGGCATACCTGAAGCTATTATTAAAAATATAACATACCTAAGGAGAGCTGGTTAGAGTGGCTCTGATAATCAGCGGAGCTCCTCTTTATAGGAAAAATAGGCAATTTCATAGACTGCCAGCTGGTGGGGCGGGGCTTCTAGTTGGGGCGGTGGTATTTTTTTTTTCTCCTTTGAAAATTGAGTCCCTCTTTAAGAATGAAAATCCAGTATCCATTTCTATCAGCTTAGATATTACAATCAACTCTGAGAGAGCCATGTGTAATGTGACTACTGCTGGACTCCAACCTTCAGCTCAAACGAACCAGTGCACTCTCTAGCTTGGAAGCACTTGTGCCACTATCCCATAGTAGATTAGGGGCAGGGAAGGAATCAACCAGAAGACAAACATAAATGCAGAGTGCAATTAAAAAAGATTCCCCTCCCCCCCCCCCCCCGTTCAAATTTCCTAGATTCGTTCTCCCAGGGTAGCGCCCTTATATGATTTCACCTAGGACACAAAATGAGCCAGAATTTCCACTGGTGATAATCATGTGTCAGTTGATGCATCCTTCAGCTGCATCTAAGATCTCTTGATTATATTGGGACGTAAATAGATCGAATCCCACTCTTCTATAGAGTGATAATCAGGGAGAATGTGCCGCCCACCCAATGCTTTTTGGTATACAAACTCACCTGCTCAAGGCTGGTAATCTTGTTGCCTTACCAGCACTCAAATGTTGCCTTAGCAGCTGCTGATCTAATGGGACTAGATACCAAACAAGGAGCGGAAGTGCTGAAGACAGCTCTCTCTGCACATGCGTACACCGACCATAATTATGATGTGCACAAATTTGGACGAAATTAAACCGTCAGTTACACCAGCGGCACGCGCCAGATAGGGGTTCGGTTAAAGTTTACAAGCTATAAAAAAAAAGAGCGAGAGAGTGAACTCTTGTTTAGCCATGAAGACGCTCGCTAGACAGAAATGGGTACCTTACTCGTGTTCAGCATAAACAAGCTCAATGGAATCATTTTCTTCGGGGGTAAATAACACCACCTTAGTTTTCCACTGCGGTCTTCCACCGTCCTTACCACCGTTCCTAGAGATTCCTGAAGCAGTGAACATCATTCAAGCTTTTATTGCTGTTCTATCCGCAGTGCTTAGTCTCCCTGTCAACACCTATCTCTTCTTCATCATACTCAAGCATCCAGAGTTGCACCAGAGATCTCTGTATTTATCTCTGCAGATCATTTTTGTTGAGATTCTCTATCACCTAGTCATCCCTGCAACTATATTGACATCCAGCATTAATGGAGAGTGGACATTTGGTGAAGTAGTGTGCAACATTACAGGAATGATTCATGATGGCTTTGCCATGTACAGATTCACCATGACCTTTGTGCTCACTATTGATCGATTCATTTCTGTGTACAAGCCATTCTTCAAGCATGGAGCACTAATTACTTGGACTCTGTCTGCCATCGTATGGTTGATAACACTGATACGTGTAGTTCTACCACTTTCTGGAATTCTTGATTGCTACACCTACATTCCAACATTCAAGACCTGCACTGCCTTCCCCGGATGTTCAGATAGTTGTAAATATTTTGTGGCCTGGAGCATAGGACTAATTGTTCTAACTGGAGTAATTTTCCCATTGCTTCTCTATGCTGTCATCTTCTTCATAGTGCGTAGGATTATCAGATATCACAAGTCGATCCAGACTTCTATTAAAGAGGGCACAAGGAGAGAGTCGAAAGAAAATGAGTTGATTAGAGTGTATAACCACATGCAACACAACAGAAAGAAGTACATCACGGCACTTCTTCTACTCATTTCGATTGGTGGTACCACTCCTGCATTTACACTCTATATGGCTTCAATTTTTCATCGTAAACCAAACAAAGTGTTATTTATTGTCAACATGCTGATTGGAAGAACATCCTTCAACCTGATCCCTGTATTTGACTCACTAGCATTCACTAGGCACCAAGATATTAAAAAAGTGACAGCAAAACTTTTCCGATCCCTTCATCAAATTACTCCTGAGACCAGAACAAACCAGAGCAACCCGTCAGACTCATGTAATTTAGAGTTTTATCATAGCCACAAAAGTCAAAGTCAGTTTATGTAACCAATATCACCATGTATCACCATGTGCATAGCTATCAGATCACTTTCCTATGAAGCACGAGATCGGATTGACGGTCAAATGCAACAATAACAAATACAGCATTTCTATAGAACTTGCATGCGTTTCTGAGGCTTGCTTGCATCCAGTACTTGATCTTGCCCAGTGACACATTCCTTGCTTATAATTATGCCCTATCAGAGGAGCTGAATGGGAACACTTAGCTGGGTACATCTGCCAGTCACCCATCACAAATAAGGTCCATCTTACGAATAGTTAGTTACATATAAAAAATACAGACTCCAGTCCTAAACACAAATATGAATGGATTACGTGTCCTAAACAAAGGACAATAGTTTATATCCACTCCTCCAACGTAAAGGTAGTATATATTTTTGTTTTGGAAATCGTTTTACCTAAAATCGACCTTCGAACATTAGGTCAATTTGTTATTCTGTTTATTGGACATTGTATTTAATATTGTATTATTTCTCATATGAATAATAATTATTATTAAATAAAAATAATTATAATTTTTTTTTGTCTTCCAGCGAATTAAAAGCCTAACCTCCCAGGGCAGAGATGAGGCTGAGGGACTGAAGCCACCCCTCAAAACTGCGTATTCCTTGGCATGTCTAACATACACACATTGTCAATTATTAGTATTTGGGTATTAGAAAATGTTTGTACTTAAGATTTGTATTCCTGCTTACTGGTCTACATTATCTGATGTATAAGTGATGGTGAGGATGCAAGTAAAGGCATTGCTGTGCAGGCATATAGGAACTCTGCCGTTCATGATGCATGTTGCTATAGAGTGAATCAATGATATAACTATATAATTATAAAGAGGGGAAAAATCAGAGTTGACATCTTTACATTTTACTAGAGCTAGCTACAAATAATGTCAGATTAAACAGAATGGAATCCACCAGACACTCCATGGAATCCATCTCCTATCTTCCTTGGATCCTCCTTTGCCTTCTATCATCCATCAATGCCTAGTCCTAAGAATGATATAATTATTGACCTACATTCGACACTTAATCTTCTGGCCTAGGCACCATAACCTCACTAAACTACTATTGCAATATTATGATATCATGATAATGGCATCAATGAGTCAGTAAGGGAGAAGAAACATTGATCAAAGCTCATTTCAGGAGTCTTATGTGGGTCAGGAATATGTATTCGTATCTGACACGCAATTGTAACTTTTGCATCAAAAGCATGCAGATGGCAATTAGCAAACTGTGACAAGGAACAGGTTTTCCATCACTTACTGGCTGAAACTTGATATTATTCATTCTAGTAGATCCTTCCATCCCATTCTTTCTAGTAATAGATCCTTCCACCCCATTCTATGTGTACAGGTTGATCATGATCCTTCATCCTAGACTTAGCCATGCCAGAGTGTATGCATTGATCATGACCCATAGATCCTTTCATCCTATCAGATTCTTTCCTCCTAGCAGATTCCTTCATCCTGTGGACATAAGCCACACTGTCTGGTGTAACTGTTAGGGTATACTGTAAAAATTGCAGCATCTGCTGACATATATTAAGGTTATTGATATCATTCGGAGAATTTTAGGAAATGAATAATGCTATATAGTGTATAGAATCTAGAGGAAGATCAGGTTACAATTGTAATGACACTACTAGAATCTGATTACTTGGCAAGACATTAAAGGTCAATTAATTAAGTTACCTTTTGGATTTTGGAAAAGCAGTTTATTGCCCAATGAGCAAGAAGGTGAGATTATCACAAGATGTTTTCTATGCAATTCTAGTTTACTGCTTCCCATTTGATCTGGCAGTAATTAAAGTGCCTTAACCCTGGTAAAAACCTCATCTTCATGCATATTATGTGTTCTATAATTCTTTCTTGGCATGTTCACTATGTGAAAATTCATTAGCAATGTCTAATAATCTTTTCTCCTCTTTGGTGCAGCCAATGTGCTCAAATATAGACACACTTATGTGCAATTTAAAACATGGAGCACAATAGACACACACGTATGTGTGCAATATATATTCCAGTTCAACATGGACCTCAAGCAGGTTTTCCCTCGCTCACTTGCAGCATTAATAGCTGGCACAACAAAAGAAGTATGATTAATTATTATAGTTGCACCATACTTTGAAACATTGTTTGCTCGACTGGTGACAGTTCTCAAAGGAAATGTAAACATCACATATATACTTCACCTCAACTACTAACATCAACTCGATCTAAAGAGATTCCCTGAAGACCGATGTAAACATCAACAACATTGCATTTTCAGTGTGAACTCTGCAACATTCATTTTAAGTAAAGAAACATCACCAGACCTTTCACTTTCACTACTAATATCAACTCTGTCTGACATTTCCTGAAGCGATAACAATCACCAAATATTTCACTTCCACAGACAAGCACTCCGACTGATCATGCTGTATATATTTCTGATCCATATACACCTTACACAGCAATAAAACCATTTGTTTGTACAGATCTCGAGGATTTTAAATTATTTCCATGTGATTACCAATTACCTAAGTAGCTTAATCTTGCATTATTAGGCCGAGAACTAGAGCAAATTGCTGAGTGGCAGATGTTGGCACGTCTAGTACATACATAATGGGAAGGGGAAGTAGCTGAATATTTCCTGATCTACATACATGTACCATATTGCCCTCAAAGTGCTGCTGCTCTAATTGCTAGCCGTGGAAGAAAAAAGTACGGTAAGAAATTGAAGCTACATGACATGAACTTTCATGGCGAGAAAAAAATAAGCACCCCTCACAGGACATTATGTTTGGTGTCATTTTTGCTATGGCTAGTGGTAGGACTAGTCTTGGCACAGCTGGCCAGTGCCTAGTCCCCACCTTGCAGGGAGCCCAACTGGCTATTCCTTGGCCCAGCTCAGCAAGGAAG
Organism: Cladorhizidae sp. MBARI D1340-BT2; assembly: GCA_028752905.1. NCBI lineage: Eukaryota > Metazoa > Porifera > Demospongiae > Poecilosclerida > Cladorhizidae > Cladorhizidae sp. MBARI D1340-BT2. The sequence goes on from JAQNBH010000014.1 coordinate 2,277,331, forward strand.
CCTGATACGAGTGCCTAAGGTCCGTTTCACGGGGAACCAAACTACATCCTTCCTTCGAGAAGGGGACGAACATCTTGAATAACGGTCCAAGTGAATAGCATAACAGAGGATATACACAAGACTAGAAGTGCTTCAAGTCGCGATTGTCTTTCCTAGCACACCTCACCTAGTGTTACCTCAACATTGGCTAGTGTCAGATACCCAGTGGTGATATTACTTATTTTATGTTATTAGCACCTCTCTCAAGCTCTATTCATGTAGTAATGTATAATATTATGGTTGTTAACAGAGCTGGCTGTGATGAGAGCACAAAGGAATACATCCACAATGAGTATGCCACTCATATTAGGTGTGAATTCATTTGTTCATTGATTTAGGTAGTGTGTGTCTTGCACAGAGCATAGGTATATGTGTCTGGCATATCCACCCTTAACTGGTTTCTTAACTGGTTTCTTTAGTACATAATTAGGATCAACTCCAGCTGCGTTAATCTGTTGATTACATTCCAGCCGCCTGGAAGGCTCAATGTTGTACACAAGCAAGGCAAACTGGCCTCAGTTGCTGGAAACGAACACAAACTAACTAATAGCTGCTATATAGTCCATTTGAATTGGATGCAAGCTAAAGGCAATACTATTACACATGCAAAAGCTTTCCTGCCATCTTTGCAGTAAGATTCAATTCGTGCTGCACATGCTAGACACTAAACCCTTCCTATTCTCAACCCCAAAGACAAGGAAGGCCAAGAATTAGCCATGCCAGACTAAACTTAGATAAGGCAGAGAAATTCTGAAGCCACTCTTAGTGGGTTTGTTTAATGGCAACAATCTTCTACCAACTGAATAGTAAGCCACGAACACGGGACAGATCAAAGTAAAATATATTAGCAAGTCATTCCTGTTAAAAAAAATAATACAAAAAAAATTTACATGCCATCCAAGAAAAAGAAAACATGCCATCCAAGAAAAATGTTCTTGCAAAGCGTCAAAAGTGTGCTTGTGCAGAAGGCAATATAATAATATATGAAGGCCACCATCCAACCCCTGCAAGAATATTTGTTTAGGGGAACTGAGCTGCCTCAATATAGTGCATTCCAACCACACATTTCACATCGAGATTTTTGTCAACACATTTTAACACTAAATGACCTCTACATACTTAGCACATAGAGCAAGTCCTTACTATATATAAGCTCGCCTACTTGAAACAACTTTGAGGAAGTAAACAGTCCACATGTGAACAATAACGATATCTAGATCACACAATGTGTACAGCCTGTTTTTCCTCGTACTGGATGTTGATATATACTGGATGTTGATATATACTGGATGTTGATATATACCACCACCATTAGCTTTAACAAATAGTGTGTTCCCAAGAAGAGGACCTGGAGATCATCCAGTCATATTTAATGCCAATGAAGTCCTGTATATTGCTCCATAGCAAGCAGGTGGTCAAGGTACAAACTGTACAGACATTCCTATACAGTTACCCCCTAGGAATACAGATTTAAAAAATGTGTATTCCTTACTTTGGAGCTCCACAGCTTTAATATGGATCGTAGTCAAGAAAATAGAACATCATTAGAATGATCTTCTCAATAATCAACTTTGACTTTTACTCCCTCGACATTTTGACTAGATGCTCTAGCCTTCATCATTTCATTAAAAATTGCTTGTCTATAAAATGCTTGTACATTATGTACAACACCCAGTCAGGGCAAATTCATCGTCACCACATCTCACTGAGCATCTCCTGATAAGGTTGTAAGTTGTGGTTGAGTACAAGTCTTTAAACTACAATTCTCAGTATATATCCTTTGGCTGTTCATTATAATTAATTAGTGCCAAAAGAGCAACCATGAATAATTAGAACCGCAAGTCGCTATACACATGCAGACAAACTTTAATTCCAGCATATATCTGTCGCAATACCGAATACCGTTGAGAATTCAACTGTAGTTAGTTAGGCACAATTAACAAGTAAGTCTACGCCAGAAGCAATCATAACTATAAATCGTTTTCTTTCTTGATGGGCCAGTTAAAGAATCGTGATAATATTTTTACTGTGAAATTTAACCAGTGTATATATGTGTATGTATATGGCAACAAGGTTAGTATACGTAACACACACCATGCTAGTTTATTACCACGCGTGGGTTCCCACTCCTCAGATATAGCTATATATATATATATATATATAGCAGTGGACTATTTTCAAGAGTTGAAATATTTATTGATGGCAATCAGCATAAAAATAATTCAATTGTGGAATCTGGTGGGCTATATACCCAGCAGAAAAGAGCCCCTTAACACGTTCACAGCAGATGTAGGTATGGATAAACCTCCATCCATTTTCAAAGTTTTAGAGGTGATTGGATGCAAAGTTTTTGTCCATGTAATTCTGCTTGTCTCGATTAAACCTTTTGAAGAGAAACCAACCGAAGAGGTTAACTCTAACAGTCCATCGTCCTATTACATGATTTTTGAAAATTCATGTTTTTTGACTGCACAAGCGTCATAATTTGGGCACAGTTCACCTCCCACCCCCAATTTTTTTTTGTCTCATTTGAGAGTGCTCTATGATATGCATGAATCATTTTTACTGCTGCAAGTGTCGGTGATGGGAAGAGGTGACCTTTGGGTTTTTGAGTCTTACAAATGTGGTGGCCTGCCACACATCAATGCAGCTGTTATCAATTGTGGTCGATGTATATCACACTCTAGAGCGCCTTGCAAATTTGGGCATTTGATAACCACCTGTGCCTCTAGACATAATTATACAGAGAATGCTGAGCAATGCAATATTAAAATTACCTGCACAGAATAAAGTGGGAAAGTTATGACGATTTCAAATATGTGTTACCTTTGCTGGTTTGAAGTAGTCCAAATTAAATCAATCCTGGAATTGCACCACCTCACAAGGTATAGGATTTGTGAATTGGTAATGAACAATAGCAAGCATGCACTTTTACCAAGTGTGGCAAGATGCCCACCTCCAAAGCAAAGGTGAAGAAATTGAAACAGACGTCACCTGCCACACTTACTGAAAATGACATTAGAGTAAGCGTTTTTCTTAGTCCTTGAAATTAAAATCTTTATATTAATTATAAGATCTCAACTCAGTCTCCCCTTCTTCCCCACACGTTCAAGTCTCCTCTTCTTTCCCACGCGTTTTGATTTTTCACTTGCTACAGTGCATCCACGAATCTTCTTAGTTCCAAACTTGGGAGCGGCTTTTCTCTCGGAGTTCCTTTTCTTGCCCCTGTCCACCATCTTCAGTAGGTTCACCAACACTCATAGCTCCTTCTTCCTCCTCATCTTCGGGTTCACCAGTCAACTTTAAACAAAACATTTTCATAAACCACCACACACACAAAAAACACAATGAATACACTTGACAAGTTGTATGTTTTTACATAGGCCTTTAGGCTACTTTTTGGTTAGCGCCTGCAGTGCCTTATAACTTACATACAAGCACACTGCAGGCATTAACCCTTGCTACATACCAGCACACCACAGGCATTAACCCTTGCTACATTCAAGCACACCAGCATTAACCCTTGCTACATACAAGCACACCGCAGGCATTAACCCTTGCTACATGCAAGCACACCGTAGGCATTAACCCTTGCTACATACAATCTCACCAGCATTAACCCTTGCTACATACAAGCACACCGCAGGCATTAACCTTTGCTACATACAAGAACACTGTAGGCATTAACCCTTGCTACATACAAGCACACTGCAGGCATTAACCCTTGCTACATACAAGCACACCACAGGCATTATCCCTTGCACACCGCAGGCATTAACCCTTGCTACATACAAGCACACCGCAGGTATTATCCCTTGCTACATACAAGCACACCACAGGCATTAACCCTTGCTACATACAAGCACACCGCAGGCATTAACCCTTGCTACATACAAGCACACCGCAGGCATTAACCCTTGCTACATACAAGAACACCACAGTCATTATCCCTTGCTACATACAAGCACACTGCAGGCATTAACCCTTGCTACATACAAGCACACCGCAGGCATTAACCCTTGCTACATACAAGAACACCACAGTCATTATCCCTTGCTACATACAAGCACACTGCAGGCATTAACCCTTGCTACAAGCACACTGCAGGAATTAACCCTTGCTACATACAAGCACACCACAGGCATTAACCCTTGCTACATATAAGCACACTGCCATCGAGGACTAAGAAACTGAAATATCAAGAGACAATGCCAGTGCCAAAGCTTTGGAAGCATAGCTTATGGGGCACAAAACAATGCCCATGTTCTTCCCCTGTCTCAAGTTAACCCCCCCCCTTCCCCCCCAGTCATTGGGCTATGGGTACAAAACCCCTGCACATGTCCTTTCCCCAGTCGAGTTGTTCCCACCTTCCTTGGGTTGAGACAAGGAGGACAAAGAGACAGGGCCAAGATAAATATTAAGGGGGACCATATTAATCTTGTGGTTACGACTTTGGCCTTCGCAGATTCTGCAGACTTTACTATATATACTAACTTGAATAATAGCTGATCTCTCTGTGTGCTCTCATCTTAAGAATGTTACATAGCTGTAACTATGCCACTAGTAATTGCAGCAGAAGTGTGGCTGCTGATGGGACAGTTAATATTGGTATCTATGGCCAGAGGAAGCCCTCCTCAACAGGATGAGTGTTTTCATTAAAAGCTAAAATGTGAGTAGTTGCTCAAGCACTTGGGTTGGAAAAAAAGAAAGGAAAAAAAAGGAGTCTCTGGTGCAGAAGGGATTTTTTTCTTACATGTGCATGACCACTTACTCACCTTTTAGTACTTAATGACCTTGTAGAGCAGAGCTTCCTCTAGCCACAGACACCATATCTGACAGTGTAGAGCAGAGCTTCCTCGAGCCACAGACACCATATCTGGCCGTGTAGAGCAGAGCTTCCTCTAGCCACAGATACCATATCTGGCCGTGTAGAGCAGAGCTTCCTCGAGCCACAGACACCATATCTGATCTTGTAGAGCAGAGCTTCCTCTAGCCACAGACACCATATCTGACCGTGTAGAGCAGAGCTTCCTCTAGCCACAGATACCATATCTGACCTTGTAGAGCAGAGCTTCCTCTAGCCACAGACACCATATCTGACTGTGTAGAGCAGAGCTTCCTCTAGCCACAGACACCATATCTGACTGTGTAGAGCAGAGCTTCCTCGAGCCACAGACACCATATCTGACCGTGTAGAGCATAGCTTCCTCTAGCCACAGACACCATATCTGACTGTGTAGAGCAGAGCTTCCTCTAGCCACAGATACCATATCTGACCGTGTAGAGCAGAGCTTCCTCGAGCCACAGACACCATATCTGGCTGTGTAGAGCAGAGCTTCCTCGAGCCACAGACACCATATCTGACTGTGTAGAGCAGAGCTTCCTCTAGCCACAGACACCATATCTGACTGTGTAGAGCAGAGCTTCTTCCCGAGCCACAGACACCATATCTGACCGTGTAGAGCAGAGCTTCCTCGAGCCACAGACACCATATCTGACTGTGTAGAGCAGAGCTTCCTCTAGCCACTGACACCATATCTGACCGTGTAGAGCAGAGCTTCGTCGAGCCATAGACACCATATCTACTGTCTAGCACTTTCCCATCTGGAGCCAGACTAGTAATAAATTCAGGCCTTCATGATTTTGAGATATCACACTAAACTAATGGCTACAGTTAACTTCTGCATAGTTATAGCTGTGTAGTATTTTCTATACAGTAACAAAAGAGCTATACATCAAGTGCATACAGTCAAGTGTGAAGGATCCATAAGAGGTTTTAAAAAAATGGTTTAGTCCTAGATTCCAAGTAGGAAATTATGGCCATACTCAATGCACACATACCATATTTCTATGATAGAGGAAGCTCACTGTAATACTGTCAAGGAATGATGCAAAGACAAAACTCTAATCAACTCTCAAAGGAAAAATTTCATTGCCGTCGAGAGGATCCAAAAATGGAGACCGCAGCTGAAAATAGACCACAAAAAATTACGCTCAAACCTCTTACCAAATTATTCCTTTCAGTGTACCTACTCAATCATATGATAACCAACAAACACGCAGCTACAGGTCGTCAACATCGACTGAAAAATTCACATCATAGACTGTATACATCAAAAAGTCTTCTTGTTTATTTCAATTTGAAGGAAAAAGAAAAAAGAAAAGGCTTTTAAGGCTGTGCGCTCTGTGATTGCACCCTGCACTGGAATTAGAGGAGGTGTGGCTGTGCACTCTGTGATTGCAACCTGCACTGGCATAAGAGGTGTGGCTTTGCACTCGTTATTGCACCCTGCACTTGCATAAGGTGTGGCTGTGCACTCCGTGATTGCACCCTGCACTGGTGTGTGCAAATAAAAACAGCTGAACTTGTAGTGCGACCTTTTATGTTTTATAGGACACTAGGCACATGCATAAGGGCTTGTACAGAATAATGGCTAGGTGCTCTAGTCTTCACCAGGAACAATGGCTAGAGCTCTAGCCTTCATCAGGAACAATAGCTAGATGTTCTAGCCTTCACCAGGAACAATAGCTAGATGTTCTAGCCTTCATCAGGAACAATAGCTAGATGCTCTAGCCTTCACCAGGAACAATAGCTAGAGCTCTAGCCTTCATCAGGAACAATAGCTAGGTGCTCTAGCCTTCATCAGCTGAAATGTTGAGTGAGTAAATGATTATCGAGAAAGTCGTTCTGCTGTCAACTGAGAGTTTGTTGATAAATCATAATCTAGTTGATATTTCTATACACCCATTGCTAGTGCTTAACATCACCACAACCACCTTGTAGCTGCCTTAGGCATAGGTAAAGCTTCTACCCTTTCATCTGTCCACGTTCTGTAAAATAAGGAGTGTCACAAAAGCCCTTTGAGATAGAGAAGCTCGAGGTGGCGCTGAAGTACAGCACTCAATTATTATTTGTAGCCAAGAAACAGACTGCTAACTTCTTGGGCCAAAGATAGTCGCAGCACATCGTGTTCGGGACCAAGTCTCAGGCAGTTTTGTCTCCCACATACCACACAGGATGGGCACATAAAATTAATGTCCCAGCACGCAATATAATCTAATTATTCAATGACACGGTTAATCAGCTAAATTAGGAACCTCACAATACACAATCAAGAAAACTATCTTCATAAATCTGTGATCTAACAGCTTCAGCTTATGGGAGGGAATCAAGTGCCATGAAATCACATTTCCACTATTTTCCATTCCATAGTATTTGTCTCCAAGTGTCAGTGCCTCAGTTGAGCTATCTAGTATCTAGTTTATCTGGTTTTCCACTGCTAGTACTCTAACTAGTTGAGCGTTGGTCAGCTGTCCACACCTAGCATCAGTTTCCTCATTCAACCACTAGTCCTCTGCCGAGCATCTCACCTCCGGCTACACCTATCAGTTCCTCATTCAGCCACTAGTCCTCTGCCGAGCATCTCACCTCCAGCTACACCTAGCATCAGTTTCTTCATTCAATCACTAGTCCTCTGCCGAGCATCTCACCTCCAGCTACACCTAGCATCAGTTTCCTCATTCAACCACTAGTCCTCTGCCGAGCATCTCACCTGCAGAGCTACACCAAGCAGCAGGCATCTAAAGTTACACTTCAGCTCAGTATCCCAGGTTCAATCGTACAAGAATCATCACCTGAACAGGTTCAATCGTACCACCTGAACTGGTTCCATCATACAAGAATCATCACCTGAACATCGGCCTATAGCCAGAGGGTGTTGTCAGCAGTGAAAAAGTAACCATCATGACAACAACAAACAATTGTTCACCAAATCAAATCTGCAGGAAGACTTGAAAAAAATGGGAAATTAAAACTGTTTACAGATTATTGTCACATGATTTTTTAAATTGAGCATAGCAGAGATACATGAACTAATAGCTTAGATGCATGTACTAATAGCTGAGGTACTAATAGCTGAGAGGTATGTACTAATAGCTGATGCCATGGGTATGTACTAATAGCTGAGATGCATGTACTAATAGCTGAGGTACTAATAGCTGAGAGGTATGTACTAATAGCTGAGGGGTATGTACTAATAGCTGAGGGGTATGTACTAATAGCTGAGGGGTATGTACCAATAGCTGTGGTATGTGCTAATGTCTGTGCTGCACAGCTGCCAGTAATTACTGTGAGCAGTTCCCATTAATCAATGGACTGCCACACGAAAATATATTCTTCGTCCTTTTTTAATGACCTGTACTTACTAAACAAAGAAATTTCCTGCACATGCCCAGTGGACTACTGCAGCATCATGAATTGTCAACAACAAACACGTAACTTCCAGTTTGACAGAGTGAGCGAGCGTAAACCTAAAAATAGCTGACATGGCCATAAATGCAGCAGTGGCCACACATTCACAGCTGGCGTCCCTTCACCGCAGTTTGTGCGAGCTCTTCTGCGAGGACAACCGCATAGACAGAACCTGCTCATTTGGAATGATGCTGACTTTGTTGCAAGTTTTGTTGATGCAGACAGAGACGGACATAGTGCTTAGGTAGCTTTGGTTTGCTCACCTCAATGGAGCCTATCCATCAGCCAGAACTGCAGCTCGTTGTAGTGCTAGAGGAAACTATTATAATAATACAAAGCAGCCACACAGTAGGTCAAAGGTTAAATGGCAAGTGGAAGATTGCTAATTGCATGTACATCTCGATTAAAAGAATTAATTCTAATTAGTGAATCCACACAAGTGGAGGTTCTTTAAAAAGCATGTCTTCTACACGACTGATTAAACATTGAGGATGTTAATCAGATTAATCAGATTAGTTTTAAAAAACATCCTTAAGATGGCAGACCATTCCTTTGCTTGATGAATTTTTCCCGTGTTGGATGCCAGCTGTGCAGTGCATGTGGTATCAGCATGCTCCAGCTAGTGCATGCTCTAGCTAGTGCATGTGGTGTGTGTGCATGCTCCAGCTAGTGCATGTAGTGTGTGTGTGTGCATGCTCCAGCTAGTGCATGTGGTGTGTGTGTGTATGCTCCAGCTAGTGCATGTGGTGCTGTGTGTGTATGCTCCAGCTAGTGCATGTGGTGTGTGTGTGCATGCTCCAGCTAGTGCATGTGGTATGTGTGTGCATGCTCCAGCTAGTGCATGTGGTGTGTGTGTGCATGCTCCAGCTAGTGCATGTGGTGTGTGTGTGTATGCTCCAGCTAGTGCATGTGGTGTGTGTGTATGCTCCAGCTAGTGCATGCGGTGCGTGTGTTCATACTCCAGCTAGTGCATGTGGTGTGTGTGCATGCTCCAGCTAGTGCATGTGGTGTGTGTGTGCATGCTCCAGCTAGTGCATGTGGTGTGTGTGTGTGCATGCTCCAGCTAGTGCATGTGGTGTGTGTGCATGCTCCAGCTAGTGCATGTGGTGTGTGTGTGTGCATGCTCCAGCTAGTGCATGTGGTGTGTGTGTGCATGCTCCAGCTATTACATGTGGTGTGTGTGTTTATGCTCCAGCTAGTGCATGTGGTGTGTGTGTGTATGCTCCAGCTAGTGAATGTGGTGTGTGTGTGCATGCTCCAGCTAGTGCATGTGGTGCTGTGTGTGTATGCTCCAGCTAGTGCATGTGGTGTGTGTGTGCATGCTCCAGCTAGTGCATGTGGTGCTGTGTGTGTGCATGCTCCAGCTAGTGCATGTGGTGTGTGTGTATGCTCCAGCTAGTACATGTGGTATGTGTGTGCATGCTCCAGCTAGTGCATGTGGTGCTGTGTGTGTATGCTCCAGCTAGTGCATGTGGTGTGTGTGTGCATGCTCCAGCTAGTGCATGTGCTGTGTGTGTATGCTCCAGCTAGTGCATGTGGTGTGTGTGTGCATGCTCCAGCTAGTGCATGTGGTGTGTGTGTGCATGCTCCAGCTAGTGCATGTGGAGTGTGTGTATGCTCCAGCTAGTGCATGTGGTGTGTGTGTGCATGCTCCAGCTAGTGCATGTGGTGTGTGTGTGTATGCTCCAGCTAGTGCATGTGGTGCGTGTGTGCATACTCCAGCTAGTGCATGTGGTATGTGTGCATGCTCCAGCTAGTGCATGTGGTGCGTGTGTGCATGCTCCAGCTAGTGCATGTGGTGTGTGTGTATGCTCCAGCTAGTGCATGTGGTGTGTGTGTGTATGCTCCAGCTAGTGCATGTGGTATGTGTGTATGCTCCAGCTAGTGCATGTGGTGTGTGTGTATGCTCCAGCTAGTGCATGTGGTGTGTGTGTGCATGCCACAGCTAGTGCATGTGGTGTGTGTATGCATGCTCCAGCTAGTGCATGTGGTGTGTGTGTGTGCATTCTCCAGCTAGTGCATGTGGTGTGTGTGTGTATGCTCCAGCTAGTGCATGTGGTGTGTGTGTGCATGCTCCAGCTAGTGCATGTGGTGTGTGTGTGTATGCTCCAGCTAGTGCATGTGGTGTGTGTGTGCATGCTCCAGCTAGTGCATGTGGTGCTGTGTGTGCATGCTCCAGCTAGTGCATGTGGTGTGTGTGTGCATGCTCCAGCTAGTGCATGTGGTGTGTATGTGTATGCTCCAGCTAGTGCATGTGTTGCTGTGTGCATGCTCCAGCTAGTGCATGTGGTGTGTGTGTGCATGCTCCAGCTAGTGCATGTGGTGTGTGTGTGCATGCTCCAGCTAGTGCATGTGGTGTGTGTGTGTGCATGCTCCAGCTAGTGCATGTGGTGTGTGTGTGCATGCTCCAGCTAGTGCATGTGGTGTGTGTGTGCATGCTCCAGCTAGTGCATGTGGTGCTGTGTGTATGCTCCAGCTAGTGCATGTGGTGTGTGTGTGCATGCTCCAGCTAGTGCATGTGGTGTGTGTGTGCATGCTCCAGCTAGTGCATGTGGTGTGTGTGTATGCCCCAGCTAGTGCATGTGGTGTGTGTGTGCATGCTCCAGCTAGTGCATGTGGTGTGTGTGTGCATGCTCCAGCTAGTGCATGTGGTGTGTGTGTGCATGCTCCAGCTAGTGCATGTGGTGTGTGTGTGCATGCTCCAGCTAGTGCATGTGGTGTGTGTATGCATGCTCCAGCTAGTGCATGTGGTGTGTGTGTGCATGCTCCAGCTAGTGCATGTGGTGCTGTGTGTGTATGCTCCAGCTAGTGCATGTGGTGTGTGTGTGCATGCTCCAGCTAGTGCATGTGGTGCTGTGTGTGTATGCTCCAGCTAGTGCATGTGGTGTGTGTGTGCATGCTCCAGCTAGTACATGTGGTGTGTGTGTGTATGCTCCAGCTAGTGCATGTGCTGTGTGTGCATGCTCCAGCTAGTGCATGTGGTGTGTGTGTGTGCATGCTCCAGCTAGAGCATGTTGTGTATGTGTATGCTCTAGCTAGTGCATGTGTTGCTGTGTGCATACTCCAGCTAGTGCATGTGGTGTGTGTGTGTGTATGCTCCAGCTAGTGCATGTGGTGCTGTGTGTATGCTCCAGCTAGTGCATGTGGTGTGTGTGTGCATGCTCCAGCTAGTGCATGTGGTGTGTGTGTGCATGCTCCAGCTAGTGCATGTGGTGTGTGTGCGCATGCTCCAGCTAGTGCATGTGGTGTGTGTGTGCATGCTCCAGCTAGTGCATGTGGTGTGTGTGTGCATGCTTCAGCTAGTGCATGTGGTGTGTGTGTGCATACTCCAGCTAGTGCATGTGGTGTGTGTGTGTGCATGCTCCAGCTAGTGCATGTGGTGTGTGTGTGTATGCTCCAGCTAGTGCATGTAGTGTGTGTGTGCATGCTTCAGCTAGTGAATGTGGTGTGTGTGTGTATGCTCCAGCTAGTGCATGTGGTGTGTGTGTGCATGCTCCAGCTAGTGCATGTGGTGTGTGTGCATGCTCCAGCTAGTGCATGTGGTGTGTGTGTATGCTCCAGCTAGTGCATGTGGTGTGTGTGTATGCTCCAGCTAGTGCATGTGGTGCTGTGTGTGCATGCTCCAGCTAGTGCATGTGGTGTGTGTGTGTATGCCCCAGCTAGTGCATGTGGTGTGTGTGTGCATGCTCCAGCTAGTGCATGTGGTGTGTGTGCATGCTCCAGCTAGTGCATGTGGTGTGTGTGCATGCTCCAGCTTGTGCATGTGGTGTGTGTGTTCATGCTCCAGCTAGTGCATGTGGTGTGTGTGTGTGCGTGCTCCAGCTAGTGCATGTGGTGTGTGTATGCATGCTCCAGCTAGTGCATGTGGTGTGTGTGTGTGCATGCTCCAGCTAGTGCATGTGGTTCTGTGTGTGTATGCTCCAGCTAGTGCATGTGGTGTGTGTGTGTATGCTCCAGCTAGTGCATGTGGTGTGTGTGTGCATGCTCCAGCTAGTGCATGTGGTGTGTGTGTGTGCGTGCTCCAGCTAGTGCATGTGGTGTGTATGTATGCTCCAGCTAGTGCATGTGGTGTGTGTATGCATGCTCCAGCTAGTGCATGTGGTGTGTGTGTGTGCATGCTCCAGCTAGTGCATGTGGTTCTGTGTGTGTATGCTCCAGCTAGTGCATGTGGTGTGTGTGTGCATGCTCCAGCTAGTGCATGTGCTGTGTGTGTATGCTCCAGCTAGTGCATGTGGTGTGTGTGTGCATGCTCCAGCTAGTGCATGTGGTGTATGTGTATGCTCCAGCTAGTGCATGTGGTGTGTGTGTGTATGCTCCAGCTAGTGCATGTGGTGTGTGTGTGCATGCTCCAGCTAGTGCATGTGGTGTGTGTGTGTATGCTCCAGCTAGTGCATGTGGTGTGTGTGTGCATGCTCCAGCTAGTGCATGTGGTGCTGTGTGTGTATGCTCCAGCTAGTACATGTGGTGTGTGTGTGTATGCTCCAGCTAGTGCATGTGGTGTGTGTGTGCATGCTCCAGCTAGTGCATGTGGTGTGTGTGTGCATGCTCCAGCTAGTGCATGTGGTGTGTGTGTGTATGCTCCAGCTAGTGCATGTGGTGTGTGTGCAAGCTCCAGCTAGTGCATGTGTTGCTGTGTGCATGCTCCAGCTAGTGCATGTGGTGTGGGTGTGTGCATGCTCCAGCTAGTGCATGTGGTGCTGTGTGTGCATTCTCCAGCTAGTGCATGTGGTGTGTGTGTGTGCATGCTCCAGCTAGTGCATGTGGTGTGTGTGTGTATGCTCTAGCTAGTGCATGTGTTGCTGTGTGCATACTCCAGCTAGTGCATGTGGTGTGTGTGTGTATGCTCCAGCTAGTGCATGTGGTGTGTGTGTGCATGCTCCAGCTAGTGCATGTGGTGTGTGTGTGCATGCTCCAGCTAGTGCATGTGGTGTGTGTGCGCATGCTCCAGCTAGTGCATGTGGTGTGTGTGTGTGCATGCTCCAGCTAGTGCATGTGGTGTGTGTGCATGCTCCAGCTAGTGCATGTGGTGTGTGTGTGTGCATGCTCCAGCTAGTGCATGTGGTGTGTGTGTGCATGCTCCAGCTATTACATGTGGTGTGTGTGTTTATGCTCCAGCTAGTGCATGTGGTGTGTGTGTGTATGCTCCAGCTAGTGAATGTGGTGTGTGTGTGCATGCTCCAGCTAGTGCATGTGGTGCTGTGTGTGTATGCTCCAGCTAGTGCATGTGGTGTGTGTGTGCATGCTCCAGCTAGTGCATGTAGTGCTGTGTGTGTGCATGCTCCAGCTAGTGCATGTGGTGTGTGTGTATGCTCCAGCTAGTACATGTGGTATGTGTGTGCATGCTCCAGCTAGTGCATGTGGTGCTGTGTGTGTATGCTCCAGCTAGTGCATGTGGTGTGTGTGTATGCTCCAGCTAGTGCATGTGGTGTGTGTGTGCATGCTCCAGCTAGTGCATGTGGTGTGTGTGCATGCTCCAGCTAGTGCATGTGGTGTGTGTGCATGCTCCAGCTAGTGCATGTGGTGTGTGTGCATGCTCCAGCTAGTGCATGTGGTGTGTGTGCATGCTCCAGCTTGTGCATGTGGTGTGTGTGTGCATGCTCCAGCTAGTGCATGTGGTGTGTGTGTGTGCGTGCTCCAGCTAGTGCATGTGGTGTGTGTGTGTATGCTCCAGCTAGTGCATGTGGTGTGTGTGTATGCTCCAGCTAGTGCATGTGGTGTGTGTGTATGCTCCAGCTAGTGCATGTGGTGCTGTGTGTGCATGCTCCAGCTAGTGCATGTGGTGTGTGTGTGTATGCCCCAGCTAGTGCATGTGGTGTGTGTGTATGCTCCAGCAAGTGCATGTGGTGTGTGTGTATGCTCCAGCTAGTGCATGTGGTGTGTGTGTGCATGCTCAAGCTAGTGCATGTGGTGTGTGTGTATGCTCCAGCTAGTGCATGTGGTGTGTGTGTATGCTCCAGCTAGTGCATGTGGTGTGTGTGTGCATGCTCCAGCTAGTGCATGTGGTGTGTGTGTGTATGCTCCAGCTAGTGCATGTGGTGCTGTGTGTGCATGCTCCAGCTAGTGCATGTGGTGTGTGTGTGTATGCTCCAGCTAGTGCATGTGGTGTGTGTGTGTATGCTCCAGCTAGTGCATGTGGTGTGTGTGCATGCTCCAGCTAGTGCATGTGGTGTGTGTGCATGCTCCAGCTAGTGCATGTGGTGTGTGTGTGCATGCTCCACCTAGTGCATGTGGTGTGGGTGTGCATGCTCCAGCTAGTGCATGTGGTGTGTGTGTGCATGCTCCAGCTAGTGTATGTGGTGTGTGTGTGTATGCTCCAGCTAGTGCATGTGGTGTGTGTGTGCATGCTCCAGCTAGTGCATGTGGTGCGTGTGTGCATGCTCCAGCTAGTGCATGTGGTGCTGTGTGTGTATGCTCCAGCTAGTGCATGTGGTGTGTGTGTGCATGCTCCAGCTAGTGCATGTGGAGTGTGTGCAGGCTCCAGCTAGTGCATGTGGTGTGTGTGTGCATGCTCCAGCTAGTGCATGTGGTGTGTGTGTGTGCATGCTCCAGCTAGTGCATGTGGTGTGTGTGTGTATGCTCCAGCTAGTGCATGTGGTGTGTGTGTGCATGCTCCAGCTAGTGCATGTGGTGTGTGTGTGTATGCTCCAGCTAGTGCATGTGGTGTGTGTGTGCATGCTCCAGCTAGTGCATGTGGTGTGTGTGTGTATGCTCCAGCTAGTGCATGTGGTGTGTGTGTGTATGCTCCAGCTAGTGCATGTGGTGTGTGTGTGCATGCTCCAGCTAGTGCATGTGGTGTGGGTGTGTGCATGCTCCAGCTAGTGCATGTGGTGTGTGTGTAAGCTCCAGCTAGTGCATGTGTTGCTGTGTGCATGCTCCAGCTAGTGCATGTGGTGTGGGTGTGTGCATGCTCCAGCTAGTGCATGTGGTGCTGTGTGTGCATGCTCCAGCTAGTGCATGTGGTGTGTGTGTGTGCATGCTCCAGCTAGTGCATGTGGTGTGTGTGTGCATGCTCCAGCTAGTGCATGTGGTGTGTGTGTGCATGCTCCAGCTAGTGCATGTGGTGTGTGTGTGCATGCTCCAGCTAGTGCATGTGGTGCTGTGTGTACGCTCCAGCTAGTGCATGTGGTGTGTGTGTGCATGCTCCAGCTAGTGCATGTGGTGTGTGTGTGCATGCTCCAGCTAGTGCATGTGGTGTGTGTGTATGCCCCAGCTAGTGCATGTGGTGTGTGTGTGCATGCTCCAGCTAGTGCATGTGGTGTGTGTGTGTGCATGCTCCAGCTAGTGCATGTGGTGTGTGTGTGTATGCTCCAGCTAGTGCATGTAGTGTGTGTGTGTATGCTCTAGCTAGTGCATGTTGTGTGTGCATGCTCCAGCTAGTGCATGTGGTGTGTGTGCATGCTCCAGCTAGTGCATGTGGTGTGTGTGCATGCTCCAGCTTGTGCATGTGGTGTGTGTGTGCATGCTCCAGCTAGTGCATGTGGTGTGTGTGTGTGCGTGCTCCAGCTAGTGCATGTGGTGTGTATGTATGCTCCAGCTAGTGCATGTGGTGTGTGTATGCATGCTCCAGCTAGTGCATGTGGTGTGTGTGTGTGCATGCTCCAGCTAGTGCATGTGGTTCTGTGTGTGTATGCTCCAGCTAGTGCATGTGGTGTGTGTGTGTATGCTCCAGCTAGTGCATGTGGTGTGTGTGTGCATGCTCCAGCTAGTGCATGTGGTGTGTGTGTGTGCGTGCTCCAGCTAGTGCATGTGGTGTGTATGTATGCTCCAGCTAGTGCATGTGGTGTGTGTATGCATGCTCCAGCTAGTGCATGTGGTGTGTGTGTGTGCATGCTCCAGCTAGTGCATGTGGTTCTGTGTGTGTATGCTCCAGCTAGTGCATGTGGTGTGTGTGTGCATGCTCCAGCTAGTGCATGTGCTGTGTGTGTATGCTCCAGCTAGTGCATGTGGTGTGTGTGTGCATGCTCCAGCTAGTGCATGTGGTGTGTGTGTGTATGCTCCAGCTAGTGCATGTGGTGTGTGTGTGTATGCTCCAGCTAGTACATGTGGTGTGTGTGTGTATGCTCCAGCTAGTGCATGTGGTGTGTGTGTGCATACTCCAGCTAGTGCATGTGGTGCTGTGTGAGCATGCTCCAGCTAGTGCATGTGGTGTGTGTGTGCATGCTCCAGCTAGTGCATGTGGTGTGTGTGTGTATGCTCCAGCTAGTGCATGTGGTGCTGTGTGTGCATTCTCCAGCTAGTGCATGTGGTGTGTGTGTGTGCATGCTCCAGCTAGTGCATGTGGTGTGTGTGTGTATGCTCTAGCTAGTGCATGTGTTGCTGTGTGCATACTCCAGCTAGTGCATGTGGTGTGTGTGTGTATGCTCCAGCTAGTGCATGTGGTGTGTGTGTGCATGCTCCAGCTAGTGCATGTGGTGTGTGTGTGCATGCTCCAGCTAGTGCATGTGGTGTGTGTGCGCATGCTCCAGCTAGTGCATGTGGTGTGTGTGTGCATGCTCCAGCTAGTGCATGTGGTGCTGTGTGTGTATGCTCCAGCTAGTGCATGTGGTGTGTGTGTGCATGCTTCAGCTAGTGCATGTGGTGTGTGTGCATGCTCCAGCTAGTGCATGTGGTGCTGTGTGCATGCTCCAGCTAGTGCATGTTGTGTGTGTGTGTGCATGCTCCAGCTAGTGAATGTGGTGTGTGTGTGCATGCTCCAGCTAGTGCATGTGGTGTGTGTGCATGCTCCAGCTAGTGCATGTGGTGTGTGTGCATGCTCCAGCTTGTGCATGTGGTGTGTGTGTGCATGCTCCAGCTAGTGCATGTGGTGTGTGTGTGTGTATGCTCCAGCTAGTGCATGTGGTGCTGTGTGCATGCTCCAGCTAGTGCATGTGGTGTGTGTATGCATGCTCCAGCTAGTGCATGTGGTGTGTGTGTGCATGCTCCAGCTAGTGCATGTAGTGTGTGTGTGTATGCTCTAGCTAGTGCATGTGGTGTGTGTGCATGCTCCAGCTAGTGCATGTGGTGTGTGTGCATGCTCCAGCTAGTGCATGTGGTGTGTGTGCATGCTCCAGCTAGTGCATGTGGTGTGTGTGCATGCTCCAGCTTGTGCATGTGGTGTGTGTGTGCATGCTCCAGCTAGTGCATGTGGTGTGTGTGTGTGCGTGCTCCAGCTAGTGCATGTGGTGTGTGTGTGTATGCTCCAGCTAGTGCATGTGGTGTGTGTGTATGCTCCAGCTAGTGCATGTGGTGTGTGTGTATGCTCCAGCTAGTGCATGTGGTGTGTGTGTGTATGCTCCAGCTAGTGCATGTGGTGCTGTGTGTGCATGCTCCAGCTATTGCATGTGATGTGTGTGTGCATGCTCCAGCTAGTGCATGTGGTGTGTGTGTATGCTCCAGCTAGTGCATGTGGTGTGTGTGTATGCTCCAGCTAGTGCATGTGGTGCGTGTGTGCATACTCCAGCTAGTGCATGTGGTGTGTGTGTGTGCATGCTCCAGCTAGTGCATGTGGTGTGTGTGTGCATGCTCCAGCTAGTGCATGTGGTGTGTGTGTGTATGCTCCAGCTAGTGCATGTGGTGTGTGTGTGTATGCTCCAGCTAGTGCATGTGGTGTGTGTGTGCATGCTCCAGCTAGTGCATGTGGTGTGTGTGTGTGTATGCTCCAGCTAGTGCATGTGGTGCTGTGTGTGTATGCTCCAGCTAGTGCATGTGGTGTGTGTATGCTCCAGCTAGTGCATGTGGTGCTGTGTGTGTATGCTCCAGCTAGTGCATGTGGTGTGTGTGTGCATGCTCCAGCTAGTGCATGTGGTGTATGTGTATGCTCCAGCTAGTGCATGTGGTGTGTGTGTGTATGCTCCAGCTAGTGCATGTGGTGTGTGTGTGCATGCTCCAGCTAGTGCATGTGGTGCTGTGTGTGTGCATGCGCCAGCTAGTTCATGTGGTGTGTGTGTGTATGCTCCAGCTAGTGCATGTGGTGTGTGTGTGCATGCTCCAGCTAGTGCATGTGGTGTGTGTGTGCATGCTCCAGCTAGTGCATGTGGTGCTGTGTGTGTATGCTCCAGCTAGTGCATGTGGTGTGTGTGTGTATGCTCCAGCTAGTGCATGTAGTGTGTGTGTGTATGCTCCAGCTAGTGCATGTGGTGTGTGTGTGCATGCTCCAGCTAGTGCATGTGGTGCTGTGTGTGTGCATGCTCCAGCTAGTGCATGTGGTGTGTGTGTGCATGCTCCAGCTAGTACATGTGGTGTGTGTGTATGCTCCAGCTAGTGCATTTGGTGTGTGTGTGTATGCTCCAGCTAGTGCATGTGGTGTGTGTGCAAGCTCCAGCTAGTGCATGTGTTGCTGTGTGCATGCTCCAGCTAGTGCATGTGGTGTGGGTGTGTGCATGCTCCAGCTAGTGCATGTGGTGCTGTGTGTGCATTCTCCAGCTAGTGCATGTGGTGTGTGTGTGTGCATGCTCCAGCTAGTGCATGTGGTGCTGTGTGTATGCTCCAGCTAGTGCATGTGGTGTGTGTGTGCATGCTCCAGCTAGTGCATGTGGTGTGTGTGTGCATGCTCCAGCTAGTGCATGTGGTGTGTGTGCGCATGCTCCAGCTAGTGCATGTGGTGTGTGTGTGCATGCTCCAGCTAGTGCATGTTGTGCTGTGTGCATGCTCCAGCTAGTGCATGTGGTGTGTGTGTGCATGCTCCAGCTAGTGCATGTAGTGTGTGTGTGTATGCTCCAGCTAGTGCATGTGGTGTGTGTGCATGCTCCAGCTAGTGCATGTTGTGTGTGTGTGTGCATGCTCCAGCTAGTAAATGTGGTGTGTGTGTGCATGCTCCAGCTAGTGCATGTGGTGTGTGTGCATGCTCCAGCTAGTGCATGTGGTGTGTGTGCATGCTCCAGCTAGTGCATGTGGTGTGTGTGTGTATGCTCCAGCTAGTGCATGTGGTGTGTGTGTGCATGCTCCAGCTAGTGCATGTGGTGTGTGTGTGCATGCTCCAGCTAGTGCATGTGGTGTGTGTGTGTATGCTCCAGCTAGTACATGTGGTGTGTGTGTGTATGCTCCAGCTAGTGCATGTGGTGTGTGTGTGCATGCTCCAGCTAGTGCATGTGGTGCTGTGTGTGTATGCTCCAGCTAGTGCATGTGGTGTGTGTGTGTATGCTCCAGCTAGTGCATGTAGTGTGTGTGTGTATGCTCCAGCTAGTGCATGTGGTGTGTGTGTGCATGCTCCAGCTAGTGCATATGGTGCTGTGTGTGTGCATGCTCCAGCTAGTGCATGTGGTGTGTGTGTGCATGCTCCAGCTAGTACATGTGGTGTGTGTGTATGCTCCAGCTAGTGCATTTGGTGTGTGTGTGTATGCTCCAGCTAGTGCATGTGGTGTGTGTGCAAGCTCCAGCTAGTGCATGTGTTGCTGTGTGCATGCTCCAGCTAGTGCATGTGGTGCTGTGTGTGCATTCTCCAGCTAGTGCATGTGGTGTATGTGTGTGCATGCTCCAGCTAGTGCATGTGGTGCTGTGTGTATGCTCCAGCTAGTGCATGTGGTGTGTGTGTGCATGCTCCAGCTAGTGCATGTGGTGTGTGTATGCATGCTCCAGCTAGTGCATGTGGTGTGTGTGCGCATGCTCCAGCTAGTGCATGTGGTGTGTGTGTGCATGCTCCAGCTAGTGCATGTTGTGCTGTGTGCATGCTCCAGCTAGTGCATGTGGTGCTGTGTGTGTATGCTCCAGCTAGTGCATGTGGTGTGTGTGTGCATGCTCCAGCTAGTGCATGTAGTGTGTGTGTGTATGCTCCAGCTAGTGCATGTGGTGTGTGTGCATGCTCCAGCTAGTGCATGTTGTGTGTGTGTGTGCATGCTCCAGCTAGTAAATGTGGTGTGTGTGTGCATGCTCCAGCTAGTGCATGTGGTGTGTGTGCATGCTCCAGCTAGTGCATGTGGTGTGTGTGCATGCTCCAGCTAGTGCATGTAGTGTGTGTGTGCATGCTCCAGCTAGTGCATGTGTTGTGTATGTGTATTCTCAAGCTAGTGCATGTGGTGTGTGTGTATGCTCCAGCTAGTGCATGTGGTGTGTGTGTGTGCGTGCTCCAGCTAGTGCATGTGGTGTGTGTGTGTATGCTCCAGCTAGTGCATGTGGTGTGTGTGTGTATGCTCCAGCTAGTGAATGTGGTGTGTGTGTGCATGCTCCAGCTAGTGCATGTGGTGCTGTGTGTGTATGCTCCAGCTAGTGCATGTGGTGTGTGTGTGCATGCTCCAGCTAGTGCATGTGGTGCTGTGTGTGTGCATGCTCCAGCTAGTGCATGTGGTGTGTGTGTATGCTCCAGCTAGTACATGTGGTATGTGTGTGCATGCTCCAGCTAGTGCATGTGGTGCTGTGTGTGTATGCTCCAGCTAGTGCATGTGGTGTGTGTGTGCATGCTCCAGCTAGTGCATGTGGTGTGTGTGTGCATGCTCCAGCTAGTGCATGTGGAGTGTGTGTATGCTCCAGCTAGTGCATGTGGTGTGTGTGTGCATGCTCCAGCTAGTGCATGTGGTGTGTGTGTGTATGCTCCAGCTAGTGCATGTGGTGCGTGTGTGCATACTCCAGCTAGTGCATGTGGTATGTGTGCATGCTCCAGCTAGTGCATGTGGTGTGTGTGTGTATGCTCCAGCTAGTGCATGTGGTGTGTGTGTGCTTGCTCCAGCTAGTGCATGTGGTGTGTGTGTGTATGCTCCAGCTAGTGCATGTGGTGTGTGTGTGTATGCTCCAGCTAGTGCATGTGGTGTGTGTGTGCATGCTCCAGCTAGTGCATGTGGTGTGTGTGTGTATGCTCCAGCTAGTGCATGTGGTGTGTGTGTGCATGCTCCAGCTAGTGCATGTGGTGTGTGTGTAAGCTCCAGCTAGTGCATGTGTTGCTGTGTGCATGCTCCAGCTAGTGCATGTGGTGTGTGTGTGCATGCTCCAGCTAGTGTATGTGGTGTGTGTGTGTATGCTCCAGCTAGTGCATGTGGTGTGTGTGTGTATGCTCCAGCTAGTGCATGTGGTGTGTGTGTGCATGCTCCAGCTAGTGCATGTGGTGTGTGTGTGTATGCTCCAGCTAGTGCATGTGGTGTGTGTGTGCATGCTCCAGCTAGTGCATGTGGTGTGTGTGTAAGCTCCAGCTAGTGCATGTGTTGCTGTGTGCATGCTCCAGCTAGTGCATGTGGTGTGGGTGTGTGCATGCTCCAGCTAGTGCATGTGGTGCTGTGTGTGCATGCTCCAGCTAGTGCATGTGGTGTGTGTGCATGCTCCAGCTAGTTCATGTGGTGTGTGTGTGCATGCTCCAGCTAGTGCATGTGGTGTGTGTGTGCATGCTCCAGCTAGTGCATGTGGTGTGTGTGTGCATGCTCCAGCTAGTGCATGTGGTGCTGTGTGTATGCTCCAGCTAGTGCATGTGGTGTGTGTGTGCATGCTCCAGCTAGTGCATGTGGTGTGTGTGTGCATGCTCCAGCTAGTGCATGTGGTGTGTGTGTATGCCCCAGCTAGTGCATGTGGTGTGTGTGTGCATGCTCCAGCTAGTGCATGTGGTGTGTGTGTGTATGCTCCAGCTAGTGCATGTGGTGTGTGTGTGCATGCTCCAGCTAGTGCATGTGGTGCTGTGTGTGCATGCTCCAGCTAGTGCATGTGGTGTGTGTGTGTATGCTCCAGCTAGTGCATGTGGTGTGTGTGTGCATGCTCCAGCTAGTGCATGTGGTGTGTGTGTGCATGCTCCAGCTAGTGCATGTGGTGCTGTGTGTGCATGCTCCAGCTAGTGCATGTGGTGTGTGTGTGTGCATGCTCCAACTAGTGCATGTGGTGTGTGTGTGTATGCTCCAGCTAGTGCATGTGGTCTGTGTGTATGCTCCAGCTAGTGCATGTGGTGTGTGTATGCTCCAGCTAGTGCATTAGGTGCTGTGTGTGTATGCTCCAGCTAGTGCATGTGGTGTGTGTGTGTGCATGCTCCTGCTAGTGCATGTGGTGTGTGTGTGCATGTTCCAGCTAGTGCATGTGGTGTGTGTGTGCATGCTCCAGCTAGTGCATGTGGTGTGTGTGTGCATGCTCCAGCTAGTGCATGTGGTGTGTGTGCATGCTCCAGTGCATGTGGTGTGTGTGTGCATGCTCCAGCTAGTGCATGTGGTGCTGTGTGTGCATGCTCCAGCTAGTGCATGTTTGTACCAGCAAGCCTACCCCCAAGGTAGGACTGTACCAGCAAGCCTATCACCCAAGGTTGGACTGTACCAGCAAGCATACCACCCAAGGTTGGACTGTACCAGCAAGCCTACCACCCAAGGTTGGACTGTACCAGCAAGCCTATCACCCAAGGTTGGACTGTACCAGCAAGCCTATCACCCAAGGTTGGACTGTGCCAGCAAGCCTACCACCCAAGGTTGGACTGTACCAGCAAGCCAACCACCCAAGGTTGGACTGTACCAGCAAGCCAACCACCCAAGGTTGGACTGTCCCAGCAAGCCTACCACCCAAGGTTGCACTGTACCAGCAAGCCTACCACCCAAGGTTGGACTGTACCAGCAAGCCTACCACCCAAGGTTGGACTGTACCAGCAAGCCTACCACCCAAGGTTGGACTGTACCAGCAAGCCTATCACCCAAGGTTGGACTGTACTAGCAAGCCTATCACCCAAGGTTGGACTGTACCAGCAAGCCTATCACCCAAGGTTGGACTGTACCAGCAAGCCTCACCCAAGCCACTCATTTCCACTTTCTAATTCCACGAATTCTGTCCATTTTCCGTAATCAGCAAAGCCGTTAACAGAATCTCTAAATTCAAGGGCAAGTCCAGTTCTGTGGTCTGTAGACGAGTGCAACAGCACTAGCAATCAAATGGAGTGAGTGAGGGTTGATGGTAGGGCTGGTGGAGTGAGTGAGGGTTGATGGTAGGGCTGGTGGAGTGAGTGAGGGTTGATGGTAGGGCTGGTGGAGTGAGTGAGGGTTGATGGTAGGGCTGGTGGAGTAAGTGAGGGTTGATGGTAGGGCTGGTGGAGTGAGTGAGGGTTGATGGTAGGGCTGGTGGAGTGAGTGATGGTAGGGCTGGTGGAGTGAGTGAGTGTTGATGGTAGGGCTGGTGGAGTGAGTGATGGTAGGGCTGGTGGAGTGAGTGAGTGTTGATGGTAGGGCTGGTGGAGTGAGTGATGGCAGGGCTGGTGGAGTGAGTGATGGTAGGGCTGGTGGAGTGAGTGTGGGTTGACGGTAGGGCTGGTGGAGTGAGTGAGGGTTGATGGTGGGGCTGGTGGATGCAGGAGGGCCAGTGGAGCTGGTCAGAGCAAACCTCTAGCTTACTGTTGTCTGCATCAGTTGCATTAAGTCAATATGTGCATCACTGCTGGCACATCTCCAATAATTGCTCTTCACAAAGACAGAGATGCTATTGATGTCTCCCACACCGATAGTACTGTCCTCCACAAAACTTCTCTAAAAGGGTCTTGATCAAAATCAACTTGCGCTAACCCAATGAAGGATTTGACTGTATTTGGTTCATCAGTCAACTCATTACTTGAGTGCTCACTTTTCACATTAAAACCCACCCAGTCTGAATGGGTCCCATACTTGAGTACAAACTCACCCAGTCTGAATGGGTCCCATACTTGAGTACAAACCCACCCAGTCTGAATGGTCCCATCCTTGAGCAACAAACCCACCCAGTCTGAATGGGTCCCATTCTTGTGGTACAAACTAGCTTAACAAAACCTCAACCAGAAAAGAAACTTCCTAACCACCTCAAACATTCAAGTATCAGGCTGATCTTTTTTTTTTACAGAGAAAACAAATCTGTGGTATTCATTTACCTACTTAGCTGACTTCTCAGAACTTCTGCATAAGCTAATAGGGAGTTGTGTTCTCATTCAATTATAGGGTGTTGTCCTTTCACGAGTTCACCACCTCTGAAGGACATCACAAGTACACCACCTCTGAAGCACATCACAAGTACACCACCTCTGAAGTACATCACAAGTACACCACCTGTGAAGGACATCACAAGTACGCCACCTTTGAAGGACATCACAAGTTCACCACCTCTGAAGCACATCACAAGTACACCACCTCTGAAGCACATCACAAGTACACCACCTCTGAAGGACATCACAAGTACACCACCTCTGAAGGACACCACAAGTACACCACCTCTGAATCACATCACAAGTACACCACCTCTGAAGCACATCACAAGTACACCACCTCTGAAGGACATGAGAAGTACACCACCTGTGAAGGACATCACAAGTACACCACCTCTGAAGGACATCACAAGTTCACCACCTCTGAAGCACATCACAAGTACACCACCTCTGAAGGACATGAGAAGTACACCACCTGTGAAGGACATCACAAGTACACCACCTCTGAAGGACATCACAAGTTCACCACCTCTGAAGGACATCACAAGTACGCCACCTCTGAAGGACATCACAAATTCACCACCTCTGAAGTACGCACTCCTCCTGCAGAAGACTTCTACTACTTACTGTTCACTGCCTAAGGGCACCAAGTAAACTCTGTGATCACGCAAACTCTGTGATCAGTGATCATGCGAATGCTTTGTGATTAGGTAAACTCTGTGCTCTGTGAACAGGTAAACTCGGTGATCAAGCGAAAGCTTTGTGATCTGTGATCAGGTAAACTTTGTGATCAGGCTAATGCTTTGTGATCAGGCAAACTCTGTGATCAGTTGAACTCTATGATCAGACGAATGCTGTGATTAGGCGAACTCTGTGATCAGGCAAACTCTATGATCAGGCGAACTCCGTGATCAGATAAACTCTGTGATCAGATAAACTCTGTGATCAGGCGAACACTTAATCAGGTGAACACTGTGATCAGGTGAACTTTGTGATCAGGTAAACTCTAAGATCAGGCGAACTCTGAGATCAGATGAAGTCACTGATCAGGTAAACACTCTGATTGTTTTCAGAAGCAGCAAGCATTCCAGTTATGATAGTCAGTTCAAGTATGTCTGTACAATAACTCATCCTGGCAGTGAGTAAATATGTGCCTCTAGTAAATAAATGTGCTCTGTTAATTACAGCTCTAATAATAATTATTTACAGTAATTAAATGTATTACTATTAATTCCTTCCCAGTAAGTAAAATGTGCTCTATTAATTATAGCTCTAATAATAATTCTTTCCAGTGAGTAAATGTGCTCTATTAATTCCGACTCTAATTCTTTTTAGTAAATAAATGTGCTCTGTTAATTACAGCTCTAATAATAAGTAATTAAATGTGTTCCTATTAATTCCTTCCCAGTAAGTAAAATGTGCTCTTAATTCCTGCTCAATTTTTACCATGTTCCAACAAGTCTATATTCTACATGACCTCCAATTGTTCTTCGTTAAAAGGTGAGGTGGGTGTGGTTATCATGCACGAATAAAAGCAACCATGAAGTACTTGGTGTGAGCTGACCCCATAGACAATTCCTCAGCTCCATTGTGCAAGTCCATTTGCTGCTACTGTTAATGAGATCAATGGAGAGCTAACCAACAGAAATGCTGAGGATGCATTAGCTCGGAGAGTGTGCAAATACGCATACATCAGAGTCACGAACATTTTAGAAAAATGAGTTTGTTAACTCCGAAATGATTTCATACAATGATTTAGACATGTTTAATAGCCAGTTATTCTGCTGTAAGTTATGGACTACTAAAGTGCCCAACACTTCTGCTGTAAGTTATGGCCACTAAAGTGCCCATCACTTCTGCTGTAAGTTATGGACCAGTAAAGTGTGCACCACTTCTGCTGTAAGTTATGACCACTAAAGTGCCCAACACTTCTGCTGTAAGTTATGGCCACTAAAGTGTGCACCACTTCTGCTGTAAGTTATGGACCAGTAAAGTGTGCACCACTTCTGCTGTAAGTTATGGACCAGTAAAGTGTGCACCACTTCTGCTGTAAGTTATGGAAACTAAAGTGTGCACCACTTCTGCTGTAAGTTATGGCCACTAAAGTGTGCACCACTTCTGCTGTAAGTTATGGCCACTAAAGTGCCCACCACTTCTGCTGTAAGTTATGGACCAGTAAAGTGTGCACCACTTCTGCTGTAAGTTATGGCCACTAAAGTGTGCACCACTTCTGCTGTAAGTTATGGACCACTAAAGTGTGCACCACTTCTGCTGTAAGTTGCACAGCCGGCCCACTTGTACATGATAACAGATGAAAGGTCCTAAGCACATGCTATACATACATGTACATGCTATACATACATGCACATGCTATACATACATGCATGGAGTGGCTTGCAGCAGATGATTAATTACAGAACTTAGACAGAGAAAAATATGACTTTGCAAGAAAGAAGACCTAGCTGTTTGTAAGAAAGAAGATCAAGCTGTTTTTAAGAAAGAAGATCTAGCTGTTTGTAAGAAAGAAGACATAGCTGTTTGTAAGAAACAAGCTCGGTGTGAGCAAGACTCAAACCTGGATTGGTAAGGCAGGAAAGACGAGGAGGAGGCTGGTGAACATGAGGAGAAATAGGTTAGAAAGGTGGTCATGATGAGTTGGATGATTCACTCGAGCAAGAGCTAAGAATATACAGTGAGTGGACGACTTATCCCATGTACGCAGGGAGAGATGGGCCTTGGTTTTTTTTTATTGGCTATAATGAAGCTACACAAGTGGCAGAAGTGTCACATTGTATGTGTATGTGTGTGTGTTATTTTATCAGGAGAAGCAGCAGATGTCAACCTAAACTGTGGTGAGTGATTGGAGTGCAAGGTTGAAGATATCATATAAAGGCTCGCCTACAAGGATATTATTTACACTGGCAAAACTGGCCTATTTTTAGAGCTTTGCTACAAGATAGTTAGTAGTAGTCAAAAGTCACAACTCTCATTGCTTGTTCTGCTATTAGAGAAAAACTTCCTCCACTGGTGATAGCACATGGTCCAAGCCCTCGTGTTGCTTCAGGAGGTTCGCTAGGCACGTGTCTTCCAGGCGCCGATGCGTCAAACAGAAGAGCATAGATGACAGATGATCTGTTTGGAAATTGGCTAGACAAACTTTACAAGATGTTAGTGGAGAGCAGATTAGTCTTAGTCTTGATCGACAACTGTACTTCACACCTAGATGTCATCAGATCAAATGTTAACAGTGTTTCCTCTCCCAACAGCACTTCTAGATTAATT
Source organism: Cladorhizidae sp. MBARI D1340-BT2 (assembly GCA_028752905.1). Taxonomy (NCBI): domain Eukaryota; kingdom Metazoa; phylum Porifera; class Demospongiae; order Poecilosclerida; family Cladorhizidae; species Cladorhizidae sp. MBARI D1340-BT2. The sequence continues at coordinate 2,304,708 of JAQNBH010000014.1, forward strand.
AAAGCCTTGCGATGCGGCAATTATTCCAAAAGGTTAGCATTAGAGGAACAGCTTCAACGCAACCTGTTTGTGCATCGGAGCTCGCAAAAATGGCTGAGATCTTGTGGTTCGTCAATGCATGGGATTAAACTATTGTAGAGGGACTATGCTAGAGGTGACAGAGTTGTTGGAGCTGATACAAGAGTTAAACTATTGTAGAGGGGACTATGCTAGAGGTGACAGAGTTGTTGGAGCTGATGCAAGAGTTAAACTATTGTAGAGGGACTATGCTAGAGATGACAGAGTTGTTGGAGCTGATGCAAGAGTTAAACTATTGCAGAGGGACTATGCTAGAGATGACAGAGTTACTGGAGCTGATGCAAGAGTTAAACTATTGTAGAGGGACTATGCTAGAGGGACTATGCTAGAGATGACAGAGTTGTTGGAGCTGATGCAAGAGTTAAACTATTGTAGAGGGACTATGCTAGAGATGACAGAGTTGTTGGAGCTAATGCAAGAGTTAAACTATTGTAGAGGGGACTATGCTAGAGGTGACAGAGTGTGTTGGAGCTGATGCAAGAGTTAAACCATTGTAGAGGGACTATGCTAGAGGTGACAGAGTTACTGGAGCTGATGCAAGAGTTAAACTATTGTGGAGGGGACTATGCTAGAGATGACAGAGTTGTTGGAGCTGATGCAAGAGTTAAACTATTGTAGAGGGGACTGTGCTAGAGATGACTGAGTTGTTGGAGCTGATGCAAGAGTTAAACTATTGTAGAGGGGACTATGCTAGAGATGACAGTTGTTGAGCTGATACTAGAGTTAAACTATTGTAATGGGGACTATAGAGATGACAGTTGTTGAGCTGATACTAGAGTTAAACTATTGTAGAGGGGACTATGCTAGAGATGACTAAGTCATTGGAGATGATACAAGAGCTATTGTAGAGGGGACTATGCTAGAGATGACAGAGTTGTTGGAGCTGATAAAGAGTTAAACTATTGTAGAGGGGACTATGCTAGAGGTGACAGAGTTACTGGAGCTGATGCAAGAGTTAAACTATTGTAGAGGGGACTATGCTAGAGGTGACAGAGTTGTTGGAGCTGATACAAGAGTTAAACTATTGTAGAGAGACTATGCTAGAGGTGACAGAGTTACTGGAGCTGATTGTAGAGGGGACTATGCTAGAGGTGACAGAGATGCTGGAGCTGATGCAAGAGTTAAACTATTGTAGAGGGACTATGCTAGAGGTGACAGAGTTGTTGGAGCTGATACAAGAGTTAAACTATTGTAGAGAGACTATGCTAGAGGTGACAGAGTTACTGGAGCTGATTGTAGAGGGGACTATGCTAGAGATGACAGAGATGCTGGAGCTGATGCAAGAGTTAAGCTATTGTAGAGGGGACTATGCTAGAGGTGACAGAGTTGTTGGAGCTGATACAAGAGTTAAACTATTGTAGAGAGACTATGCTAGAGGTGACAGAGTTACTGGAGCTGATTGTAGAGGGGACTATGCTAGAGATGACAGAGATGCTGGAGCTGATGCAAGAGTTAAGCTATTGTAGAGGGGACTATGACAGAGGTGACAGAGTTACTGGAGCTGATGCAAGAGTTAAACTATTGTAGAGGGGACTATGCTAGAGGTGACAGAGTTACTGGAGCTGATGCAAGAGTTAAACTATTGTAGAGGGACTATGCTAGAGGTGACAGAGTTACTGGAGCTGATGCAAGAGTTAAACTATTGTAGACGGGACTATGCTAGAGGTGACAGAGTTACTGGAGCTGATGCAAGAGTTAAACTATTGTAGAGGGGACTATGCTAGATGTGACAGAGTTACTGGAGCTGATGCAAGGGTTAAACTATTGTAGAGGGACTATGCTAGAGATGCTAAAAAAGGCAAAACTTAATTCCATGATATGAAAAAAGTGAACTACTGTAATTGTATTCATGGTGCATACATTCATGCATAGCTAATACAATTTCGTTCCGCCCTTTACCACACCCACCTCTAGTGGAAGACCATTTTCTATCGGAGTTGAGCATGGTCTTCTAAAGAGGAACTAAATCTGGCCAGTAAACAGAAAAAGTAAATAAGTAATTTATATTAAGAAAGTTTTGCCATATTTAATATTTAAAGCTGAACTCGCTAAACCACTTCAAGGACTTGGCGTAAGTGTTTCCATGGATAAAAAGTCAGAGAAGGTTGAGGTTTCTTATGTGAAAGACTTCTAAATGCTCTTGTTATTTTAACACACATTTCTTATAATTATATATTTTAATATTGGCAGCTATGGGGTCTAAAGACTGACAGTTTGCAGCTGCTCGAGTGTTTCCTTTGAGGCACATATGACATAAAACACATCAGGAGCAGGCACTCGAATATTAATTATTCAAGTAATTACATTCTTAATCATTGCTAGGCTGCACAGGTGAAGTTGCATTCTGCTAAGGTGAAGGTGTATTATACTTCCTTTGCTCGAGTGCGGGACCCCCATCAGAGTCTCCCACTATGCAGAGGCCTTCCATGCTCGTCTCTTGAGAACACTGCATTTTGTCAGTACTAGACGATCAGGAAATCACCAACTTGAACAATCGGCAGAAGAAATCAACTCAAGGCGTATAGCAACGCTCCATTCAGGAAGGATAAAAGTGCATCGACCTTGCTCACTGTGGGCTTATTTTATCTCCTAGAATTGACGCTTGGACTTATAACCTCCACAGGTTTATACATGGGAAGGAGAGTTCTGCCGTTTGAGCAATAAAACAATAAAAAATAGAACTGCCTACACCTCACATAGTCTGATAGCTTACATATAGTCCAGGAGCAATTTCTCATACGGGTCAAAATAAGGAAATTCGTTCAACACGCCCTCCAGCTTTAGTCTGCTTTGATATCTCGGCAGAGGGAACCCTCTGGAACTTCCAGGTAGTATGTGGTTTCAAGTTGTGGTAAGGTTTTGAGCTACATGCTACTATGTAAACGAGGGGGGCGATTCTACTATGCCTGAAATCTTTGTATATACTCGACCAATTTTTCATTTTGAGACCTCAATGAATTTGTATTGTATAGCTCTCTCTGAATTAGCATGATATTGGTTAATTGATGCAATCTGGCATGACCAGAAGTCAAGAGTTCCTTTGTTCTTGCTGTTTACTTATCATGCTCTTACATATATATATATATATAATATACTTGGACTAGAACCAGTTGTAGGTTGTTAACATTTCTAGGGAGAGTAGATAGAGTATTGTTCTTATGAATTTGGACGCTAGGACAATTTGGAGCAAAGTTATTATTGAAATTCTTAGTTATTGACATTCTTAGCTTGAAAAAAGTGCACCTTTTTTCTCCTGTGCCACATAAGACAATTTTGGAATGAGTGTGTGCCGCACCGGCAATCAGTGCGATGACTGAAACTCCTTCTGCTCATTCATGATGGCCTTGAAGTCCGGCTGCAGATGCGTCGACGCGATCCTGAGAGAAGCCAGCAAGTGGGCGTCCGTGAGAGCATTGCGCTTGTTTGACTTGGTATTCTTCATCTTTGAGAAGAACTGCTCTGCACAATAAGTGGAGCCAAAGAGAGAGACGAACTTCTGAGCATTCTGGGTCAGGTTGGGGAAGGTGGCGTGGGGCAGGCTCTTGTAGAAGTCGACCAGTTCCTTGCCAAGAAACTGTCCCTTGAGGTTGAGGCTGGCCTGCAGGTCGCACAACTCCAACTGCAACTCAATCGGCGCCTGAGACACGTCGAAGTTGAACGGCACACTGAAGAGCTCGAAGTCGGTGTTCCTCGCGCAGAACTCCTTGAACCTCGTGTCAAACTCCTTCTGCAGTTTGCAAATCTCGGCCGCATAGCGCAAGCTACTGAACTCGCCGCCATCGTGCTCCTTCTGGCTCTTGAGGGAGGGGAAGTGGGCCAGGTTTCCTCTTTCGAGCTGAACTTGCCACAGCTGCAGCTTGGTCTGGAAGGCCTTGATGTTGGCAAACAGCTCGTGGACCAGCTTGTTGCGGCCTTGCATAGCCACGTTGAGGGTGTTCAGCTTCTCGGTGATGTCAACGAGGAAGGCGAGGTCACAAAGCCACTTTTGGTCCTCCAGCTCGGGTGCCAAGATGCCCTTCATGGCGAAGAACATGGACAGCTCCTCCTTGAGGATCCAGAAGCGCTGCAGCGTCTGTCCCCTGCTCAGCCAGCGCACACCGGAAGAGTAGATGACATCGCCGTAGCTGGCATCCAACTCCAGCAAGAACTGCCTGAATTGCCTGTGGTTCATGGCATGGGAGCGGATGTGATTGACATGGCCGACAACCTTACTCATCACTTCCTTGAAGCTGACATCGAAGATCTTGGCACAGAGGGCCTCCTGGTGGATGATGCAGTGGCACCACACCAAGTGCTCGTGCGACAGACCCTGGCGGTCCAACTCCGCCATCACATGGCCCTGGAGGCCGCGACCTGTGCCCAACATGGACAGTGCGCCGTCCGTGGCAATGCCGATGAGGCGATTGAAGTCCAGTTTGGCATCGTTCATGGCAGCCTTCAGCTCGTTGAAGATGTCTTCGCCCGTGGTGCTGCTCTTCATGGAGCGGACAGTCAGCAGCTCCTCTGTCACGTTGAAGTTGGTGTCGATGCTGCGCACGAAGATGGCCAGCTGGGCCGTGTCCTTGACGTCCGTGGACTCGTCGAGGGCCAAGGCGAAGTAAGAGAACTTTGTTGCCAGGGAGTGGAGCTGCTCGGTCAGGTTCTTGGACAAGCTGTCGATCCTTCTTGTCACTGTGTCATTGCTCAGGCTGATCTTGTTGATGACGGCGGCCTTCTCAGGGCACATGACGTCGAGGGCAGCCAGCATGCACTCCTTGACAAACTCTCCATCTGAGAATGGCTTCATGCGCTTCGCAATGATCGCGGCCACCTTGAAGCTGGCCTCCGTGGCAGCCTTGCTGGTGTTGCCCTGCCTGACGAAAAGGTTCTGTTGGCGGCAGAGCTTGTTCATCAGCTCCTTGGCCTTGTCCTCACGCTGCGGTCCCGCCAGACCATTGTAGTCCTTGCTGTGCTTGGCATCGTAGTGCCTCTTGATACAGTCTCTTTTGGGCCAGGACACCTTCTCATTGCAGATCAAGCAGATAATGAAATTCGTTGGTTCAGCACTCCTTGAATCCGTGGTTCTCCTCGGCGATCTTTCTCTTCCTGGTGGGGGCAGCCATACTGATGGGGGTGGAAGTGAAGGAAAAGGTGGTGAGGGGCACTTTTCCAACGTTGTTGATCAATTTTATGTTTCCTCCCAGTGTTACCAACTTCAATGTTTTGATTTGTACTTTTCTGCTGTTTCCGGTTAAAAATCAGCGTTACCAGATTGATCGTTAAAAAACGTGTGCGTTCTTAAAATAATGATTTGATGATTGTTGCCTAGTATAGCGCGACGGCGGTTGCTGCTAGCTGTGCCGCACTCAGACGCTCACTGTGCCGCATGCGGCACGCGTGCCGCAGGTCGAGAAGCACTAGCATAGTTGAACACCACCTATGTAACACAGTGTCAGGTAAAACCACACTACATGTCCAACACTATGCTAATAATATGCATTATGCAGTGTTATGAAAGGAAAACCACAATGGGCACATGGTACACCCAGTTGACCTAAATATGGTAGAGGAAACACTACCGTCTATGTCAAGAAATTCTGAACAAGTGCTAATCCACAATGGCCAGCCCAGAAAATGAAGAGATGTGCGTGAACCTACTACCACCAAAGAGAAAAAAGCTAACAAACTTTGAGAAATGCATAATCTGTCAGGTGGACTCTAAGGAGACCCTTAGAAATGGAAGGGAGACCTCCATAAAAAACTCATTGCTGCCCTGGTGCTTCATAAGGATGAAGTATATCAAACGTCTCAAACCATATCTGGACCATTTGTCAAGTATTAACATACATTGGCATTCCAAATGTTATGAATGTTGGACAAGCAAAGAAAACCTGCATTATGTGCACAACAGGTCTTCACCCATACCATCAAATGTAAGCACTGCTACAAATCTGATGGAGCATTCCAGCATGCCCAGGCATTCCAGGGTGTCAGGTATCAATCAAAACCCCACTGACTGGACGAAATGCTTGTTTTGTAAGAATCGAACACACAAGAAGGTTATTGAGATGGTCAGGGCTAGCACGTTCCAGACATTAACACAATCAAACAAGCAGCAACTGCAAAAGGTGATCACGACATTCTGATGATCATTGATGCTGTCAAGCAGGACTTGATAGCAGCTGCAGCCAGGTATCATAAAGCCTGCTATGCGTCACATATCAGCAAAGTCAATCTGAAGTCTACTGGTTTTCACGAAGGAGAAAAAGAGACCTTGTATAATGCAGCCTTCAGAGAATTAGCTGAAGAGATCACAACTGACCTGGATGATGGATCAGTGTTACTAGGCAGATACAAAATGTCATTGCAAGCAACAGGAGTGGAAGCAGAAAGCTACACTGGCCAAAGGTTAAAAGTGCGACTGAAAAAGCAGTTTGGTGATGACATTGTTTTCAATAGGCCATGTGACCGTACAAGATCAGAGCTCTTGTACTCAAGCTCAATATCTCTTCAGATGTCATAAACTCTGCCTACCAGAATAAAATTACTGCTGCCAGAGAAGTTCCTGGAACTAGTGAACAACACCCAACTGACTCTGACAGACAGGCTGCTGTACTGCACTGCCAAACTGATCAAGTCAGAAATTAATGATTGTCAAGGCATATCAGTTCAGCCACCTAATATCAATGATCTAACTCTGACAAAAGCAAATTCTCTGGTACCAGACAGTCCTTACTGGTTGCTACATTGGATTATCACCAAACCAGAAAAGGAAGATGAAGATAAACTGTCATCGCCAGAATGTAGCAACTTCTCAGATGAAAGAAGAGTTCTAATGTTAGCACAGGATATTGTGCATTGTAGCTCACATTCTTGCACCAACATGCCCAAGCATGCTGCCTTGGGAATTGCAGTCCGCCACATGAATAGATCCAAGCAGCTCATCACTATGCTTGGCAGAATGGGACACTGTAAACTCATATGATGACATCGAGGCAATGGATGCCTTGCAAAAGAGATATTGGCTAAGTCTGACCTGTTTGGGGTGGTTGTACCATCCAACATCCCACCAGGTGTCTTTGTCCAAGTTGCAGCAGATAATAATGACATAAATGAAGAGCCTCTTGATGGAAAGAGGACAACTCATGCTACTACCATGGTTCTCTACCAGCGAGGTCATTTTGGCCCAGTACCTCAACGAGCAGTCTACGCAGATCAAACCAAAATGACACGGTCTCTTGAAACTACTAGAATGTGCCAGGCAATGCGAGTGTACAGTGCACATGGAAAACGACCTGCTGTAACCAGTTTCTTGGGAAAAGTGAATAAAGATTGCACTGGGCATCTGCATTATGATTCCTGTCAGATGGACTATGCCTGGGCATTGGTCAGGATGAGCCCAATGAAGCTATTTGAGGTGGATCTATTCCCTACTGACAAGCAGAAAGTACCAGGCTGGAGTGGCTTCAATGCCAGAGTTCACTCTGCAGTTCCTACCTGCACCAACATTGGTTACTGCCCAATGATAGATGGCTCACCAACAGAATTCAACACAGTGTACACAGTCATGACCACAGTGCAGTCCATGATGGAAAATCTCAGACAGAGCAATGGTATCATAACATTTGATCTTGCTATCTATGTGAAAGCAAAAGAAATCCAGTGGAAGTTACCAGCAGAGTTTGAAGGAACAGTAATACGAATGGGAGGTTTCCACATTGCGCTAAACTATCTGGCTCTCTTGGGAAAGAAGTATAACATGGAGGATTTGCTCATAGAGTCTGGTGTATATGGCAGTGCTACAACCTCAGCTCTTCTGAATGGCAAATCGTACAACAGAGGTGTGAGGGCTCATAAACTGGTAATGGAGGCCTTGTTTCATCTCCAGTGGTGTGCGTTCAAGCAGGAGGATTGTGTTGTAAATGAGAGATGTGGCAGAGCAAGTCAAAGCCTGCAAGCTAGCATTTGAAGCAGGAAAAGATGCTCGAGAAACCACACAGAGGCTCTGTGATGCAATTACAACATTGGAGCAACAGCTTGCAAGCTTTAGAAATGAGGCAAGAACCAAGTCACAGTTGTTTTCGTACTGGGATGATTGCATAGCGATGGTGCAGCTACTTCTCCATTTCATCATTTCATCATTTCATCAAGGCAGAAAGGACTGGAGACTGGCTTCTACATCTCTCTGTCACTGCTGTAATGGCCCCTCATTTTTTTGCTATGGATTGACCCAACTCTTCTAGATGGCTGCCAGTGTACTTGGCTGATACGCAATAACTGTCAGTGAGCCACCCTGAGGTCCACAAGGAGTTCATCAGTGGGAACCATGCCATAAGTCGGCTACTCACCCATTTGCTCAAGTGTGGACAGATATGGCTCTAGAGCAATAGGTAAATCATGACAGCAAGTCAACAGGTGGCATTATAGGTATAAGTCAGAGACCAGGAGCTTTGGAACGTTGGTTTCTAACATGTCATGAGCGCGCACCATAACAACATCTCTAAATGAGATGTGTGACCTCGAGGACTCAGACCGTGTTGGCACACACAAGGAAGTAGCACCAAGGAGGATGCAGAAAGATGAAGATGATGTTCAAAATCTGTTGGCAACCATAACATCTGGTGATGACAGACCCCTTCTCCCTTGATGAAGATGTTATTGCATCTCACCGCTGGTCAACTTGCAGCAGGAGTAGTAATGCCTCCAGATTCTGCAGCCCGCCTACTCAAATCCTATGAATTAGGCACTGCTCAGATGGCAGAATTTGTGGAGCAAAGACTGAATACCAATGAAGTGAAGTTCTGGGATGCACCGCCAAACCCGAAGATCAAAACTTATGCCACAGTGGTTCAAAAGAAAAAGGTGAAGACAACTGATGAGAAATTGGTTACTATCAGTGCTGTCCGTGACCTCTTTGGACGTCTTATGATAGCAGCAAAGGAAAGATATATCAGAATGAAAGCAGTCCTGACCTATGAGCGATCAGCAGTACCATTCTCCTTGGCACACTCAGATGCTAGTCTCAGAACAATTGACAAGTGTATTGCTTACTGAATTTGAGAAAAAAGTAGATGTCCAGCCAAGATTACCACAAGTAGCATCCAGCAATCAAATGTCTACAGCCCACATCTTCGATGGGATGGCACTGGCGCAGATGGTAAAGTCTAGTGGTGCAGTAACTTTTGGCATCCAAGTACTACCATTTGATTACTGCACCAATAATTCAGAATGGTTGTCAACAAGATGATGTCCATCAGCCAGTCAATCAAAGCTGGAGAGAGAAAGAAATGAGGAGTCTCCACAGCCTTAGAGGTGAGAATTCTAGGTCCAAATACACCTATTCCCAAGCAGTGGTCAAAATTCATTGCTAATACTGTACAACAAACAAAGTGAATCTTGTGCCTTCTTGACACAGACATGGTGATATATTGGTGAAGACAGCCTGCTGGAAGGTCAGCAACTGGTCATTGGCAGTGGCTTCAAATATACTCAGAGGTCAGTTCTAGTGACCAAAGGTCACTTTGAAGATGTGGATCCCCTGAAGTCAGATCACGAAGAAGCAGACACTAGACTCTTACTACATGCACAGCATGCCTCTCATGTGCACAAGAGGATTGTTATTCAGTCACCAGACACAGATGTTGCTCTCCTATGTGTCACTCACTATGGTGGCCTCAACTGCCGGGAGCTGTGGTTCCGCACAGGAGTAAAGGACAAAGTTAGGTACATACCTATCCACAGTCTGGCTGGGGAGCTAGGACCGCAGCTGTGCAAGGCATTGCCAGGACTGGTTGTGAGTAACAGCTCACTGTCAAGAATGGAAAAAAGAAAGCCTTCCGTGTCTTGTTTGACAATCCAGAGCACCAAGCCAATCTGATACAGCTTGGAGAAGAACCAGAACTCAATAGTAGTAGAGCAGAAGGATGTGAGAGTTTCATATGTTCACTCTATATAACATCTAGGAAGGCTGGAAGTAAAATAGAACAATGTGCGGTATTGCAGAAACGACCAAAAAATGGAAGTCTCCCCCCTCAGACAGTCCCCCCTACATCAGCCCCTCCCCCCTACATCAGACAGTCCCCCCTACATCAGACAGTCCCCCCCTACATCAGACCCTCCCCCCTACATCAGACCCTCCCCCCCTACATCACACCCTCCCCCCTACATCAGACAGTCCCCCCTACATCAGACCCTCCCCCCTACATCAGACCCTCCCCCCCTACATCAGACCCTCCCCCCCTACATCAGACCCTCCCCCCTACATCAGACAGTCTACAGCAACACATGAAATGAGCAAACTGCCATGCCGAAAATGCTGAAGCCTGCAGAATCTGCCACCAGCTCTGGACATGGCTGGGAAATTGTGAACAGTCTTCTACAGCCTGTGCTAATGACCAAACATCCAGCACCACTGGGACTTGTAGAATTGAGTGTCTGCCATTGTCAGCAGTCATTGTGTAGCAGAGCTGGCTGTAGCTGCAGAAAAGCAGCATGCCATGCACTGAAGCTTGTGCTTGTATGACTGACCAAAGTGGTCAAAATCCAATAACAGATGGACGAGTCGACGGATGATGAAAACACTGAGCAAAGATGCCACTGACATTATGATTACTGTATATACATGATGACTTGTAATTATCTCATGAACATCAATTAGTATGGATTGTGGATATTGCCCGTATGATATTGCCCGTATGTTAACAATAACTCAATATTATAAACAATGTATGATAGTTAATATATGTAGGTCCAGATAATGTAGAATTTTCGTTTGGGAGGTGGCTTTTATGAATAGTTGAAACAAACACTTAAAGAAGTGAGGCATTTTGACCTCCAGTGGCATCAGATTACATTAATTAACAACAATGTACACATTCTGGTAGAGCTTTGTAATACCAATTCATTGATGTCTCAAAATGAAAAATTGGTTGAGTATATATAAAGATATTCACATTTATGTTACCCCTACCCCTTATTTTTGGGCATAGTAGAATCGCCCCCCTCGTTTACATAGTAGCATGTAGCTCAAAACCTTACCACAACTTGAAACCACATAATACCTGGAAGTGCTCCAGAGGGTTCCCTCTGCCAAAATATATCAAAGCAGACTAAAGCTGTAGGGTGTGTGATGGCTTTCTAGCGGTCTCTGCTAATAATCGTCCCACTATGTTTAGATGGGTCATCACAAGTTGGTCACATATATAACAATGTCAGCCCTTTCTGAGTGCTCCCTTTAACTTTGTCCTCAATGGGAGCTCACACCGATGACTTAGGGAAGGTGGGGCTGGGTGGAATAGGGGTAACTTGGTGGGAAAGGTTATGGGCGGAGTTTGTGGCATAGGCCATGCCCCCTGGCCATACCACATCCACAAGCTTTAAAATTAAACAAAAGCCATAGGGAACAGGGTTGTCCACAATGGGCACTCATAGCGTCTGAAACAGGCCTATATGCGCAATCCGCCTCAGGTACCAACCACAAGGCAACTCAAGGAACCACTTTTGCGGCTAGTGCTTACATTAAAATACACTTAACTTGTTGGCTATCTGTTGAGGAAGTTCTAGCATGCAAACAAGATGCGATATAATGAGATTCATTAAGTGGCAACAAACTCCAGACAATTTATAAATGCACAAGGTTGGGATGGGCTGCCTCAGAGTGTGCTGGTGAGTGTGGAGTGCAGCTTTCTGTTGGTGCAGAGATGGAAATGCATGGTGATCAGCACCAGCTGCAAGTAACTAACGTTGCTGCATGTCTAGGCAAGAGGCAAGTAGGAACCACTTGCAATCACCGCCACAGAGTATTGCAATTGGCAAGGTCAGACAGAGGTCATTGATCTTCAGCAATTACTTGCGACATATCCAGGGCACCTTCTTCTCAATTGCAAAGGGATTCAGAGAGACTCCAAATAAGTATATGTAGCTACAAAGCTTTCCTCTGCCAAAGAAGGGCTTCCAAAAGAGCAGTAAGGAAGAGACCGTTCACAAGGGCAGTTGCGATCCTCCGCCTTAAAAAATAAATAAATACAAAAAAAAATTTAAATATTTTTCTCGCTCACTCGCACTGGGAAAGCAGTCAAACTGGCAGGTAAAACAACTGCTGCTTAGTAGTCACTAGTTACAAACAATGTCCAGGTTTGAGACTGCAGGCGCTTGTGATTTGTCAACTAAACATTCCTGCTCATGTGCTCATGATGTGCCATTTCTCACCTCCTCAAGTGGAACTCACCAATTATCACATCTAGCTACGATGGAGGAAGACTATGAGCGACTATCACTAATAAAACAGTGCCCCCCCCTCGTTCTAGTTCTCACCAACATGATCCTAGCCCCATGTGCAAGTACACTGCATCCCTGGCACGGCTGATCTCAGAGGCAAGATCATTCTTCTGCAGGTCCACAGGAAATGGAAACCTGTAATATGATAACATCTCTCAGACTTCTACGCCAACTTAATTAACTCAATCTTACTTCTTCTTTTCAAAAAATTTCTTTCCCAGAAGGCGTGGCAAGAGGTGATAGAGACGCTTGTCCGTGTGGAGAAGATGTCATAACTGCTGGAGAGTCTCCGCTTCAGCTCAAAGGACTTGTAATTGGTCTTCAACTTAGCAACGGGAATGACCTAATAAGGAAACATCACAGCATTATGAAACATGTCAAAAACCAACAAATTCACAATAACACACACAATGAATCACATAATTATACATATAATATACTACATATATAATTATAGTATAATATACATATAATTATACACATAATAAACATCATATATATGCTCATGGACACCACAAATATGCAAGCAGCAAAAAAGGTCATGAATTTGTCTCCAAGTGTGTCTGGTTCAGAGGACCTTCCTTAACTAAGTGGCTACCCACAAGGAGGTGCCTGGAACTAAAACCTGTCTACAGTCCCGCCCCTCCCTCCCTCCCCCAGTTGAGAGACTCCAGCAATACCTCCAACTGCCTGTAAAAGTGTTCGCAACAAGTTCCAGACAACTCTCTCATGTGGCGGAGTCCACTACATTTCGGAGTCCACTGCATTTCGTGGCACAAAGAGAGACGATGAGCACCTTCTCTTGGGCGTAAATTGTTATGTTTTGGCATGTGCAAGGCACTAGTAGGCAAGCTCGTTAATTAATGACATGTCCAAGGAAGTGGACTGGTAGGTAGAGGCAGTCCACAACATACAGTAGGTGCCATAAAAAACTTGGCGTTTCATTTAAACCAAACGTACGTGCAACGCATGACCGTTGGCTAAAGAAACGCAGACGGAACGCACAATTCAGAGCGTTCAAACGCTCGCTGCATTTTAATCACAAACGCTCGCTGCATTTTATCGACAAACACTCGCTACGTTTTATCAAAAACGCTCGCTACGTTTATTTTTAAGCACATGGGGACAAGCGCGTGCGTTGACCACCATGTGGGAGGGGGGAAAAAGTGGGCTAAGGTGAACTACTGTTACTTGTTATGCAAGTGTCCTGCTGGAGTTCTTTGTCAATTTCGTTATGAGTTTAAGGAAAGCGTTGAGGGATACCACCTCTGAAGGCAGTAAGTTTCCTTCTCTCACTTAACTTTTTTTTAATACTTAACCTGCTGTAATTGGAATCTGCTAGATCCCTATATACTAGTTGTTGGAATTCAGTTTTAGTTTGTTTGGGGTAGATGGAACAAGTGGACTACTGGCTGTTACTTTCTTTATCTAGTTTTGTACTATTACTACTAATTGGGCTATTTTGCTTTTTCTCTCTCTGTAGCTGTTTTTGTACTATTTTGCTTTTTCCCCCTAGCTAGTGACGAGGAACAAACAGCAGGGCCTAATACTTGCTTTCCAGGCAGTCCAGGACCTATCTTGAACAACGCTTCTTTGGTACAATGGCTAATTCATATGTTCAAGGGGAAAATATTGAAAGCTCAACCAGCTAGTAGGTCTAGCAGCTTGTGACTTAGATTTGACGGATCAATACTTTTGTTTCACTGTGGCAGCATGATAATTGTTTGTCTAACCAAAGTTATCCAAAAGGAAAAATATATATATATTTGTACTTGTCATCTAATTGATCCAATGTGGTATTATTTGTTTAAATTTATTTTGGTCTTTTGGCCCATAGAGGAATCTGTGGTCCCACAAGCCAAAGTGCTACAGGGTACCTTGGTGGGAGATACCTGTAAAGTTAAGGTGGGGACAGTTGTTTATAAGGGAGAGATTTCTGCTATTGCTGGTGTTATACAATATTATTTTACATAGGCACTCTGACTGCAATGGAGCAGTTGGAGTCTAATTTTGTAGGGAAAAATTCCTTAGACAACCTTTCACCTCATCACTCAACAACACCTTGTAGACCCAAGGCCTCTGTTTGCTCCTTGACCACACCTCAGAAGTCTGGTGCAGTAAGTAGGAAAATCTTAGGGGACTGGTCAGGGTTTCATAACTGGAGGAATATTAAGGGGGGGGGGGGGGGGGGGGGGGCTTGATGGTTAAAGATGTGATAAAGTTTCTAATGAATTTAAATAATACAATTTCCAAAGGTGGGGGGGGCAAAAAGGTGCCAAGGCTCCGCCCCCCCCCCCCTAAATGAAACCCTGCTGGTGAAGATTTGTTCATCTATCTTTCTTTTTATTTTAAGACCGGTGAACATGAAAAGGAAATGTAGCAGTGGAGTTCGGCCAACCAAGCGTTGTCGAGGAGTTTCTCCTATGGGCGAGTTTAATAATTCTAACTTCATTTGCTACTTTTAAAATGATTGGAAGGGTATTGGGTGTCACTCGTCCTGAACCCATGCTTCTCTTATGTACCACCTGTAATGAGCCCATCTCCTACCCCGTCGGACAGGCCATCCTTATCTTCCAGCCCATCTCCTTTACCTCCCAGCCAGTTTGGGAATTGTTCAGCTTCAAATTCTGAGACAGGTGATTCATATACTCCTGCATTCAAATGAAGGCAATGTGTCTTGTACATGTACAAGAACAGCAGTGTTAACAATGCTTGTGTTTCACAGATTCTTTGTTCCTGGAAATAAATACACAACCACAGGCTGGCCAGAGTGGAGGAGCTCTTGCACAAGGTCCAGCAAGAGATATAAAAAATTGGAACACTGATCCTGCCTCAGCCCCAGTTGTCACATGGCTCCACCTGATGCTGGGAGCCCACCGCCTCCACCTGCTGTTGGGACCCCACTGCTGGGAGCCCACCGCCTCCACCTGCTGTTGGGACCCCACTGCCTCCACCTGCTGTTGGGACCACACTGCCTCCACCTGCTGTTGGGACCACACTGCCTCCTCCTGCTGTTGGGACCACACTGCCTCCACCTGCTGTTGGGACCCCACTGCCTCCACCTGATGTTGGGAGCCCGCCTCCTCCACCTGATGTTGGGACCACACTGCCTCCACCTGCTGTTGGGACCACACTGCCTCTACCTGCTGTTGGGACCACACTGCCTCCACCTGCTGTTGGGACCCCACTGCCTCCACCTGCTGTTGGGACCCCACTGCCTCCACCTGCTGTTGGGACCCCACTGCCTCCACCTGCTGTTGGGACCCCACTGCCTCCACCTGCTGTAGGGACCCCACTGCCTCCACCTGCTGTAGGGACCCCACTGCCTCCACCTGCTGTTGGGGCCACACTGCCTCTACCTGCTGTTGGGACCCCTCCACCTGCAGTTGGGACATCACCCGTGGCAATACCGATACAGATACCCGGCAATCAATCGTTCTCACCTGTCTACCGGTCAAATGCACTTCCCTTATCTGCGACACAGCAGCATAACCTCATAACTATCGAGGAAGTTTTGTTGAAATACCCCCCAGCTGGCCAACATCAGCAAGGTTGGCACATTGACATGCAAGTTGGCGAAGGAAGCTGTTTTTGGAGAAGAAATCTTAAGAAGGTGTACTCCGATGGGGAATAGGGAGCTCCCTGCTCTATCTTCCAAAGAATTGGATTTAAAAAAAGTATTTACACAATGCATCCACAATTTTGGAGGCATCCAGTGGAGTTTGAGCTCGTTTGATGAACATGCCTGGAATCAATACAGCAGGCATCAAAGAGCCGAGACAGCACAAGAAATAGTCACATGATAATTGTTTTTGTTAGACATTTAATAATTGTTTTTGTTAATTAGTCATGTGTTAGTGGCTTAATAATTTTGTTAAAATGTTGCTTTGCTTCATGAAATGTAATCTTTTCTACGTACAGAGGTCATGATGTTATTGATATATACAGTACATCCTCGCATATCCGAATCCTCGCGTAACCGAATTTTATTTTATTTATTTATTTTCCCCCCTTTCCGATCCCCTTTCCCCATCTCATCAATAAAAGCACATGCGCAAACTCAAAAGAGCAGCTGCCTTCGTTGTTGCAGAGAATCTGAAGCTGACAGAGGAGCTACCCCTACTTCTAAGGAGAAAGCTAACAATAGGAAAAGAAAGGTTCTCACAATCGAGGATAAAGTTGCAACTCTGAAAGAGCTGGATAGGAAGGCAGTCTCAGCTACAATCCTCTCTGAACGGTATGGTATGGAGTGGGGAAGTCTACCATTTCAGACATTAAAAAGAATAGAGAAACTATTCTTAGCTTCAAGCAGAAAGTGATAGACATGGGAATGAATAAAAAGATAAAGATAATGAAGCTGGGAGAAGACATGAAACATGACGAGGCTGTTTATATTTGGTTTAAACAGAAGAGAATGGAAGGTACCCCTATATCTGGACCTATTCTCTGTGAGAAAGCAATACAGTTGTTTGCAAAGATGCATGGAGAAGAAACCAACTTTACTGCAAGTTCAGGGTGGCAGTGGAGATTTTGTAAATGCCATGGTATACGCAATTTGTCGCTGCAAGGTGAAAAATTGTCTGCAGATAAAGAATCCAGTGAAGACTTCATATACGATTCATGGAAGAGAAACACCTCGCCCTCAACCAGATTTTTAATTGTGACGAAACTGGTTTAAACTTTCGCCTTCTTCCAGATAAGACACTTGCTACTGCATTTGAAAGGTCTGTAGATGGGAGGAAGAAAAGCAAGGAGCGGGTGACTATAAATGCTTGTGCCAATGCATCTGGAACACCTCTTCAGCTTATTGGTAAAGCTAAAAGGCCAAGATGTTTCCAGAACATGAATATGGAATTGCTACCAGTAAACTATTCTGCCCAAAGGAATGCATGGATGAGCACTGAAAATTTTCACAACTGGTTTCATAACTGCTTTATTCCTATAGTGCGCAAGGAACTGGATTCTCTTGGTGTAGAAAAGAAAGCAGTTTTGATGCTGGATAACTGCCCTGCCCACCCAAGTGTTGAGGACCTTGTGAGTGATGATGGAAATCTTTATTTGCCACCCAATATGTCACTTCCTTGATTCAGCCAATGGATCAAGGAGTGTTTGTTGCTCTAAAACGTCGCTATAAAAAAAAATGCTTCGAAGACTTGTCATTCAGGATGACAATGGTGCATCAATACAAGACTTCTTAAAATCGGTCAATTTGAAAGTCGTTGTTGAGCTAATTGCCGAGTCATGGAATGAGATCGAAGCAACTACACTTCAATAGTCATGGAAAAAGATCATTCCTTTCCAGGCTCAACAGAGTGGAGATCAGGTGCAGGAAGACGAAGATGATGAAGAATTTATTGATAATTTCCATAATTGGATTGCCACATTAGCTTCATTCATGGCCGATTAGTGATGAGAATGATCCCAGTTTTCAGATCATGACGGATGACGAAATTTGTGATCATGTAATGTCTGAATCCTCCAGCCAACAAGAGCAAGAAGAAGTGGAACAAGATGACTGTCCAGTTACTAATTCAGAGGCTGCCCATATGTTTGATAAATGCCTTACTTGGCTTGAGCATCAGGCTGAAGCTGACCAATATAACACCAGTACACTACGATCCCTACATGCTCTTGCATCACAGAAATGAACAAACTCTCTTAAACAAACATCCTTGAAAAAAATGTTATCCATTAATCCATCATGAGTTTGACATAACATGTACATATATTTATTACACCAACATGTTTTTAGCCGCAAGTGCATAGTGTACATAAAGTCTCTGAGTTTGGAGGAGACTTGTTAAATGTACCTGCAGAGCACATAGCAAACGAACATAGTATTAAAGCATACATTGCACCATCTAATTAACATTGTTTCACTTATCCGAACACATTTTTGGAGAGCTTGCACAAAGGGGTTCGGATAAGTGAGGATGTACTGTATTCCAGTTTCTCTTGTATACTGATGCCTGTTACATCAAACTTGATAAAGGGAGCTTCCTGGTCTACCAATAAAAGAAATATGCCAGCATTTGCCTGATGGAATCGAAGCCTGTATGGCAAAGATGCCTTCAGGCTTGAATTCACAATGGTGGATACATCCGGCAAAAAATAATTATTATTTTATGCGATCCAAGAGGCTTTGAGACTAAAAGTTGCTGGACATGCATTTATTTTGTTAATGCTTAATGCTTCACTTCATTATAACTATTTTTATAATCGTGTCTACATACATACTAATTTCTAAACAATTAAGATTCAATAAGAACAAAAAAACAAATATAAATCAACATGCAAATGCTCTTATTAATATCCAGTTGCAGCACATTTAGTTCGATAATCCGAGGAATTACTTTTCTCAAATGTCGGATATACCTCTTATATCCAATGTTTCCCAAAACATTTTTATCCCTGCCACCAACTCTTCCTTATTTCTTCTCGGCTTATAACTTCTCTCCTCATATATTCCTTAAGCTCGTGCCACAAGTTTTCAATTGGATTTGCGTCAGGAGATTCCGGCGGAGTTTCCACCAGTTGATCGAGTTCAACTCAAAGAATTGTCTTGCCAACCGGGAAGTATGTTTTTGGTCATTGTCCTAAACCGATGTCCAGGGCAAATCTCTTGGATGTAGGGCAGCAATGCTTTTTCCAAAATTTCTACATATAGAGGTGCCCGCATGATGCCATCGAATATACATATTCCTGTTTTCCCTTGTATACTGATGCCTGCCCACACATGAACCTTGACAGGATGCTTTGCCCTGTGAATTGAAGACAAGGTTATTTCATAGCTATGGCTTAGGTAATACATCACACCTCAAAGATTTTGCCACCCTAATTTAAAAAAATAGCTGATTGTGCTAAAGATCATCACAAGCTCAGTTGGTTTACATATTTAAATTGCATGCATGTTGTTTGCCAAGTCTTGCCAAGGCTGTAGACACCTGGGCTGCTGAGTGAGTAATGAGTGAGTAATGATGCAATATGGGGGAAATCCTGTGGATTAGAAGCTTGAACCAAAAACTAAAATATATAGCTCGCAACATTTTAACAGCCTCATTGGATTAACTCTTAGAACCCGAGCGGCCGATTTTTCGGCTTTTCCCCCTTTTTTTCCTTCCTTTTTTGGGGGGGGGGGGGGGGGGCATTATAATCAACTTTAAACTTTTTAGTAATTTTTTTCTCCAGGACCACAGGGTGGCAGGCACGCACATATTAGGGAGCATAGGGTTCTAAGGGTTAAGAACAAAATAATGACCTCTTGTAACAACAAATGCACACAAGCTCCCCTACTGTGTAAGACCAACATATGATTACCTTGGTTTGTTCTTCACAGGTTGTCCAATTTTCAACAAAAGCGTCGGTGGGTTTCAAGTTGGACCGTGCATTCATCGGTCCAGAGGACATTTTCGAACCCATCAGCTGCCTCTGCTACAAATTGTCATCCCACTCTAACCGGGATTATAATTGGAAGGAGAATGATCACAAACAGCGGCTACATCAACAGAGCAGGCCTTTGGCATTGTTAAGCAGCTTAACTGAAAACAACAAAAAACTTAGCAGAGCCACCCCCCCCCCCCCCCCCCCCCATAGCAGGAACTGCATGATAGCAGCATTAAGCCAGTATCCTAAATTAAGTCAGCATACACCCTTAAGAATCCCAAGATAACAACGAACCTTGTTGACGTCTGGCAGTAAGAGCTATCCCGAAAAGTCCAGCCGAGTGACGTTCGACACTGTAGAATTGTCCTCAACGACAATGGAAATCCCTTTTTGTTGAGGAGTTCGTGCAGCGGGAAGGCAGTCGTTTCATCATCTATTAGCATCATCTTTTCCACTATCTCTCGGATGACTGCCGTTATATTCGACGGTCTCCCGCTACCTGGCTATCATGTGGATTTCTTGATAGCGCTTTAGGAAGTAGTCGACCCCTTGCCTCGTGGCCATCAAACCCTCCTTCTCCAAGGTCCTAACAATGGTCGGCGCCTTCAAACCTTTCAAATTAAGAAATAAAATTCTTTTTTGTACGACGAATACACCATCTTCTCGCTACTAGTCACAAACTCAAATCACTGCCACGTGCAACTCGCGACGATCCATTCCTTTTATGCGTCTAAACGTTTCGTGTGTCTACAACCTTTATGCGTCTGAACGTTTCGTACGTTCTTTTAAGCCGGTTGGAAAATGCATGCGTTTAGATGCTGAACCAACGCTGCATTTAAACGAAATGCCAAGTTTTTTATGGCGCCTACTGTAGCAGTCTGGAAAAGGAAGAATCTACTCTACACTATAATGCCTCAACCCATCCCTGGTTTGATCCCCATAGGGATATTCTAGGACTAGGGCCATGACCAGGACTAGGGCCATGACCAGGACTAGGGGTATTCCAGGGCCATGGCTAGGACTAGAGGTATTCTAGAGCCATGGCTAGGAATAGGGGTATTCTAGGGCTAGGACCAGGGGTATTCTAGGGCTTGGTGTAATTCTAGGACTAGAGATATTCTAGGGCTAGGGGTATTCTAGGACTAGGGGCTTGGTGTATTCTAGGACTAGGGATATTCTAGGGCTAGGGGTATTCTAGGACTAGGGCTATTCTAGGGCTAGGGGTAATTCTAGTTCTAGGGCTAGAGGTGTATTCTAGGGCTAGAGGTGTATTCTAGGGCTAGGGGTATTCTAGGAGAATAGCCCTAGAGGTATTCTAGGACTAGGGGTATTCTAGGACCATGGCCAGGGATATTCTAGGGTTAGGTGTAGCGTGGAGGGCTGGAAACATACGAATATCCCCAAAGTCCCCAGGAAAGAAGGTGCTGTAGAGACAACACCTCCTGCTATAATCAATGATCTAGTCTAACCTTACCTTCGTTACTCCACTAACTTTCTTCTGCTCCAAGAGAGACTTGACACCAGCTTTGCTAATGAGGCACATCTCGATTTCTTCCTCAGCGTACAGAGTATGGGTCAGGAGACTAGGGCAGAGTAAGTATGAACTCCATGAACACAGTCCAACTATCTCTCTCACACAAATACCAGCCAAACACTACAGAGATGCAGAGTTCACTCGACTCTACTACACGACTAGACTGGCACTCTCCAGGCACTGCATTAACTAAAGGGCGACAGAAGGAAGTACCAGAGCACACTCCAACATCACTCACTCACCAGAGCACACTCCAACATCACTCCCTCACCAGAGCACCAACATCACTCACTCGCCAGAGCACACTCCAACATCACTCACTCATCAGAGCACACTCCAACATCACTCACTCACCAGAGCACACTCCAACATCACTCACTCACCAGAGCACACTCCAACATCACTCACTCACCAGAGCACACTCCAACATCACTCACTCACCAGAGCACACTCCAACATCACTCACTCACCAGAGCAAACTCCATCACTCACTCACCAGAGCACACTCCATCATCACTCACTCACCAGAGCACAC
This sequence comes from Cladorhizidae sp. MBARI D1340-BT2, assembly GCA_028752905.1. Lineage (NCBI taxonomy): Eukaryota > Metazoa > Porifera > Demospongiae > Poecilosclerida > Cladorhizidae > Cladorhizidae sp. MBARI D1340-BT2. Next base: position 2,326,493 of record JAQNBH010000014.1, read on the forward strand.
TCCAACATCACTCACTCACCAAAGCACACTCCAACATCACTCACTCACCAGAGCAAACTCCTTCACTAAGACACTCACTCCCCAGAGCAAACTCCATCACTCAGACACTCACTCACCAGCCATCACTCAGACACTCGCTCACCAGAGCAAACTCCATCACTCAGACACTCACTCACCAGAGCGAACTCAATCACTCACTCACACTCACTTTGTTGTTGTTTTTATTAACCTTGTTGTTGTTATTAACTTTGTTGTTGTTATTAACCTTGTTGTTGTTATTAACCTTGTTGTTGTTATTAACCTTGTTGTTGTTATTAACCTTGTTGTTGTTAGCAAACTTCATCCCTCAGACACTCACTTACCAGAGCAAACTCCATCACTCAGACACTCACTCACCAGAGCAAACTCCATCACTCAGACACTCACTCACCAGAGCAAACTCCATCACTCAGACACTCACTCACCAGAGCAAACTCCATCACTCAGACACTCGCTCACCAGAGCAAACTCCATCACTCAGATACTCACTCACCAGAGCAAACTCCATCACTCAGACACTCACTCACCAGAGCAAACTCCATCACTCAGACACTCACTCACCAGAGAACTCCTTCATTAAAACAAATCTCACCAGAAATAGCTGCATTGTGTGCTCCAGCAAGAGATTGATATGACTGCACATGTGCAATGCTCCACTATTCATATTTGATGTTTGCATTGTTGCTCTTATTTGATTGCTTGTGACATAACTTGTAAAACACCTTCAATGGTCCATTGGAAAATTACAGGAGCTGAAGACACTCTAAATAGCAAGCGAGTGTACTGGTATAGACTCTTGTGCGTGTTGATAACCACGAATTTCTTCACTCATCATCCAATGGAATCTGTTGGTACGCATGTGTGACATCCAACTTTGTAAGTGTCTTTCCACCCCCCAAAGATGCCAGGAGCTCATCGATCTTAGGTAGAAGGTATGTCTGGTGCCTTGTTGACTGTAACTTTATAGTCCCCACATATTCGGATGGAGCCATCCCTTTTAATCACAGGCACTGTGGGAGCAGCCCACTCTGCTAACTGCATTCTCTCGATGACTCCCAGATGCTCCAACTGATTCAATTCCTGTTCAACTTTGCCTCTAACTGCAAAAGGGACTGACCGTGGTTTACAAAAACGGGGCGATACTGTTAGGTCGATGTGAATCTTGGCTGAAACCACTAACCAAAGTTCATCCTTAAATATGCCTGTATGCTTGTCAAAAATGAATTGTAAGGTTTGTGCAATAGCTTACTGGCACTTGATGTATGCGACCCTCAGATGTCTGCCTTACTGAAATCAAATGTTTGCTTCATTGAATCTACTACTAAAATGAACAGCCGCCTCAGGTGGTCGCTCCACACTGAGATAGGTCACTAGACAGTGACCAGAGGTCACTCAAAACTAGAATATAGTGACCACCAGGATCCTTTTAAAGGCTGGTTACCGTGTACTACAACATCTGTCATCCTGCACTTGAACTACACTCTTGGACATGTCACAACAAACTGGGGGGAGCGTACTCCATCCAGTGGTAGGAGAGGGTAACTGTTATCACATTCAAGTGTACTCTATTCTCAGACAGGTCACAACTCACTACGAATATCCTAAAATGCAATCCTCAGCTTCTGCCTCACTGAAGTCATAGTATGTAAAATGAACTGCATCCTCGGAAGATCATGGATAGTAAGGCGGTCACAATCAAGTACAGTGGTCACTGTTTCCTTACACATCTGGACTCCATCCTCAGATAAGTCACAACTAATATCTTGGCTGGTGAGACATGGTCTGAAAACCGTGGTTTATCACCATATCTTTGTACACATTCATCGCTATGGCCCTGATTTAATGTAGCCAATGAAGTATGTTTACTGGTGGCATTTTTGTTTTGCCATACATGTTTACCATTTGGAACTGCAGGTTGGAATGTAAAGTGAAGTCACCTCTCAAACTGTTTCAAACTGTTCCAAGTAACATTTTCCAGCACTAAGTCTTGAATGGCTATAACACCTACTGTGGTTGATAGAGCTGCACAAACACCATAACTTGGTTCTAATGAAGAAGGGTCTAAAATTATAAAATACAACCTTGTGGTTTTGATGGAGATCCATAGATTCTTTACACACCATTTGGTGAACTATATATATATAGCTCAAGTCTTTCTTTTGATATTAAAAAAGTTGCATAGATATAAATGTTACATGCATCCAAAGTGGGTGTACCTCTGTCTAAACTGCTTGTATATATATATATATATAGTGAAGGTGCTAGCCCTTGTTATCTGTTGCTAGAAGAAGCCCTACTCAACAAAACCATCTTATTCATTAGGCACTAAAACATGACGAATTAGGCAAGTGCGGGTGCTAGGGAAAAAAATTCTATGGAAATTTTCCCCCTTCACACCCCGCTTGCCTACTTGTCACATTTTAGCACCTAATTAATAAGCTCATGTTGTTGAGTAGGGCTTCCTCTAGCAACAGATTACAATTTCAACTGGCCAATCAGCAACCCAATAGGAACCTGATCAAGCACTCAGATAGTCCCACTTTGGCTGCATGTAACTATAGCATAGTTATACATATGCAGCTTTTTTTAATAGCTTTTTTTAATAAATGGAGCACAGAGACATTTGAGCTAATAACAAGATTATGCAGTGAAGTGCAGAATCTATCATAACCATAAAGTTATGAAGCCATGTTTGTTTAGACCCTGTCTCACCCCTTAGACTCCACAGATGATCTCATTGATATTTATGCTAAAATGAACTACCTCCTCAGACAATTATCAACTAGAGGGGTTGACTCCATCTTATGGTAGGTCACTGTATACTAGGATTGACTCCCCAGGTTACTGTATCTTATCTCATCTACCTATGAACTGCTTTGCTAAAACCACTGATTTTTGGGGAATGCAAATTTCAAGTATTGGACTCACAAACTAAATTATGAGCTAGCTTTGCACTAACAT
>JAQNBH010000014.1:2334492-2356992 GCA_028752905.1 Cladorhizidae sp. MBARI D1340-BT2
TATTATTATTATAATAATTATAATTATAATAATAATTATTATAATAATAATAATTATAATAATTATTATTATAATAATAATTATAAAAATAATAATAATAATAATAATATAATAATGATAATTGATAATGATAATGATAATGATAGTGATATGATATGATATGATAATGATAATAACAATAACAACAACAACAATAATAATAATAGTGTTAATAATAGTATTAATAATAGTAATAATAATAGTAGTAACAATAATAGTAATAATATTAGTAGTAATAATAATAGTAATAATAATAGTAATAATAATAGTAATAATAATAGTAATAACAATAGTAATAACAATAGTAATAATAATAGTAATAATAAAAAATAGTAATAACAATAGTAATAACAATAGTAGTAATAATAGTAGTAATAATATAATAATAGTAATAATAATAGTAATAATAATAATAGTAATAATAATAATAGTAATAATAATAATACTAGTAATAATAATAGCATACTCTGGCACACACATACAGCATATGAATTGGATATGGTGACAATAATAATAGCAACAGAAAAATATTACAATATCTAATCAACTTGAAATTGTACTCTCTCAACAGCAAAAATTATCGTGGTCATGGTTTCAAATTCAGGCTCTTGAGAGTTATCCCTCAGAAGCCAGGTAAGTACATTCTGGAGACCAGAATGGAAAACAACAACATTCAAGATGCATGTAAAAGGTGTGCTAATGAGAAATCTGCATTTGCGAACATGCATAGGAGAATGGACATCCTATTTTGTGGGAGGAAGCCTCCTTAGACTGGGCCAGAAGACAGAATGAACTGCTAGGAGGCATACCAGCCTAGCACCAAAGTGTGAAGCAATTCAATCGAGATTGTGGGATTACTGGCTGCTGGTTGCCAGAGCCTGAATTTGACCACAACCACAATAATTTTTCTGTAGTATGTACTCTGTTCATTCTTGTTAATGTTTTAGTGCCAAGCATGTTTTTATTAATTTTTATTTTTTATTTTATTACTATTTTAATTTTATTTATCAGAAGTGCTGTCATGTTGGCTTCCATCGGCTTTCCTGGCATCCGCTTTGGGATCCCTCGATCTAATTCACCGAATCTTGCCCAGTAGATTTGAGGGCTGTAGTGATCCTGCTTTTCAGTTAGGTATGGAGGTGTGGAGCAAAGACATAAATGTTCCCGCTCCCTCAGATGAGTCATCCTTTCCCCAAAAGTGTTGGGACACTCCGCATGTGAAGGCCTGCCTAAACAAGCTTGTGGAAGGAGCACAGGATGATACTGCATGTGCTCGTGTTAGAGCCGCCACCAAGAGTGAAGCAGGTGCCTGGCTCCATGCTCTCCCTATGTCTGCAGTTGGTTTGAGGATGGATGACGATGTGATTCGTGTTGCCACAGGTGTCTTGGTGTACCGCTTTGTAGTCTTCCAGTGTCTTCAGTGTGGAGCTCCAGTTGACCAACAGCAGGGTACTCATGGGCTCAATTGGAGAAAGAGTCAGGGCCACCACTCTCGACATGCTGCTATTAATCAAGTGATCCAAAGATCTCTATGTTCCGCCAAAATCCCCTCTTACCTGGAACCAGTAGGCTTGGATCGTGATGATGGCAAATGTCCCGACAGTGCCACAGTTGTGCCTTGGAGGAATGGGAAGGTTCTGGTTTGGGATGCCACATGTTCAGACATGTTTGCTCGCTCTTATGCAGATTTGAGGTCTGGAGATCCTGGAACGGTTGCCAAGCTGAATTACTGAAGAAACAAAAGTATCATTCAATCAGAGACACCCACTATTTTGTTCCCCTGGGCTTCGAGACCACGGGTGTATTTGGTGATGAGACCATGTCCTTTATTAAGAAGTTGGGCAGGAAAATTAAGGAGGAGACTAGGGAGGCTAAGGCCCATTTCTACTTGCTCCAATGGCAATACAGTGTGGAAACGCTGTTGCTGTGCTGGGAACATCTCTGGTGCAGGAAACGTCATACTACTTTTAACTTATTATTATAATTATCATTATCATTATTTATCATAATTAATTATAATATGCATGACTTAATTAGGTGTGAATGGACTATGATATTGCCTGTTTATCATGTATGTAATATTTATTTTATTATATATTATTTATTTATTTATTGTTATTTTAATTGGAGAAACAAAGGAGGTTGGAGACCAGAGTAAAAGAATTCATGGATGCAGCTATCATTAAACATACATGCAATCACCCCGCCCAATCTCTTGGTGTGAGAAGACTTAAGTAATGAGAAAATGGAGGGAATTTCTTGTGATGAAAGCTCTCTATTTTAGTTATCTTGTTTTTTGTGTTATTTTGCTATTATTATTATCTTTATTGTATTTTTGCCACATTTGGGTCACATGCTGCTGGACGTGTGTGTCTGGGTGTGGTTTGTATCATGTGATGGATAGCTAGCTACTGGTCTATAACAAGCTCATTGAGTCTAAGCATCTCATTATTCCTCTAAAGCATCTAGTTGAAACATTGAGAATGTTAGTTTCAAGTTGATTATTGAGAAAATTGTTTATGTCAACTGAAAGTTCATGGTCAACAATTGAAACTGAAGAAAAAAAGTTGACTGGGAAAGACAAAGGGTGAAGAGTTCATTTTTTAATTTTTTAATGAGCTCAGTAGCAAAAGCCTTATATACATGATAACATGATGGGTAGAAAAATGATTGAAGTTAGGCGAAGAATTGTTTAATAAATCGTTTGAAGGAAGAGAGTGAGGATGAGGATCTAATGGAGGTTGGGAGAGAGTTGCAAAGAGCTGTGACGGAATGATCGAAGGAAGACTGCATGGATGCAGTGCAGGAGAATGGGATTATGATGTTCGACGGGTGGTATTGGCGAGAAGATATGGAGCTAATTGGATTGAGTCTGGAGGAAAATGTTTATTATTTTGTAAATTAGAAGGAGCTTGATACCAACAGTGAAACTGAGGATATATCCCAGAACAAATAACACTTCACAGAAATTTCAGTGAGTGTAAGGGTCCTGGGATGAGATAAGATAGCATCCAATAGCAGTGGATGGACCTGAGGGATGCATTGTCTGAAGTGCAAGGGATGAGGAGAGAGCACCAAACATTGGTAGGTGGAGAGAAGTGAAGGCTGCACTGTCAGAGATTGTAAAGGATGAACTGACATTGCCTTCATCAGGATGCTCCAATCCTGGTGAAGGCTAGAGCGTCTAGCTGTGGAGTGAAGAGATGAGTTTTGAGTAGAAAATAAGATAAACAAATAAGCAATCAAATAAGAGCAACAACAAAACAAACATCAAATATGAATAGTTGAGCATTGCACATGTGCAGTCATATCAATCTCTTGCTGGATAACACAATGCAGCTATTTCTGGTGAGATTTGTTATCTGACAATGATTAATGTGGTTTTGACAAAAACTCTGAAGCTAAAGTGCTCTTGTCTCTGAACTAGCTAATTTGATGCAAGATTGGTAAAGTGTTGAGGACACTTTTTTTATATCTTGGTGCCTAAGGAATGCTAGTGAGTCAAACACAGGGATCAAGTTGAAGGATGTTCTTCCAATCAGCATGTTGACAATAAATAAGACTTTGTTTGGTCTACGATAAAAACTTGAAGCCACATAGAGTGTAAATGCAGGAGTGGTACCAGCAATCGAAATGAGTAGAAGAAGTGCCGTGATGTACTTCTTTCTGTTGTGTTGCATGTGGTTATACACTCTAATCAATTCATTTTCTTTTGACTCTCTCCTTGTGCCCTCTTTAATGGAAGTCTGGATCGACTTGTGGTATTTGTTAATCCTATACACTATAAAGAAGATGGCAACATAGAGAAGCAATGATAAAATCACTCCAGTTAGAAGAGCCAGTCCTGTGCTCCAGGCTACAATGTGTGCACAGCTATCTGAACATCCTGTGAAGGCAGTGCAGGTCTTCAATGTTGGAATGTAGGTGTAGCAATCAAGAATTCCAGCAAGTGGTAGAACTACGCGTATCAGTGTTATCAACCACATGATGGCAGACAGAGTCCAAGCAATTGGTGCTCCATGCTTGAAGAATGGCTTGTACACAGAAATGAATCGATCAATAGTGAACACAAAGGTCATGGTGAATCTGTACATGGCAAAGCCATCGTGAATCATTCCTGTAATGTTGCACACCACTTCACCAAATATCCATTCACCATTGATGCTGGATGTCAATACAATTGCAGGGATGACTAGTTGATAGAGAATCTCAACAAAAATGATCTGCAGAGATAAATACAGAGATCTCTGGTGCAACTCTGGATACTTGAGTATGATGAAGAACAGGTATGTGTTGAGAGGAAGACCAATAACTGCAGAGAGGACACCAAGAAAAGCCTGAATGATGTTCACTGCTTCCGGCATCTCTAGGAATGGTGGAAAAAACGGTAGAAGATTGCAGCTGTAATTCACCGTCGAATTCATCACGTTAAGATTTGAGTTAGAAGTCGATGAACGCGGATACTTTATACGCGCCGCGCTAACAGAATCGACCGTCAACTCATCAACCTACTTTACCTACCCAGTGAATCCTGTCTTGTGCGTTTATTATATTATAGGAGGTAGCGAGCTCGAGAAGGAAGGCCTCTACTAGTCAGAGACTAAGGGTTCCACTAGCAGTGTGGACTTGCTATTTCTTCCAGAGTTTAGCTTCGCCATTAGATGTGGACAAAATCATAGATTGCAGTTAAAGCAACCCCCTCTGGAGACTTGTGACAGCTTCTAGCTACACCAACTCTCGGTGCCTGTCATTCAATTTATATAGTTTTCTATTCAACCTATCACTAGTCCATATTATCAAAAGTTTAAATAATAATAAATGTGAAAGAGCAAATAGCAAGTTCCATACAATTCAACAAGTGGCTAGAATTTGTACATTATTATGAAAATGCTAGCTAGGTTGGTTTGGATTATTGGGGGAGATTGAAAACAAGAGTATTCTTCTCAATAAACACTCTCAGTAGACATAATCTAGATAGAATGAATTTTCTCACTCGGGAATTTTGACTAGATGAAGCCTAGACCATCTAGCCGAAACTTCAAGTTAGAAAATCCAAATTGAGAAGAGTATTGCTTATTATCGCTTGTTTTGGAAATAGACATAGGCTCAAACAATTGCAGATTGTCGTTAGCTTCACTATTCTATGCAGAAGCCAACTGCTTTTTTGCATTGCATATGATAGTTACCAAAATCTCCAGAAACATTTATATGAACAACTTTAACATAAATATCTTATCTTCACAGATGTTTTCTTGCTCTTTATATTATTTGTCCAATGTTTCGATCAATATATGTAGTTTGGCCTACATCAGGGTGATGAGGTGTGCAAGATACATTATTTACTTCTGCCATGGCAATAATAAATATGGGTGTGGTTTCATGTGCATAGTCTTGAAAGTTATGATCCAGCAACCAGGTAGTCAAATCCTACATCTCTACTCATGCACTGATCGTCATGTTTGAGGTAGATGTGCAGAGCTTTCTTCACAAGAAATTCCCTCCATTTTCTCATTAGAAGTCTTCTCACGGGTGATTGCATGTATGTTTAACGATAGCCCTGTCTGCATGCATCTATAAATTATTTTACTCTGGTCTCCAACCTCCTTTGTTTCTCCAATGTATAGACTTTCCCACAGCTGCATGGATTGTGATATATATACTAATGAACAATGTTTAAAATATCATTGTTCTAGTTCCTGCAAGATGAACACTTGTGTTGCTTGTGGAGGAGCATGCTTTCATGGTACTGGATTTTAAGCCTAATCAGTTTCGCCCTCCTAAACTCCCAACTGCCAGGCATTTTCAAAGAACTGAGATAAGATGTTTCCTAAATAGAGTGGGTTGTATAAAATTAACCTCAGGCCAAGCCCAAAATGATGATCTTTCATCTGTAAAAAAAAAATTCAGATCTTATTGAAATCCATCATGTCAATGAGAACTGCTGTGTGGCAGTATAGATCAAGAAGTGATTTGTCTTGGATTGGAAGTAGTATAAGGTCATCACTGACACATAGATAGTGATGTTCTATTATTGACTTGGTGTCGGTTACCTAAATAAACTGTGGTACCTATGTTATTATACTTTCATTTTACATGGCCAGAGGCAATACTATTGGAATATGATCAGGAAAAATGTGAAGCCAATTAATTTGTTGCTTTAGCAGTGAGAATTTACTTCCATCCACTGCAAGACAATCACTATATGCATCTATAGTTCTTGCAAGATGTTTGAGACATTTTAAAACATGATACTCTGTGACAATTGCAAGGAGTGATATCAATAAAGTATGTATTGTGATTTCACTAATAACACTACTCAGTACTCAGTATTTATAGCTACAGAAATTTTCAACCAAAGATGCGTGAGCATAAATAGTACTAAATTCAGTAGGGTGAATAAAGCATCTGTGATTGGAGTAATTATGCCAAGATATTAGTCTGAGGATGGAGTATAATTATTGCAGTATCTTGTGCCTTATAAAATTACCTTGGGGATCACTGTATATCCTATATAGTTCTCAGTGACCTCCCATCACTTTATAGTGCCCTATCTCAGAGTGGAATGCTCCTCAGACACATCGAATAGTGAGAAGGCCATCCCAAGAGCTCACAGGGGTCACTGAGAACTAGCATACAGTGACTCCCTGGGTCATTATAAAGTGGAGTCACCATGCACTCCAACATCTCTCATGCATTGCACCTAATACCTGCTTAGACAGGTCACAACAAACTCGGGGATGTACTCTATCCAGGATAAGAGGGGTTAACTGTTTTCTCACTCAAATACTCTCTGCGTTCTCAGATAGGTCACAACTCAGTAAGGCAAAATGTTTTTACTTAGTTACTCTAAAACACAACCCTCAGATGTCTGCCTTACTGAAATCATATTTACGCTTTTGTTTGCTTCATTGAATCTACTACTAAAATGAACTGCCTCGTCAGATGGTCACTCCACCCTGAGATAGGTCACTAGACAATGACTAGGGGGTCTAGGATACTGTGCCACCAGGATCCTTTTAAAGGCTGGTTACCATGTACTACAACATCTGTCATGCTACACTTGAACTACACTCTTGGAAATGTCACAACAAACTGGGGGGAGAGTACTCCATCCAGCGGTAGGAGAGGGTAACTGTTATCTCATTCAAGCATACTACATTCTCAGACAGGTCACAACTCACTACGAATATCCTAAAATGCAATCCTCATCTGCCTGCCTCACTGAAATCATAGTATGTAAAATGAACCTCGGAAGATCATGGATAGCAGCAAGGCGGTCACAATCAAGTACAGAGGTCACTGTTTCCTTACACATCTGGACTCCATCCTCAGATAAGTCACAACTAATATCTTGACTGGTGAGACATGGTTTGAAAACCGTGGTTTATCACCATATCTTTGTACACATTCATCACTATGGCCCTGATTTAATGTAGCCAATGAAGTATGTTTTCTGGTGGCATTTTTGTTTTGTCATACATGTTTTACCATTTGGAACTGCAGGTTGAAATGTGAAGTGAAATCACCTCTCGAACTGTTTCCTGTGACATTTTCCAGCACTAAGCTATAACACCAACTGTGGTTGATAGAGCCGCACAAACACCATAACTTGGTGCTAATATTAAAGTGGACTTATGTTCATATATAAAAGGGTCTAAAATTATAAAATACAAACACTAAACCTTGTGGTTATGATGGAGGTCCATAGATTCTTCACTTCATTTGGTGAATTAGATATATATAGCTCAAGCTCAATTATCTGTGTGCTCGCCTTTGATGTTAAAAAAGTTGCATAGATATAAATGTTACATGCAGCCAAAGTGGGTGTACCTCTGTCTGAATTGCTTGTAGTGATTGGAAGGTGCTGGCCATTGTTATCTGTGGGTAGAAGAAGCGCTACTCAACAAAACGAGCTTATTCATTAGGCACTAAAACATGACGAATTAGGCAAGTGCGGGTGCCAGAAAAAACAATTCTACGGAAATTTCCCCCTTCACACCCCGCTTGCCTACTTGTCACATTTTAACACCTAATTAATAAGCTTATGTTGTTGAGTAGGGCCAACAGATAACAATTTCAACTGGCTAGCACTTTGCAATCGGCAACCACAATAGGAACCTGATCAAGCACTCAGATTTTGAGGTACCTCCACTTTGGCTGCATGTAACTTTAGCATAGTTAGACATATGCAGCTTTTTTTTAAAGAAAGCACAGAGACATTTGAGCTAATAACAAGATTATGCAGTGAAGTGTGCAGAATCTATCATAACCATAAAGTTATGAAGCCATGTTTGTTTAGACCCTCCTGTCTCGCCTTAGACTCCACAGACGCCTCACTGATATTTATGCTAAAATGAACTACCTCCTCAGACAATTATCAACTAGAGGGGTTGACTCCATCTTATGGTAGGTCACTGTATACTAGGATTGACTCCCCAGGTCACTGTATCTTATCTCATGTTCTACCTATGAACTGCTTTGCTAAAACCACTGATTTTTGGGGAACGCAAATTTCAAGTATTGGACTCACAAAATAAATTATGAGCTAGCTACGCACTAACATTAAATGTATTATGGTGCTATGGCAATGGCATCCAAGGTTGCCAGGAACTCAGCTAATTGGCTGCTAGTCTTCACCCGCAAGTCATCTAAGCTATTATGACCTTTACCTAATTGCTAGATGGACCTTAACATAAGTGAGCCATTCATTTTTTATTTTGAATGTTCTATGGGGAGCTGGAGTTCACATGGACTTTACTAGATTTGTATGTATTAGGACTTCACCAAAGCATCTGAAATAGACCTAGTGCTCCTGAGGCAAGTGACACCTCAGCTCGATTGGACGTGCTACTGAGGACCATGACAGCAGATCTCATGCATAGAATTGGTGACTAAAATGTCAGATTCCGTAATACTATGCAAGTAGTGATGCATAACCCAGTTGATTATGTGGAAAAGAACTATGAGTTCTAAAAATTTACTTCATCAGTGATCCAAATCCGGTGCTCCTGAGGGTTACTACCAAGAGCATAGCAAAAGAAAATAACATGCTAGCTTTAGAAGTAATAATTCCAATGCTTCCTGAATCTTAACTTCAAAGGCATCTCTCTACTGGACAGATCATACCCTCAGTTGAAGCTCATCAAAGGCAATTATTACCAGACACCAACCCATAAAAAACCTACCTAAGCTACTGTATATATAAAATAATAAATGACTTTCTGAAATCAACTTAAAATTTGTCTCTCAATGTGCTAGATGCTCTAGCCAATATTGAGATACTATAAGACTGTCGTGAGGTTGTTTATGAAGCTTTGTGCAAATGGTGCCAAAAAGCTACTGCAGCTAATGTTATATACTGCTGTTATTGCTACTTCTGCTGTCACTGCTACCTCTGCTGTCACTGCCACCTGTTGTCACTGCCACCTCTGCTGTCACTGCTAACTCCGCTGTCACTGCTACCTCTGCTGTTACTGCCACCTCTGCTGTCACTGCCATCTCTGCTGTCACTCCACCTCTGCTGTCACAGCTACTCTGCTGTCACTCCACCTCTGCTGTCACAGCTACCCCGCTATCACTCCACCTCTGCTGTCACAGCTACTCTGCTGTCACTCCACCTCTGCTGTCACAGCTACCCCGCTATCACTCCACCTCTGCTATCACTCCACCTCTGCTGTCACTGCCACCTCTGCTGTCACAGCTACTCCGCTATCACTCCACCACTGCTGTCACTGCTACTCTGCTGTCCCACTGCCACCTCTACTGTCACTGCTAACTTTGCTGTCTGCTCCCAATGTCATGAAAAATGTGTGTTCCACTCAGCTGGGAAGAACAAATTGTTGATTCGAACATAAAGAAGCAGGAACTTGTGGAGCCAATTTTTTTCTGTGATGGGATCTGTCAGGAGAGTGGGTACATCGCAGATCTGCTGGCCTGTAGAAAACCTGACTCAGTCTAAGTGTAGCACCCACTTTTATGTCCCAGATGCTTTTCATCTACTCTGGAAGAGTTGCTAGGTTGGTCTAGGAGGTAAATGTTTTCAAGAGTGCCAGAGCTAAGCAGTTGGGGAACTAACAAGAACCTGGCAGTTGGCACAGTTATATATCCAGGCATTCAGAATATCAGAGAGAACTTATGAATGAACTTCAGAAACAAAGAAGTTTTTTTAATGTCAGTGATCAACCCTCATCATCTAAATGAAATCAATCTTGTGATTTATGGGTTACTTGTAAGTAATAAGGACACCCTGAGACATCTACAAAATTTCCATGATGTACCAAGTGCAGGAGGTCTACTACCTTCACTATAGATCACTAACCACCTGATTCGTGATTGCTTTAGACTTGGAAAACTCCAGGAAAATCACACTTGTCCTATCCTTGTAAACCACAGTCTACAAATGTAAAGAAATATGCACTGACCGCTTGTACTTCATTGGCAAAGGCAGAACCAGAAAATGTTTTGGGAAGCTTCGAAGGATGTATATCTAGAAATTATTCTCCACGGTTAAGATGGTAACAAAGAGCATGTTATTATTATTATTATTATTATTATTATTATTATTATTATTATTATTATTATTATTATTATTATTATTATTATTATTATTATTATTATTATTATTATTATTATTATTATTATTATTATTATTATTATTATTATTATTATTATTATTATTATTATTATCATCATCATCATCATCATCATCATCATCATCATCATCATCATCATCATCATCATCATCATCATCATCATCATCATCATCATCATCATCATCATCATCATCATCCATCATCATCATCATCATCATCACCATCATCATCATCATCATCATCATCATTATTATTATTATTATTATTATTATTATTATTATTATTATTATTATTATTATTATTATTATTATTATTATTATTATTATTATTATTATTATTATTATTATTATTTATAATTAATTAGGTTTTGATGGACTGTAATATTGCATGTGTACAATTATGCGCTATAGTTTTTATAACATAATAATAATAATAATAATAATAATAATAATAATAATAATAATAATAATAATAATAATAATAATAATAATAATAATAATAATAATAATAATAATAATAATAATAATAATAATAATAATAATAATAATAATAATAATAATAATAATAATAATAATAATAATAATAATAATAATAATAATAATAATAATAATAATAATAATAATAATAATAATAATAATAATAATAATAATAATAATAATAATAATAATAATAATAATAATAATAATAATAATAATAATAATAATAATAATAATAATAATAATAATAATAATAATAATAATAATAATAATAATAATAATAATAATAATAATAATAATAATAATAATAATAATAATAATAATAATAATAATAATAATAATAATAATAATAATAATAATAATAATAATAATAATAATAATAATAATAATAATAATAATAATAATAATAATAATAATAATAATAATAATAATAATAATAATAATAAAAGTCTATGGATGTGGCAAGTTGCCCTCTAAGTCTGACAGTGAGGATGACATGTTACCACCAGATTCCTCAATGGGAGTTTCAGTATTTGATGTTGGTGCTTTATTATGTGGTAGTGTAAAGCATAATGGGCTCAGTCCCCAAGGTATCTACAATTATCTCAAGAATCACTATTATCCCAAGAAAGATGACATCATTAGTCAAGTTGTGGTAAAAGGGACAGAAAATAGAGTTAGTTTTTCAATTGTCTTGGCTCAACACCTTCAAATGGCTAGCATATAGCCCTAGTTGTGAAGGTGGGCTCTGAAAAGTTTGCATTCTATTTCCCTCGCCAAAGGGTTAAGCTATAAGTGGAACACTTGTTACCATACCTTTTACAAATCTCCAAAAAGCTGGAGGTTTAAAGGAAAGCTTCAAACCCATGAGTCTTTGAAATATTATCGGGATTCTGCTGCTCATGTACAATCCATGTTTCGGAATCCAGAAGCTAAAATTCAACATGTTTTGTCAGAACAAGCGAAAAAGCAGTATGAAACCAATGTAAAGGTTCTTTCGTCTGTGGTAAAAGCTGTACTCTATTGTGGGACACAGAATATTACTAGGGCCATTGTGATAGATTAGAATTCCATAGTCATTGTGGCAACTTTACTGCACTTGTTCACCTTCTTAAAGGCATGACTGTCAAACTATCCCATCCTGCTTCATCTAAAAATGAACTTAAAGAAGATGGTGTAATGTTCCAGTAGAAAACATCTCCAAAAACCTTCTTGACACTCTGAAACTGTGTGATCCTGATGTTTACCCTAATATTCATCAGTTACTCATCATAGGATGTACACTTCCTATAACTAGCTGTGAAGCTGAATGTTCTTTTTCTTCTCTGCGATTAACTATGAATCATTTGCATTAAACCATAGGAGAAGAAAGGCTTGCTGCATTGACTCTGATGAATCTACATCACAAGATTAAAATCTGCCCCAAACAAGTTGTCAGCAGGTTTGTTTATTTCACAACACTCACATAGAATGTTTAAAAGATCTGTACTGTTTGATTATATATTACAATGAGATAACCTACAAAACACACAAATCCACAAGTGCCTGCGCTAAATGGCACAATTCACATTTGCAGGTTCACTCTGGTTTCAATGTATCGTATATCCTCGAATGGACTGCGTGCGATCTATTCATTTCGAACACACTTAGAACTTTTACGAAGTATATGGCATAAACATATCAAAAGCACAGCATATTTCACTTAGGGCTTGTGCAGTTTGGCCATTTGTCCTGATAGGGAGACTGGGGCAGGAGCCATGTAAAGGGGCATTTACTTTTGGTGCACGAGCAGTTTGAGGGTGGAGGTTATTTCACCAAAGACTGGAGCTAGGGAGCAGTCTATTCAAGGGAGCGAAGAGTTTAAGGAAATACGATACTTGGACCCCCGCTTTGAATTTGGCTGGATCAGCACCTGGTGCCATGCGCGGAATATCGAGTGAACTTCCCTGTGAGAACTCACTTCCCTCGCCAATAAAATCCGCACTTTTTAAGATGGATGTCCCGTTCCTAATTCCATGGCACATGTGAGAGAGTTTTTATCCATTAGATAATGCTTTCAATGACGAGCAGTCTCTGTGCTCCTTTTTCAACTGATGCATGGCGAGTTTCTGGCCCATGGAGCATGTGCAAAAGAAAGTGAAGGGGTGCTGCGCATGCCATATGTATCCATTATTGTCACTCGAGTAAATACTATGCTAAACTGGAAATGATCATTATGGTCAATAGTGTCATAATTTGTCTGAGATTATTCTGAGATTATTCTGATCTTGCAACAGTTTTGGAATCTGTAAGGAGATACTATTCATACCACAATATTCCTGTTCAAAATATAGTCTTGCCTTTTGATGTATAAGAAAGGGGAACATTTATAGATTATATAGCCAAGAACTCAAGTAGCAAATAACACACAAGTACTGAACTAACGTAGAACAAATCTAAGTAGCTACCCCTCCCCCCTTGCATCATAGCATGAATTGTTTAGGTGCCTGGCAGTGCTTGGAATGGCATAGAGGAGGGGGTTCGGCTGTTGTAGGTACTGAAGAAGTAGATGGGTTATCCAGTGAGGGAGTCTGCGGGGAGGCATACATGGATGTACTGTCGAGAACCTCTACCTCATCCCCCAGGGGCTCTGACTTGTGAGCTCAGACATGCCACTTGAGGTGGACGGTACCTGGTGTCATGAACCAACGGCCAACCATAGACCATATAGTGAAACTGAATCTCCTCTAATGGGAGTTGTGTTCATCATAGTGCAAAAGCAATGAAATAGCGTGTAATACATTAGGGAGAACTTCCTGCCAGCATGATGTAGGGAGCCCCTTTGTCTCGAGAGCTTTGTCCATTTATTTAAGGATTATAGGGCGTGGTTTGGCTAGATGCTATTCTTTTCTTGTGAAGGAAGTTACGCAGCTCAACACTCACGAAGGAAGAGCCTCTGTCTGAGTGCACATAGGCTGCCATGCCGAATGTAGAGAAGAGTTCACAAAAACATTTGTAGCCTTCATGCTATATAGCACATGGGAATATGAAAGGAAACCTCGAGTACTCATTACTGTAAAAAGTATTGGTTTTTATTATTGGTTATGAGTGGACCCTTGAATTCAACATTCACTCAAAGGCTTCAGTAGCTTTAATTGGATCAGGTCTATGAAACCGGTTTGCATTTGTCAAAAATGCTACATGATTTGGTGGCATCCTCTGTCGAATAAGGCAGGTTTCAGGCAGGTTTCAGGATTTTATGAAGTGATACATTTGTGTATGCCTAGGTTACATAGAGCTGGTGCAGCTCAGTAAGACTTGCACTATAGTATACTCATGATAAAGTGTCGGAGGAATATTCTCCCTGCCTGCCTGCCTGATACACAATATCGAAACTTTTGTATTTATTTTCTCTGCTTCATGTTAAGCACATAGCTAAGCCTATGCTACGCATCTTTGCAATGTTTACCCATTAGATAATGCATCCACCAATGATAAACAGTCTCAACTATTGCATGTGCTTCTTTTTCTATTGATGCATGGTGAGTCTCTGGCCCTTGGAACATGTAAGAAAAGAAAATGACAGGGTGTCCTGCTTGGTTGAGAGTTGCTGCTATGGCAAAATCTGAAGGATCGGTTTTAACGTCAAATTTTACTGACTCATCAATACTGCATACTACTAATTCTTTAATGGTTTTCTTTAAAGTAATATCCCACATATAGTGACATTATCCATGTAGGCAAGTGTGCCTTTGAACTTTTCCTCAGAAATGAGCTCATCCATCTTTCTCTGGAAACAAGCTACACCAATAGTGTACCCAAATGGTACTCTTGTAAGCACTAGTCCTCCTGCCACCTCAAAGGCTGTATATGGCTTGTCTTCTGGTTTGATGGTATCTGATGATAGGCACTCTGCAGACGATAGTACTGTAGATACTGCATTGTGCAATCTTATTCGTTGTCTCGTCTATTCCAGGTGACAGATACATACCGAGGTTGAATGTTTGAGAATAGTCAACAGCTGCGCACAGCTGAAAGTACATGGAGATGAATATTTTTGTTCTGATGCCACATTAGAGCCAGATCAATCTCACGATATCTGTATATATGGGCAGACTGAGACACTGACAGAGAAACAGATCCAGAAGAGGGATGTATTGCATCCCAAGGAATTAAGCTTCCACTATCCATAAGTGTACGAGCGGCGAGTCCATTGATTCTGACTGAGGATATAGACTTCCCCAAGGATTGTGCCATAGTGACTGAGGCTGAGGAGGCTATTGTAGCAAAGCCCATAGCTGCCGTGCTGATGTTTCACTATGAGTAGGCTGGGTGAGGGGATTAGCCATGCACACTTTTGTGAAATGTCCTTGCTGTTGAAACTTGTGGCATGTAGCTTCTCTATATAGCTGGACACTTAGCCCTGCCATAGAAGTAGCACTTACTTCCTTGAGAATAAGACTGTCCAGTTGCTGCAGAAGATCCTAAATCAGGAGGATTGTCTAAGTCTAGAGGGCATTGCCGCTCCTATAAGAGGCGCAGTGGAGCCATATTAGTCAGAACCCTTCTGGGCTGACTCTAGGGATCTAGCTTGATCAAACATCATGGTAAGATCCAAAGTTTTATTTTCTAGAAGGCTCTGACAGATGTGCAGTCCCGCAATGAAAGCATATCATATAACATTATCCCTATTTTGCATAGCTTGATAATTACAGGGTCTTCAGAACTTGGAGGTATTTATCAAGACTTTCTGCCATCTGTTAACTTCATATAGCAAGAATATGGTGAGCCAAAACTTCATTCCTGGGCTTCACGAATAGTTCTTGAGGATTACGACAACTCAATTACACTCGGTACATTCTTCAATAGACACAAATATTTTCGGTGATACATTGTTCGTGAGCACGCTAAGTTAATCCAGACCTTCGCCTGTTCAAAGCTTGATGGCATAATTAGCACGAAATTTTGCATGAGCCTCCTAATGACCACACCCATAAAATTAATAATGGGATGGAAAATGTGTTTCGGGCAAAACCAGACTGACTGGACTGTCTCTGCTGGAATATACTAACTCTCCACATTACAATTCAAACATATGACATTAGTAATTTACAGATCAGGTGTATAGTGTTAGGCCTGCAGATATGTTTGGAGTAGGACAATACTTACAGACCAGTGTATAGTGTTAGGCCTGCAGATATGTTTGGAGTAGGACAATACTTACAGACCAGTGTATAGTGTTAGACCTGCAGATATGTTGAGTAGGACAATACTTACAGATCAGTGTAAAGTGTTAAGCCTGCAGATATGTTTGGAGTAGGACAATACTTACAGACCAGTGTATAGTGTTAGGCCTGCAGCTATGCTTGGAGTAGGACAATACTTACAGATCAGTGTATAGTGTTAGGCCTGCAGATATGCTTGGAGTAGAACAATACTTACAGACCAGTATATAGTGTTATGCCTGCAGATATGTTTGGAGTAGGACAATACTTACAGATCAGTGTATAGTGTTAGACCTGCAGTATGTTTGGAGTAGGACAATACTTACAGATCAGTGTATAGTGTTAGGCCTGCAGATATGTTTGGAGTAGGACAATACTTACAGACCAGTGCATAGTGTTAGGCCTGCAGATATGCTTGGAGTAGGACAATACTTACAGATCAGTGTATAGTGTTAGGCCTGCAGTATGTTTGGAGTAGGACAATACTTACAGATCAGTGTATAGTGTTAGCACTGCAGATATGTTTGGAGTAGGACAATACTTACAGATCAGTGTATAGTGTTAGGCCTGCAGTATGTTTGGAGTAGGACAATACTTACAGCTCAGTGTATAGTGCTAGGCCTGCAGATATGCTTGGAGTAGGACAATACTTACAGATCAGTGTATAGTGTTAGGCCTGCTGTATGTTTGGAGTAGGACAATACTTACAGGTCAGTGTATAGTGTTAGGCCTGCAGATATGCTTGGAGTAGGACAATACTTACAGACCAGTGTATAGTGTTAGCACTGCAGATATGTTTGGAGTAGGACAATACTTACAGATCAGTGTATAGTGTTAGGCCTGCAGTATGTTTGGAGTAGGACAATACTTACAGGTCAGTGTATAGTGTTAGGCCTGCAGATATGCTTGGAGTAGGACAATAATTACAGACCAGTGTAGAGTGTTAGGCCTGCAGTTATGCTTGGAGTAGGACAATACTTACAGATCAGTGTATAGTGTTAGGCCTGCAGATATGTTGAGTAGAACAATACTTACATATCAGTGTATAGTGTTAGGCCTGCAGATATGTTTGGAGTAGAACAATACTTACAGACCAGTGTATAGTGTTAGGCCTGCAGATATGTTTGGAGTAGGACAATACTTACAGATCAGTGTATAGTGTTAGGCCTGCAGATATGTTTGGAGTAGGACAATACTTACAGACCAGTGTATAGTGTTAGGCCTGCAGATATGTTTGGAGTAGGACAATACTTACAGATCAGTGTATAGTGTTAGGCCTGCAGATATGTTTGGAGTAGGACAATACTTACAGACCAGTGTATAGTGTTAGGCCTGCAGTATATTTGGAGTAGGACAATACTTACAGACCAGTGTAGAGTGTTAGGCCTGCAGTATGTTTGGAGTAGGACAATACTTACAGACCAGTGTATAGTGTTAGGCCTGCAGATATGTTTGGAGTAGGACAATACTTACAGACCAGTGTATAGTGTTAGGCCTGCAGTATGTTTGGAGTAGGACAATACCTACAGATCAGTGTATAGTGTTAAGGCCTGCAGTATGTTTGGAGTAGGACAATACTTACAGACCAGTGTATAGTGTTAGGCCTGCAGTATATGTTTGGAGTAGGACAATACTTACAGATCAGTGTATAGTGTTAGGCCTGCAGATATGTTTGGAGTAGGACAATACTTACAGACCAGTGTATAGTGTTAGGCCTGCAGATATGTTTGGAGTAGGACAATATTTACAGACCAGTGTATAGTGTTAGGCCTGCAGTATGTTTGGAGTAGGACAATACTTACAGATCAGTGTATAGTGTTAGGTCTGCAGATATGTTTGGAGTATGACAATACTTACAGATCAGTGTATAGTGTTAGGCCTGCAGATATGTTTTGAGTAGGACAATACTTACAGACCAGTGTATAGTGTTAGGCCTGCAGATATGTTTGGAGTAGGACAATATTTACAGACCAGTGTATAGTGTTAGGCCTGCAGTATGTTTAGAGTAGGACAATACTTACAGATCAGTGTATAGTGTTAGGCCTGCAGATATGTTTGGAGTAGGACAATACTTACAGACCAGTGTAGAGTGTTAGGCCTGCAGATATGTTTGGAGTAGGACAATACTTACAGATCAGTGTATAGTGTTAGGCCTGCAGATATGTTTGGAGTAGGACAATACTTACAGACCAGTGTAGAGTGTTAGGCCTGCAGATATGTTTGGAGTAGGACAATACTTATAGATCAGTGTATAGTGTTAGGCCTGCAGATATGTTTGGAGTAGGACAATACTTACAGATCAGTGTAGAGTGTTAGGCCTGCAGCTCTATATGCTTGGAGTAGGACAATACTTAGAGCTGATGCAAATTAATTGTTTATTACTGTTAGGCCGATCCTTCCTTGACTAGCCTAGCTCTTGCTGCCACCAGAGTTCTTTTCCACCCCAACCTCCCTTTCTCTCAGAGGTAAGCCTTATTTTAATTCAGAATAGAACAAGAATTGCTGCACTAGGGACTGGCTCCCTTAAATAGGCTACCAGCCCCCTGTTTAGCTTTGACCAATCGGAAGTGTCCAACATGCATAAACAATACCTTCTAGATAGAATGTTATTGAGTTCAAACATAACAATACATAATTAACATGTAAACCTCAGTAGTGTCACAGTTAGGGAGGGCTCCCTAACAATTACACCATAACTCACCACACAATGTCTTGCATTCATTACTAATACAAAGTTGATTAATACATAGATGAAACATAGATACACCATGTGCGGCAAATATCAAGTTTTCCATCCAGTACCATGTGAAGGCTCGCTTCGCTCGCCATTCATGTCTTCTTGTGAATGACTTGTAATGAATGTAAGGCTGTGTGGTGAGCGAAGATGTAATAAAAAACAATCTCTGGATCACATGCTCTAAGTATTGTTACTCCAAGCATAGCTGTACTC
Source organism: Cladorhizidae sp. MBARI D1340-BT2 (assembly GCA_028752905.1). NCBI lineage: Eukaryota > Metazoa > Porifera > Demospongiae > Poecilosclerida > Cladorhizidae > Cladorhizidae sp. MBARI D1340-BT2. The sequence continues at coordinate 2,353,754 of JAQNBH010000014.1, forward strand.
TACACTGGTCTGTAAATTAGTGATGTCATCAGATTAGATTTATAAGAGTATATACCAGCTCAGATATTCTCAATATTGACTGTGAAGATCATTTTGAGTTTAACCGCAACCACCCTCCAATATATTTATAATGATCATTTCCAGATTAGCAACATATCCATCTAGAGTGTGTGGATGAATCAAGTTGCTAAGTCAGAATGAAACACTTCACCATCCTTTCTTGCCAGTTATTCACTCTTATAGAAACATGAATAGGTGGAGTGTGAAGCTTACCTGAGCATAAGGAAGCTTCTAGATCATGGATGATGCCAAGCGCTGAAAAAGGCAACTATATTATGATTGATTTTTGAACAGGAGTATTTTTAATGTGAAGCTAGCAAGCTTGTTTGATAGAGCTAGGGCATAATAGTAAGTGCTGTATCAATAGCCCTATTGATTTGAGTTATTGCAGGTTCTAATTCATGTTGCTGTGGGTTCGGTGGAATTGATGAAAATGTATCATGGTTTGGGTTAGTTATCATAAAATTGAAGCTAGCTAATGGCAAAAATATGTCCTATTGATTCCCAATTGCATTATCATTATTCATGGCAGGATATATTATGCAGCTATAAGTCCTCATGCATGTGCCTGCCTCTCTTGTGTCCAAGTCCTCATGCATGTGCCTGCCTCTCTTGTGTCCAAGTCCTCATGTATGTGCCTGCCCTCTCTTATGTCCAAGTCCTCGTGCATGTGCCCCTCTCTTCTCTCAAATATTAAATTAGGGCTAAAAAAGATACAAAGATTGGTTACATGAGGTAGCACTTCAGATGAAGGCTAGGGGAACATGTTTGTTCATATTTCTCTTTTATATACACACACAAACACACACACATATACACACATGTCACACACACACACACATGTTACACACACACATACACACACACATGCATGTCACACACACACATGCATGTCACACACACACACACAAATATACACACACACACACACACAAATACACACACACACATGCATGTCACACACACACACAAATACACACACACATGTATGTACCACACACACAAATACACACACACATGCATGTCACACACACACACAAATAAACACACACACACACATTCATGTCACACACACACACACAAATACACACACACACATGCACACACAAACACACGCACACATGCATGTCACACATGCACACAAATACACACACACATGCATGTTGTCTCCTGTTTAACAAAGCTAAACTGAGTATTCATGGCGCACAGAGGCTTGCTTGGCAATCTACTGGCACACACTCACAGAGGCTTGCTTGGCAATCTACTGGATCACACACTCACAGAGGCTAGCTTGGCAATCTACTGGCACACACTCACAGAGGCTTGCTTGGCAATCTACTGGATCACACACTCACAGAGGCTTGCTTGACAATCTACTGGATCACACACTGTGCACAGAAGCGTGCTTGCTATTTTGGGAAGGATTCCCCAATCTAAAATCTTCTGTATTTCTGTTCATATTTCAGATAACTGTTTTCAGATATCAGTACCAATGTAATATTCATGCCTGAGGCTTCCAGATTAAACCCACTGTGCATTTAATTATTTAAGCATAGTTCTGTTTTCTGCATAAGCAGCGCTGTTCCCACTTGCCTCTGTGCAGCCAGTTTTCTTTCCTCCAACTATGAATCTCTATTGTTTTTTTTTGTACCATTCTCCAATGTAATAAGCACTTTAGCAAGACATATGACAGTGTGTGGAATGAGGGACTGTAGCACAAGTTGAGGCAGTTGGAGTAGAGGGGAAATTTGTGATGGTACGCAGCTGGACTGGCCGATAATCATGCCCAAGTCTGTAAAGAAGGTTTATCCATAAATGGAGGAGGCAAGAAGTGGGAGAGAAGATCTGCACTATGTGCAAAAAGTCTTTGGGCTAAAGATTGCAGATCAGCAATCAAACTGGAAGAAGCAAAGAAAAGCAATGAGGAGTCATTAGGACAACTACTTAGCCGAAGAGGGAGCTGAAGGATGTGCTACAACTGTCAGCAGAAGGCCACTACTCATCTAGATGTCTGTCGGATGTGTTGCTGTGAGTGAAGAGGCGAACTGATCACAAGGAAAACTCTAACATCACAAGACAAGAGGGTGTTCAAAAACCAGAAGTCCACTAGCCGGGAGTAATAGAGGAGTTGAAGTGACAGAATCCTACTTGATACCGGGCGTTCTAAGACTCTAGTCCACAAAGACCTGGTCCATACTGGGAAGTATCCAATTACTGGCAATGGAGTCTACTATGTCTGGGACCTACCTATGTCTATGTTGTTAGGGACAGATGTTCTTATACTGAAATCTCTGCTAGTAACTGAGCTAGAGACAAAGCACCCACTGGAGCATGTGGCCGAGGCATTTGCAGTCATGCAGCCCCAGGTCAAGGTGCAAGATGCATCATCAGGAGAGTGAGCTTCTGTTGGGCATACACTCGAATGTGCTGGAGGAGAAACAAGCTACAGATGATGACAAATCCTCAGCACTAACCATATGTCGAGAAGATGAGGAAGTCACACGAGATACTGGAGGTATTCCTCAGTTTACCAAAGAGATATTCACACTGAGACGTGAAAAAGAGAAGCTTACAAGACGAGAAAAATGGGCAAAATTCTGGGCACATCAGCTACAGGAACATCAGGAACCAGAATCTACTTATCTTGCAGAAGTGTGAGTGAGGATGTAGAAGACGAGGAGATACTCTGTGGAAAAGGGTCGGTGGAAAAAGAGCAACTCTTGTTACAGAACAGCTGAGTGAGTTTAGATGTTGGGTACTTTCCCAGATGTCATGAGTAATGTTCCCTGAGGGACCAACAAATTCCAACATACAATCAAAACAGAAGTTGCAAGAGCTCTAAGATTACCCACTTATTAGTTGCCATCTGTATACCAGGATGCAGTGAAACAAAAATTACGAGATGCTAAAGAGTGAACCATCATCGAGTGGTTGAGTGCATCTATTATTATAGTAAAGAAGAAGGATAGACTTTGTCAGGTGGCTACACCAAGTGTCAACTCAGATGCATACCCAATGCCTCATATCGACGAACTGATAGACAGGTTTGGGAAGGCCAAGTACATATCGACTCTTGACGTCAACAAGGGATACTAGCAAATCCTGGTGACCAAGGAAGACTGACCAAAAGCTGCCTTTACAACTCCGGTGGTCTCTTCAGTTCAGTATGATGCCACTCT
>JAQNBH010000014.1:2361992-2381992 GCA_028752905.1 Cladorhizidae sp. MBARI D1340-BT2
TTTCATAGCACCTGGGTGATAGTTAATGAAAGTAACATTGAGGTGGACCAAGGACACGACCTGAGGATTTCCACTCAAGAATGGTGCAAGAGAAGATGGCTCATCATTAACATACTGACTTCGATCTTTCAGGAAACTAATCTAGGATCCCACTCTTGAAACCATAAGCTTCAGCTTAGAGAATAGACGTCAATGGGGCAATGCATTATGTAATCCAGCATACCACAACACCTTCTCTCTCTATTGTCAGCACAATAATTGAGTGGTTAAAAAGCTGAAGTACAGTTCTCTTACAAAACCATACTGTATTGCAAACACTGGTAGTGTGGTCTATGATGGCTTCACACATGAAGGAATGTTGCATAATATTGATCCTTTTTTGAAAACAGAGAAACCTTCCAATGACTGGATAATGTACCACTATCAATGCTTTTTTTAGATGGGTTTAGATATGTGATATTCCACTCCATCAGTAGTCTACAGTGTAGTTCATCCTGGCCACAATTTTGTTGATCTTCATGTTTGAGAATTTCAAGTTCTTCCAAACAGGAGATAAAGAAATTTGAAGATTACATCCCAAATTTGCAGATGAAGGAGCTTTTGTACTAGACTGTGTGTATTTAAAAGGTAAACCCATAGCTTAAAAATTGTGTGAATGCATTTCTCCCCAAAGTGGAGGGAAAAGTAGGTGAGCAGACATTAAGACTTGGACTAGGTGGAAGTGATGGAGTTGACAATCACAGAGGAAGTGAATAATATGGGCTTGAAAGTTGCCGAGGTGGATTGACAGGTTATTGTCTGTGCTAAGGTTGGCAAGCTTGAATTTGTGGGAGTCATCACTTTGCCATATTGGACATTGTTCACATGGAGGCTAAAACTTCGCACAGGTTGTTTGATCTTAGCCAAAGTTGGCAAGCTTGACAGTCATCACCTTGCCATATTGGACATTGTTCACACAGAGGCTAAGACTTTGCACAGGTTATTGTGTTGATCTTAGCTAAGTTGGCAAGCTTGAATTTGTGAGTTATCTATCTCACTATACAGGTCATTGTTCATGTAGACACTACAATTTTGTAATTTTATTAACCTACCTTCTAGCTATACCACTTTCTACAGGTAATCATCTCACTTGAGAGTGAGGATTTTATTGCCCTACGCTGCTTGGACAGATCAAATTTTAATGCCATTTTATGGATATTCAATTAACCAGCTTTTAATATATATTTTTTCAGAAGCTCAATGCATCGTGATTAAAACTAGTCTTGGCTGCTGACTACTTTGTAGATTTACCCAGACTTCTTACTAGAGTCATGATTTACTGAGCTCTTATATAGTCTCTGACAGGATGCTAATCAGAGATTGTGAAGGATGAATTGACATTTTGGCTTGATGCTATTGCCTTCATCAGGATGCTCCAATCCTGGTGAAGGCTAGAGCATCTAGCTGTGGAGTGAAGAGATGAGTTTTGAGTAGAAAATAAGATAAACAAATAAACAATCAAATAAGAGCAACAACAAAGCAAACATCAAATATGAATAGTTGAGCATTGCACATGTGCAGTCATATCAATCTCTTGCTGGAGCACACAATGCAGTTTTAATGTGGGTTGACAAAAACTCTGAAGCTAAAGTGTTCTTGTCTCTGAACTAGCTAATTTGATGCAAGATTGGTAAAGTGTTGAGGACACTTTTTTAATATCTTGGTGCCTAGTGAATGCTAGTGAGTCAAACACAGGGATCAAGTTGAAGAATGTTCTTCCAATCAGCATGTTGACAATAAATAACACTTTGTTTGGTTTATGATACGAAATTGAAGCAATATAGAGTGTAAATGCAGGAGTGGTACCAGCAATCGAAATGAGCAGAAGAAATGCCGTGACAAACTTCTTTCTGTTGTGTGGCATGTGGTTATATCTCTTCATCTCATTTTCTTTTGACTCTTCCCTCCTGCCCTCTTTAATAGAAGCCCGGATCGATTTGTGATATTTGTTAATCCTATACGCTATAAAGAAGATGGCAATATAGAGAAGCAATGATAAAATCACTCCAGTTAGAAGAATCAGTCCTGTGCTCCAGGCTACAATATATGCACAGCTATCTGAACATCCTGAGAAGGCAGTGCAGGTCTTGAATGTCGGAATGTAGGTATAGCAATTGAAAATTCCAGGAAGTGGTAGAACTACACGTATCAGTGTTATCAACCACACGATGGCAGACAGAGTCCAAGCAATTGGTGCTCCATGCTTGAAGAATGGCTTGTACACAGAAATGAATCGATCAATAGTGAACACAAAGGTCATGGTGAATCTGTACATGGCAAAGCCATCTTGAATCATTCCTGAAATGTTGCACACCACTTCACCAAATATCCATTCCCCATTAATGCTGGATGTCAATATAATTGCTGGGATGACTAGTTGATAGAGGATCTCAACAAAAACGATCTGCAATGATAAATACAGAGATCTCTGGTGCAACTCTGGATACTTGAGTATGATGAAGAACAGGTATATGTTGAGAGGAAGACCAATAACTACAGATACAACAGCAATAAAAGCTTGAATGATGTTCACTGCTTGTGGAATCTCTAGGAATGGTGGAAAGAACGGTAGAAGATTGCAGCTGTAATTTACCGTCGAATTCATAACGTTACAATTTGAGTTAGAAGGATAAAAATTGATTGATTATTCTGAACACTACTAGAAAATTATCAAGGCATTATATGGAGGATACTTTACACGCGCCGCGCTAACAGAATCAGTCGTTCGGATCTGGAATCTCACTCATGCCCCCTCCCCCCACACACACATCCCACACACGCAAACCCTTCTTAGCGAGCTCGAGAAGGAAGGCCTCTACTAGTCAGAGACTAAGGGTTCCGCTAGCAGTGTCTGACTTGTTACTTCTTCCAGAGTTTAGCTGACTTTATGTGGACACAATCTTAGATTGCAGTTAAAGCAACGCCCTTGTGACAGCTTCTAGCTACACCAACTCTCAGTGCCTGTCCTTCAATTTATATAGTTTTCTAATCACTAGTCCACATTGTCAATGAAAGAGTAAAATTAATAGCAAGTTTCATACAATTCACTGGAATTTTACAAGTAGCTAGAAGTTGCCATTGAACATACTTTATTATGAAAATGCTAGCTAGGTTGGTTTGGATAATTGGCTGAGATTGAAAACAAGAGTATTCTTCTCAATAAACTCTCGCAGTGGACATAATCTAGATTTTCTCATTCGACATTTCAGCTAGATGAAGGCTAAACCATCTAGCAAGTGAGAAAATCCAAATTGATTACTGAGAGACTATTCAGTATTATCGCTTGTTTTGGAAATAGCCATAAGCTCAAACAAACCAAGCAATTGCAGGTTGCCATTAGCTTCACTATTTTATGCAGAAGTGAACTGCTTTTTGCCATTTGATATGATGTAGTTACCAAAGTCCTCAGGATCATTTAAATGATAATAACATTCAACTTTAGCATAAATGTCTAATATTCAGATATTTTCACTCCTTGCTCTTTCTAACTCCAGTATTAATTGTCCAATGTTATATATGGTTTGGCCTACATCAGGGTGATGAGGTGTGCATGATGCATTATTTACTTCTGCCATGGCAATGATAATTATGGGGGTGGTTTCATGTGCATAGTCTTGAGAGTTATGATCCAGCAACCAGGAAGTCAAACCCTACGTCTCTACTCATGCACAGATCCTCATGTTTGAGGTAGATGTGCAGAGCTTCCATCACCAGAAATTCCCTCCATTTTCCAATTACTGAAGTCTTCTCGCACCAAGATTGGGTGGTGGTATATATGTTTAACGATGGCCCTGTCTGCACGCATCCATAGACTTTCCCACAGCTGCATGGATTGTGATATATATACTAATGAACAATGTTTAAAATATCATTGTTCTAGTTCCTGCAAGATGAACACTTGTGTTGCTTGTGGAGGAACATGCTTTTGTAGCTACCTCGTAGGGAGCTAACAAACAAAATCCAACAAGGAATAATTGACAGAACCACTCGAGACAAAACTTGTTGTTATTATATATTGCGATCGAACATATATCCTATATGACCCTTGACCTCCTATGTTGAACGCTACATGGCCCCCCCTAGCAATGTAAAATACAACAATAATCAGTTTGTGTATTATAACATTACCAAGTTCGCAGGTTGAGTCTGTCCGGAGGGAGAATCTCACGTCCACTTCGTGTATGGAGAGATGGAGCCGTATCCGGAGGTGCTGGCCGAGTTTCCACTGTAGTTGTTGGTGGAGGAGCTGTGGCACTTTGTGGTTCCATAGGGGACGGGTAGGCAGTTTTGAGGCGATCAACTGTAACTCTCTCTACTTTGCCATCTCGATTAATGAGAAAGTGTTTCTCATTCCGTTCCAGCACTGGGTAGGGCCCAGCATAAGGGCGTTGGAGGGGGTTACGATGGGCACCATGGCGCATGTAGACGAAGCCCGTGTGCCCAAGGTCTATAGGGATGTGAGTTGGTCGGGTGCCATGGTATTGTGGAGGAGGAGGTAGGGCAGTGTGCATGGAAGTCTGAAGCTCGCAGAGGAAACCAGATTGCAGGTCGGACGCCCTTGGGGCGCTGAAAAATTCCCCAGGCAGGTGGAGAGCGGTGCCGTACACAAGGTCAGCTGGGGAGCACTCAGCATCCTCACGCCAGGCGGTTCGTATGCCCAGCAACACCATTGGCAATTCATCCATCCACTTGGGTCCTGTGAGGCGAGCCTTGAGGGAAGCTTTTAATTGCCTGTGCATTCGTTCGACTAGACCATTCGCCTGGGGGTGGTAAGCTGTGGTATTGTTGGCCGAAATTCCAAGCAGTCTGTTGAGTTCCGACCACAATTCCGAGGTGAACTGTGGGCCTCTGTCTGAGGTGAGGTCCCCAGGAACCCCAAAGCGAGCTATCCAGTTTCGCAGGAAGCCTTTGATGCACGTCTCCGCAGTGCATCCTGCCATGGGAATTGCTTCTGTCCACCGAGTGTAACGGTCGATAACGGTAAAGAGGTATGTCATACACTCAGATTCGGGCAGTGGGCCAACAATGTCTACATGGAGAGATCCAAAGCGCCGTTCTGGCGGTGGACGAGGCTGCAGAGGGGCATGGACATGTCGTTGCACTTTGGAAGCCTGACAGGGGTGGCATGTTCGGCACCAGCTGCGGACATCGGTCTTCATCTTGTGCCAGACGAACCGACGTGAGATAGCTCTGAGTGTGGGGCGGCTGCCAGCGTGTGAGAGTCCATGGATGGTGTCAAAGATGCGCCGTCTCCACTCGCGTGGCACAAGTGGCCGTGTATGACCAGTGGAGATATCACACAGCACAGTGAAGTCCTGGAAGGGTACGTCCTCTAGCCGGAGGCTGGTGATTGCTGTGCGATAGGCATGGATCTCATCCGAGGTGGTTTGGTCAGCGGCCAGTTGTCGGTAGTTAATGTCTGGTGAGAACATTGCAGCGATGGTAGAGGCTCTGGACAGGGCATCGGCTACCACGTTGTTTCGACCTGACACATGTTGCACGTCGTTTGTGAACTCTGCCACGAACGAGAGATGCCTTGTTTGGCGAGGGGAGCGGTCTACAGCATTTGACATTGCCCCAACAAGGGGCTTGTGATCTGTGAAGGCTGTGAATGATCGGCCTTCGACATAGTGGCGAAACTGCTTGATGCCCAGATACAGTGCGAGGAGTTCTCTGTCGAAAGTGGCGTACTTTTGTTCAGCTGTGGTAAGTTTCTTGCTGAAGAAAGCAAGCGGGTGCCAGGAACCCTCGCGGAACTGGTCCAGGGAACCACCAACAGCAAAATCTGAAGCGTCTACAGTAATGGCGAGTTTGCCGCCATTGATGGGGTGCTCAAGGAGGGCCGCAGAGGCAAGGGCGGACTTGGCCATGTCAAAGGCAATCTGACAGTTGTCTGACCAGGTAATTGCTTGACCCCTTCTTTTGCAGGCTTCATGCAGAGGATGAAGGTGGCCGGCAAGTCCAGGCAAGAATCGGTGGTAGAAGTTAACCATTCCGAGGAACATCTGGAGACTTTTCTTGGTATTCGGGGCTGGGAACTCGCGGACTGCTGAGACTCGTTCCGGTAGTGGTTTGATACCGGTTGTGGTAACATGGTGGCCAAGGAAGTCTATCTGGGCGACACCGAAGACACACTTTTGTCTTTGGACAACCATCCCACTATCCGACAAGGCTTTGAAGACTTTGCGAAGGTCGTTTGCATGTTCCGTTCGGGTGCTGCTGCTCACGAGGATGTCGTCCAGGTAGATGAAGACGCAGGGGATGCCTCGGAGTATGGTGTCCATGAGTCGTTGGAATGTTTGAGCGGCGTTCTTGAGTCCGAATGGCATACGGAGAAATTCCCACAGGCCGAAGGGAGTAATGATGGCTGTTTTGCAAATGTCTGACTCTGCCATCGGAATTTGGTGGTACCCTCGAGCCAAGTCAATTTTGGAGAAAATAGTCTTGTCGTGTAGATTTCCGTTAAAGTCGCCAATGTGAGGTATGGGATAGCGGTCATCTGTGGTGGCCGCGTTGAGGTGCCTGAAATCGCCACATGGTCGCCAGCCACCGCCTGGTTTGGGTGTGATATGTAGAGGAGATGACCAGGGAGAGTTCGATCTCCGGATAATGCCCAAGTCTTCCATCTTCTTGAACTCAGTCTTGGCTACGGCTAGTTTCTCATCATGGAGGCGGCGTACCCGAGCGAAAACAGGGGGTCCCTTGGTGGTCAGATGGTGCTCTACGCCGTGCAAGTTTTCGTCAGAGTAACGAAAGCGTGGAACTAGTAGTTCGGGAAACTCATTGAGAATGGAGGCCATGTCACTGTCATCTGTCCTGACTCGGTGGATGCCGCGCACGTCTGATGCCAACGAGGCTGTGGTTGGGATGACGGAATAAGAGTAGAGATCGATAAGGCGACGTCCTCGGAGGTCGACTGCGAGGTTGTTAGAGACGAGAAAGTCTGCGCCCAGAATAGGTTGGCGTACATCTGCAATGTGGAATGATTGCACGAAGGAGCGGGATCCCAGATTGACTGTAATACTTCTTTGGCCCCAGGTTGAGATTTTAGAGTCGTTTGCTGCGGCGAGCGGTTGGGTTGTTTCACGATGTTGTCGATCAGTGGGGGAAGCAGGAAACACCGACTCATCTGCACCTGTGTCGATGAGGAAGTGTCTGCCAGTTTTACGGTCCCAGACAGACATTGTGTTGCTTCCGTCTTGATGATGATGGCCGACCGCTACGACGGCTAGCGGCCGGCGGTGGCATTTCCCGACCTCGGGATAAGGTGGGCCATGTCACATAGTGCCGCAGATGAGGTTTCACCACATTTGCGTGCTTTCTCCCCAAACTTGGCGTGGTAATAACAGCGTGTGCCTGTCCTACCTATAGGCGGATGTGTGCGTCTGTCCCTGTTACCTGGCGAGACCACCGCGATACCATAGGCCGGGGATTGGGCTGCAAGGACGTCATCAGCGGCTTTGGCGAGGTCAGTTATGTTGGTTGGGGGATCTCGGGCAAGTACGACCCGAACAGACTCTGGTAGCTGCCGCAGGAAGAGGGCGCGGTAGACTGTGGACTTCTGGTCGTCAGCTGTAGTCAGTGAGTTCATGTACCGGAGGAGGCCCGATGGTTTGCGGTCACCCAGACCTGAGATGGCAAGGAGAGAAATATCTTTGTCAGCTTGAGTGAGGCCAAAGGTGCTGATGAGTAGCATCTTTAATGCGTCAAACTTGCCTCTGACAGGTGGATTTAGGAGGAAGGCCGAGATTTCTTCGGCTGTTGTCTTGTCCAGCCCTTGCACCACATGGTGGTATTTGGTATCATCAGCTATGATGTTCTTGGTGACAAACTGTGACTCTAGGAGGGAGAACCACACTTCAGGGCGGGTGGGCCAAAAGGTTGGTATCTTGACTGTTACTGCTTGGACTACTCCAGCGATATCACCCACGGCACCCACTGCAGGGGTTGCCGCTGTTTGGAGAGCAATAACCCGTTGAGCGATGGCAGTGATGTCGGCAGGGTCCATGCTGGGTAGAGGTTTGTTTCAGTACGCCGGGGCGTTATTTGGAGTTAACTTTCACAACACTGTACTAACTGCAGTTGAGAAGAACTGGAGGCCAGTGTTGGGAGAGAGTGTGCTGAACGTCGGGGTCACCAGTGTAGCTACCTCGTAGGGAGCTAACAAACAAAATCCAACAAGGAATAATTGACAGAACCACTCGAGACAAAACTTGTTGTTATTATATATTGCGATCGAACATATATCCTATATGACCCTTGACCTCCTATGTTGAACGCTACACTTTCATGGTACTGGATTTTAAGCCTAATCAGTTTTGCCCTCCTAAACTCCCAACTGCCAGGCATTTTCAACGAACTGAGATAAGATGTTTCCTAAATAGAGTGGGTTGTATAAAATTAACCTCAGGCCAAGCCCAAAATGATGATCTTTCATCTGTAAAAAAAAAATTCAGATCTTATTGAAATCCATCATGTCAATGAGAACTGCTGTGCTCTGGCAATATAGATCAAGAAGCGATTTGTCTTGGACAGGAAGTAGTATGAGGTCATCCAGGGGTGTATTTAGGGGGGGGCGGGGGGGGGCATTCGCCCCCCCTTGTATCATTCTCGCCCCCCCCCCCCCCCTTGAAATTAGAGATTAAAAAAAAAATAATGTCAAGAAAGGTGTAATACAAGAAAGGTGTAATAAGCTTATGATATCAGGTTCAAATGATAGGAATGTCAAACTGAGGTTCTTCTTGGTTTTCTCTGCCATACGTCCACAATCTCTTCAAGGTCGCTCTCAGAGAGTACTTCTGGTGCCTCTATAGCAATCCTCATAAGGTGAGAAAGGCTGCAGTCACTTAGAGAATTACGCAAACGAGTCTTGATCATCTTCATCTGTGAGAAGCTTCTCTCCACAGAAGCAGTAGAAACTGGAATCGATAAGCAGATGGAGGCAATCTTGTGCAAATTGGGAAACATGGCCTTGAGCATGTCGTTTGAAACAAGTTCTTTCAGCTGTGATGCAGTAGTATCCCGTGGTTGCTTGACTAACAGCTGGCGGAATGTTTTCCACTCTGTAAGTATTTCAGTGGAAATCATGGCTGTCTTCACTGTTTCTTCTCCATCCAATGTTTCTGCATCTCTATCTTCTCCGTAGTGAGCAATCAGTTTCTCAACAGACGTGTCTCCATAAGTGGGAAAAGATACTGAATCTGGTTTTGGAACTTTCCGTGGATCGAATATAGACAATGCTGATACAACAGCGTTGGATGAAGAAAATCGGCTTGTTATGTTGGCCTTTAAATCAGCAACAAAAGGCTTACCAACAACATTCTGGAACGAAAGTATTTTATCAGCGTCAATAGACACCTTTGTAGATGACTTCAAGTCTTCAACGTTTTCAAGAAGCTCCAACACCCAGTTCGCTCCAGGCAAAACTGCATCATCCAAGGATTTAACAGTAGCATCAACAAGGAATGATATCAACGAGAGGTCAAGCTGCTCTGCCTGAAGTGCTTTGCTGAGCTTGGCTACTTGTGGTAGAGTGAAATCAAGCAAATATATAGCTGCAATCGTAGACAATTTGCAGAGGGCATCATGGATTCCAAGAGCTTCTGGCTCGTGGGACGTCTCGTAGATGTTCCCAATGGTGATTACAATTGCAGAATAACTTGCTTTGACAGCTTTGACACACCTTTCATGTGCCAGCCAGCGTGTGTCAGATGGCTTGATCACTTTCATTTCTGGAAGTTCAAGAACGTGCTGTACCTCCTTCAGACACTCTGCTCGCTTGGGGGAATTGCGAAAATGCTTCCAAAGAGTAGTCAATGTTCTGTAAACATGAGCAATTCCAGGAGTTTTATTGGCAGCTTGCACACAAGCCAACTGCAGTAAGTGACAGTGGCAGTGTATAAACAGAGCGTGAGGAGTATGTTTCTTGATACGTGCCTGAACCCCGGTCTTTCGTCCAGAAAAAGTTGCAGCTCCATCAAATCCCAATCCAACTATTCTTCCGACTTGTAGACCTTTCTTCTTTAAACAATCGATGAGATTAGAATAGATGGTCTCTGCATCAGCCTTCTTCAATGGAATAAGCTCCAGAAAGCACTCTACTGGTACACCATCTTCCTCCCAGCGGCAAAACACAGACAATTCTTCTACGTTGGTGACATCTGTGCACTCATCTGCCATGAGGCTGTACATAGGTGCCTTTTGAAGTCGCTTCAGAATCGACTCCTCCACCCATGTCCCCAATGATTCGATGAATTCAACCACAGCCACTCTTGATGTGTACACAGCATTTCTTGGTGCAGTTTCTAAGAATTGCTTCAAATGTTGGCTGCCACATCGAACCACCACGTCAACCAGCTTCTCAAATTTTGTCGAATGTGCAACTTGTTCTTTCGTAAGAAAATGAGTGAGTAGGATCAGGCACTTCACTGCAGCTCTGTTCTGAGCTCTTTTGCGAGCTAAAACATTCTGGAGTTGCTGTACAACTGTTCCACCTTTGGCTGCTCCTTTAGCTGCAAAAAGAGCTTGAGTTGCATGGATATGGAAGTCACTTCTCGCATGAGCTTTCATTTTTTCAACAGCTTTCTTCCAATTTCTGCAAGGTTGTGTGACCCACACTCCTCCAGTACGCTGCAGACCAGATTGCTTGCAAACCTTGCAAAAGGCACCATCGCTATCCTCGTCATAATAGAGCCAACTGAAATCTTTCTCCCAGCTCTTAGAGTATTTTCTCTTCGTGGATACAGAAGAGCGGTGTTTGTTTTGCTTGCTTTTCTTTGAAGGTGGAGGACTAAGGCTAGGACTAGATGCCTCGACATGCTCAGAGCTATCTGTTCTGCTATCTTCGCTATCGCTGCTATTAGCATGAGAAGAGGCTCGAGAAGTACTTGCAAAGTATGAGCGAATATCCATATTAATATGAAGAGAAATCAGCTAGTAAGGTTTCTTTTATAGAGACTTTAAGACCATGACATAATGGACTGAGTTAAAAATACTGAGAGAGAGTGGGAAAGAAGGAGGGAACTGAAGAAGTGACAAACCTACAAAGGAGAACACGTGGTGGTGTGTGATGACTTTAAGACCATGACATAATGGACTGAGTTAAAAATACTGAGAGAGTGGGAAAGAAGGAGGGAACTGAAGAAGTGACAAACCTACAAAGGAGAACACGTGGTGGCGTGTGATGACATCATGTCTAAGATTAGACTTGAAGACCATGACATAATGGACTGAGTTAAAAATACTGAGAGAGAGGGAGTGGGAAAGAAGGAGAAACAAAAGAAGTGACAAACCTACAAAGGAGAGCACGTGGTGGTGTGTGATGTCATCGTGTCATGACACATGCTCTCCTTTTTCCAAGCAGCTACAATATCATGAGAAATATATACAGTCTAGCCATAGTTCGGTATAGCATAATGCCATTGGTAGTCAGTCAAAATAGCTATCCTCAGACATTGTAAAAGCAAAAAAAAATATGGGGGGATCTTCCCCCCAGACCCCCTTTTACAACTTATGAACATGTTAAGAAAATATTAACAAAAATTAGGGCACCAAGTGACCAACCATTTCCACCCCCCCCCCTAGAGAACTAGAGAAAAATTGTGTATGAAACCTGTTGTCCATGATTTTGTAAGAAAATGCATGGAATGCAACATAATTCGATTTCACAAAAGCCCACCTCCATTATACGAGTGACAAGTGACTATATCTAATCTATATATGCTGATTGCCGTAGCATGCAACTTCAGCAAATATTTAAGATGGAATGTTGTACTAAAGATTTTAGAAAAAGTGCATGCCATCATAAGTAGCAGCTATATATACAGTTAGTACTGCAAAAATACCTGTGGGTAAAACACTTTCGTACTCCACGCGGAAGCCCAGGGTGCACGTCCCCTTTCCGCACCATCCAGGCTCTCCGCCCCCCCTTATTTTTCCATATCTCAAGTTCGCCCCCCCTTGGCAAAATTTCTGTATACAACCCTGGTCATCACTGACTAGCGATGTTCTATTATTGACTTGGTGTCAGTTACCTAAATAACTGTGGTACCTATGTTATTATACTTTCTTTTCACATGGCAGGAAAAGATGTGAAGCCAATTAATTTGTTGCTTTAGCAGAGTGAGAATTCACTTCCATCCACTGCAAGACAATCACTACATGCATCTATTGATATTTATAGTTCTTGCAAGATGTTTGAGACATTTTAAAACATGATACTCTGTGACAATTGCAAGGTGTCATATCAATAAAGTATGACATTTTATTTGTGATTTCACTAATAACACTACTCAGTACTCAGTATTGTTTTTGTATTATAGCTGACATTTTCAACCGAAGATGCCGTTTATTTGAGCATAAATAGTACTAAATTCAGTAGGGTGAATAAAGCATCTGTGATTGGAGTAATTATTCCAAGATATTAGTCTGAGGATGGAGTATAATTATTGCAGTATCTGGTGCTTTATAAAATTACCTTGGGGATCACTGTATATCCTATATAGTTCTCAGCGACCTCCCATCACTTTATAGTGACCAATCTCAGATTGGAATGCTCCTCACACAACCTTCGAATAGTGAGAAGGCCATCCCAAGAGCTCACAGGGGTCACTGAGAACTAGCATACAGTGACTCCCTGGGTCATTATAAAGTGGAGTCACCATGCACTCCAACATCTCTCATGCATTGCACCTAATACCTGCTTAGACAGGTCACAACAAACTCGGGGATGTACTCTATCCAGGATAAGAGGGGTTAACTGTTTTCTCACTCAAATACTCTCTGCATTCTCAGATAGGTCACAACTCAGTAAGGCAAAATGTTTTTACTTAGTTACTCTAAAACACAACCCTCATGCCTTACTGAAATCATATTTAAGCTTTTGTTTGCTTCATTGAATCTACTACTAAAATAGACTGCCTCCTCAGGTGGGCACTCCACCCTGAGATAGGTCATTAGACAATGACTAGGGGGTCACTCAAAGCTAGGATACTGTGCCACCAGGATCCTTTTAAAGGCTGGTTACCATGTACTACAACATCTAACTTTCTAAGAGTCACAACAAACTGGGGGGAGAGTACTCCATCCAGCAGTAGGAGAGGGTAACTGTTATCTCATTCAAGCGTACTACATTCTCAGACAGGTCACAACTCACTACGACAAATATTTTGGTATTTTCTAAAATGCAATCCTCATCTGTCTGCCTCACTGAAATCATAGTATGTAAAATGAACCTCGGAAGATCATGGATAGTAAGGCAGTCACAATCAGGTCACTGTTTCCTTACACATCTGGACTCCATACTCAGATAAGTCACAACTAATATCTTGGCTGGTGAGACATGGTCTGAAAACCGTGGTTTATCACCATATCTTTGTACACATTCATCGCTATGGCCCTGATTTAATGTAGCCAATGAAGTATGTTTACTGGTGGCATTTTTGTTTTGCCATAGCCATGTTTGTTTAGACCCTGTCTCGCCTTAGACTCCACAGATGATTTATTGACCTCACTGATATTTATGCTAAAATGAACTACCTCCGCAGAAAATTATCAACTAGAGGGGTTGACTCCATCCTATGGTAGGTCACTGTATACTAGGATTGACTCCTGGGTATCTTATCTTTCATCTTTTCCCTATGAACTGCTTTGCTAAAACCACTAATTTTTGGGGAATGCAAATTTCAACTATTGAACTCATAAAATAAATTATGAGCTAGCTTCGCACTATGTATTATGGTGCTGGCATCCAAGGTGGTGCCAGGAACTCAGCTAATTGCTAAATTCCTTCACCCGCAAGTCATCTTAGCTATTATGACCTTTACCTAATTGCTAGATGGACCTTAACATAAGTGAGCTTTTTTTTTTTTTTTTTTGAATGTTCTATGGAAAGCTGGAGTTCACATGGACTTTACTGATATGGAATGGAGTACTTGACCTTTGCTCATGGATTGATTTATATGTGTTAGGACTTCACCAAAGCATGCTCTGAAATAGACCTAGTGCTCCTGAGGCAAGTTATGACTCACCTCAGCTCGATTGGACATGCTACTGGGGACCATGATGGCAGATCTCATGCATAGAATTGGTGACTAAAATGTCAGATCCCATAATACTATGCAAGTAGTGATGCATAACATGTGGAATTGGCTACAGGGAGAGCTTCTCGAAGCCCACCATTGCCAAAATACAAGGCATATCATCATTTTCTTTAGGGATATACCTGCATGTGTACCTTTTACATCCCTGATGATAGTTCACAAGTTACACATGTGGCAGCATTACCAAAGAACTACTGATAGATCCTGTAAAGTGCAAGCACTTTTCTAGCGAGTAGCCGTACTCTATCAGGGAAAAAAACTTAGTTGCTTGAATGTTTGTTATTGTATGCCTTCAGAAATATATCAATGCTGATCAACAAAAAGGATAATAAGTTCCTTCTGCACCTTTAATGAAAGTACCCATCTGCTAGTATATAATCCTAAATATATGCAGGTATCTCTCTGATAGTATATAATCCTAAATAAATGCAGGTACCTCTCTACTAGTTTATAATCCTAAATACATGCAGGTACCTCTCTGATAGCTAAATTAATGCAGGTACCTCTCTGATTGTATATAATCCTAAATAAATGCAGGTACCTCTCTGCTAGTATATAATCATTGCTAGTATATAATCATAAATAAATGCAGGTACCTCTCTGCTAGTATATAATCCTAAATAAATGCTGGTATCTTTTCTAGTACATAATCCTAGAAATAAACGGATAGATAATATTTTCCTCTCAATACAAAACATATGTTACAAGTATTACTAGCACTACTGCTTCTAATAATACTAATAATTCGCCACTAAACAATTACTACTGTCTGGCAGTCATGGCTTCAAATTTAGGCTCTTCAGATCGGCAACGCACCATTCCACAATCTCTACTGAACTTCTCACACTCTGCTACTAGATTGATGTGCAGTGGCTCTTCACCAGCAGCTCCTTCTGCCCCCTGACCTGGTCTAAGATGGTTCCTCACACTAGATAAGGTGTCCATTGTCTCATGCATGTTCAGCAATTATAGACTTTTCCTTAGCACACATTTTGTAGGCATCTTGGTGTTCTTTCATCTGATTTCTAGTCTTCTGCTCGTCTCTCCTATGTAGTACTTCCCACAGCTGCAAGGGATATGATACACAATGCACGATTAAACACTACTGTATTTCCTTAAATAGAACACATGCATTTCATGAGCTGCCTTGCTGTATGCACTATTTGAGGGCATGTTCTATAAGAGCATGTTCTATTATAACAGACATGTATAGAATAGTCGCATGAGATCACATGACCTCAAAAAGGTGGCAATTAAAGTAGAGTGTCAAGAATAGAGCAATCTGATTGGTCAGTGTTAGGTGCATAGAATTATTTTTGTTAGTGTACACAATTTTGACACTTGCGATGTTTCCTCTGAGCTATGAGTGCAGTTATACTTTAGTAGCAGTTAAGTTGTTAAATAACTGTTCTAGTATCAGTTATATATGACAGCAATAGCTAGCGAGATGGATCGTTTCTTTAGCAAAGAAATTACTAGCATGTTTCTGGAACGTGAACTTACCATAACTGAGAGCATTAAATTTGAAAGTTTAGAGTTTCTTCTTTTAGTAACACTCTATAATTGGCTGCTGGCAAATGAACTGACTGCTAGCAAGGAACTCGCTCAGCAGCTAACTAAATAAGTGGGAATGGCTAAAGTTGAATGTACAATCTCTGCTACTAGTTTGGGAGGAGCTTTTGGTGTTGAACTTGTGCATTCAACTTAACCACACCCACTTTTCCAGTTCTTTGCTAGCCGTGAGTTAATTTTCCAGCAACAACAAGCATCACTAAAACTCATTGTTCTCACTCATGCTGGGTTCATTTTCTAGCAACCACCTAGTTGTTTCTTTACTAAAGAGAAATAGATATCTTGCCAGCTACTGCTGAATAGACATTGAGACCTGGGATGCACAGTGCTTAGAAACCCTCAGATCCTCGGTAGTATCCTTGCTACACTCTCAGGTCGCCACAGCACAGGACCTTCGGAGTGGGTATTTGGTGTTAGTTATTCATGTTCTAGCCTATTCTAATAGTTTCCATCTTCTGCATAGTCATTTTTGTCGCTTGCAAAGGGATCATCATCATCAGTTTCTCCCACCATTTCTGTGGAGTTGGACATCTTGCAGGCAATATTTGCTGCAGCACTTTCTGCTGCTTGCCCAGAATACTGTCATCGTGTGTGACCCACTTGCCTCGACTAAAACAGCACAACTCTTGATTATTTGATTATCAATTTAGTGGTAACTGATTGTCTGGCTTTCTTCCTCCACTCCAGACAGCTATACTTCCTGCTGGTGCAGAGTCTAATGTTTATTTGTTTTGAGAGTAAATGGTGCAGGTGCACACTCTATTCGAGGAATATGGTATTGGGTTACTCATTCCTCACTCTACTAAGTTGTGGGCTCAAGAGACAACTTTCTGGTTTAAAAAGTATTCTAATGTTGAACTTCCTGCAGACAGTCTTGGACTCATCCTGCTGACACACTTGATATGTCTTCACTCATCCATGGCTAAATAATTAATTAGTATCACAGGATCCTTCCACAAAGACTCCTGAGTGTCTATATAGTGCCCATATCTTCCTTTATGGTTGTTGTACTTGCAGAGGAAGATTGACAAAAGCTTGTGGATAAAGATTCTCAATAAAAATCCTGTTCAAGGAATCTTCTTCCTTCCATAGTTCCTCCTACTCCATCACTACTCTCAACTCTCCTTGCTCTACCATACAAACTCCTCACCCATTTTCTTCTGTTGTTAGGATGTGACCGAGGCCAAACTGGGGGGGGGGGGGGGGGGGGAGGGGGAAGCAGCAGGCTAGAATAACAAGCACCAGCCCACAACCCATTTGTAGGTACATAATAACTCACTACTAGGATGAGGTCTGTTCACTTTCATTGCAAGCAACATTATTTTGGCATTTTTTATTGCAAACCTTTTTTCCTTTTCAATCTCACCTTTTTGTGCCTTTCTTAGCTCTCCTTTCATCGTTTTACAATATTTTAGATGCAGCGTTCAGGACTGACAAATCGAACAATTTCTTTTCATATATTTTTGCAGAGTGTAAATGAGGGAGTATTCACTGATGGGCTTGTTTTGAGTTTGGCTTTCAACCCCCCCCCCAGATTTTTTCAGTTGATGCCTACGCATATTCGATCTCATAAGTATTCCTGCATCAAATGAGTTGAATGAGCTCTGTGTAACCATTTCTCTATTATTTTGCTGGCTAAAGATACCAGCCCATTTTAGACACTGGTCGGCATTGTAAACACCGGTCCACTGGGAATTGCTCGGTATTGTCAATCCTGACCTGGTACCTGTCTGTGTTTGTGGGTTTTCTGTAAACTGTTACAGTTCGCCTGCCATCTTCTTTTCTCTATTGGTTGCACTCCAGTGAGGGGAATGATCATCCAGTTGAAGCTGCATGGTACACTTTATGGATGACCTTCTATCACTATGTAGCAGGTGGTGTAGTCCTTTCATTCATACTCTCATCCTTCATCAACATTCCAAAAATGACTTTCACCACCTCTTCTATGGGAGGCTTGGTGAAAAGATAGGATACATTAAATCTGATAAGACAAACTTTCATCCTGAATTACCTCAAGAAATGTTCAGAATCCCTGATACGTGTACTAGTGTAGCCACCTAGGGTTGATATCAATTGTGTTATAAGCTTGTATGAGATACAATTGGCAGGGTGACCTCATGTTTGTGAATCCCATAAATTATTGTTGATCTATTACCAGAGGATCCTTCTATACAGCCTCCTGAGTGCCTATATTCTTCCCATATCTTCCTTTCTGTGTCTTCACTACCTGCAGAGGTTTGATCTACTTCCAGTGGGACAAATTCTATTGTATTAGGCAGGCAGTGCTCTTTCTCTTATTCTCTTCAAATACTTTAGTATTATGGCTTATCCTGTTTTCTTGTTACACTTGGTGAGATCTTCTTCGGTGTTCCATAAGTCTTGGTCCCCAAATTTTTGCCAGCTTTGAGTGGTAGCTCTCTCTTACCATTTGGACTGTGGCCTTTCCCTAATCACTGTAAGGTCATGACCTCCTCCATCCTCCTCAGCTCTGCCAGAGCCTTCCTCTGTTTCTTTGTCAGGTTGTTCTGATAATGGACAATTTGACAAACTAGTTTACTACAATAATAAGTCTAATAAACTAGTAGAATAACAATAGTTGGGTATAAGATAGAGTTTCAATCTGCTGCATAATATTCCTGGGACATCTTGTGTGGTTTGCCCCTATCCCTCCATATGAATGCTTGCATGCAGTCAGGATGGCAACTGCAGGCAGAGGGGAGACACTACCCTCCGATAAGCTGCCCATAGGTCCTAATGATGCCTGTCACATCATCAATAGCATGGGTTTAGATAAACACATTCCTTGTAAATATTGAAATAGACATACTTTTTCAAGACAGTTACTTGTGTTTACCCAGAGCAGGCAGGTATGTGAGTCCAATTCCTATTATGTAGCACTTACCTTGCCAAAATCACTTAAACAGTGTATTCGCCTGCATCAAACACATGAACATCCTCTACATCTTCTGGGCACATAAACTCTCATTACTCTGTCAGTGGAGTAAACAAGGGTGAGAGTCATTACTCTGCCTGGAGCAACAAGGTAAGAGTCATTACTCTGTCAGTGGAGTAACAGGTGAGAGTCATTACTCTGTCAGTGGAGTAACAGGTGAGAGTCATTACTCTGTCAGTGGAGTAACAAGTGGGAGTCATTACTCTGTCAGTGGAGTAACAGGTGAGAGTCATTACTCTGTCAGTGGAGTAACAGGTGAGAGTCATTACTCTGTCAGTGGAGTAACAGGTGAGAGTCATTACTCTGTCAGTGGAGTAACAGGTGAGAGTCATTACTCTGTCAGTGGAGTAACAGGTGAGAGTCATTACTCTGTCAATGGAGTAACAGGTGAGAGTCATTACTCTGTCAGTGGAGTAACAGGTGAGAGTCATTACTCTGTCAGTGGAGTAACAGGTGAGAGTCATTACTCTGTCAGTGGAGTAACAGGTGAGAGTCATTACTCTGTCAGTGGAGTAACAGGTGAGAGTCATTACTCTGTCAGTGGAGTAACAAGGTGAGAGTCATTACTCTGTCAGTGGAGTAACAGGTGAGAGTCATTACTCTGTCAGTGGAGTAACAGGTGAGAGTCATTACTCTATCAGTGGAGTAACAAGGTGAGAGTCATTACTCTGTCAGTGGAGTAACAGGTGAGAGTCATTACTCTGTCAGTGGAGTAACAAGGTGAGAGTCATTACACTGTCAGTGGAGTAACAAGGTGAGAGTCATTACTCTGTCAGTGGAGTAACAGGTGAGAGTCATTACTCTGTCAGTGGAGTAACAGGTGAGAGTCATTACTCTGTCAGTGGAGTAACAGGTGAGAGTCATTACTCTGTCAGTGGAGTAACAGGTGAGAGTCATTACTCTGTCAGTGGAGTAACAGGTGAAAGTCATTACTCTGTCAGTGGAGTAACAACGGTGAGAGTCATTACTCTGTCAGTGGAGTAACAGGTGAGAGTCATTACTCTGTCAGTGGAGTAACAAGTGAGAGTCATTAGTCTGTCAGTGGAGTAACAAGGTGAGAGTCATTACTCTGTCAGTGGAGTAACAGGTGGGAGTCATTACTCTGTCAGTGGAGTAACAGGTGAGAGTCATTACTCTGTCAGTGGAGTAACAAGGTGAGAGTCATTACTCTGTCAGTGGAGTAACAAGGTGAGAGTCATTACTCTGTCAGTGGAGTAACAGGTGAGAGTCATTACTCTGTCAGTGGAGTAACAAGGTGTGAGTCATTACTCTGTCAGTGGAGTAACAGGTGAGAGTCATTACTCTGCCTGGAGAACAAGGTGAGAGTCATTACTCTG